>OU898285.1:1105123-1175123 GCA_918026665.1 Diabrotica balteata
GTGTTCGATGGATTCAAAGATTTTCTAGTTGTCCTTTATGGGGATAGAGAAGAAGGATAATAAAAGAAAATATTATATTACAAAAATTTACGTTTCTTTATTTTATATGAACGAATAAAACAATTATCAAATTCTGCCGTTATCTTATCAATGTACAATACAAGAAAATAAATGAAATTTTTATAATAATGAGATTTTAAATCTACATACATTTATATTAAGTGAAAACCAATTTTACTTAAATTTTCCTTTACTTGAAACAAAAAACAACAAAACTTTAAACTTTTAATTAGCCTAACAAAACCTCAATTCTTAAATTTGAATGCTAATGACCATGATGTCAAACAAATCCTTTACAGATATAAATTTCAATTGTACAAAACACTTACCTACAGCTTATTTTCTTATTGAGTTGTATGTTGGAACATACCCAAAAAAGTCCAGTCTCCTCAACGATGTGATCTCTCCTTTTTGGCACCTCGGATCCTTTCTAACGTCTCTGCAAACCTCCTGCACTAACCAAAAACACCTGATTCACTTCTCCAAAAAAACTCAGCTGATTATTTATGGCACAAGGACTTCCTTTTGTCAATTTGATGCCGTAAAACTACTTTCACATATCTTCACAAAATGCCCACGGTAGATACAAAGACCTCTTTTAATCTATTTGTTATCTCCTTCTGCAAAACTATTCAATTATTTTCACAATGCCGGTATCCAACTCACGAACCACACCCTATCTTGAGATAAACGACTGTTTTCTTCGATGACTAAATTATCACTAACTTCTCCGGTTCTCCTGATCGGCTCACAAATTCTTATTCAAAAACGACCGTCCAATCAAAAGCTCAAATTGTGTTTACCATGATTTTGGAAAAGCCTAATTTCGGTTTTAGAGAAAAACTAAATAGCTTACTTTAAAATTGGTTTTGTCAATACACAATTTATACATATTTCGAAAGATTAGAATATGGTCATTTAATACTCGATTATACAAACAATAAAAAGATTAACTTACAGGTAAAATGTCTTCTAATTCTAAACAAAGGTTTTTTGATAATTTTGTTGGAAACGGAAAAAAAAAATTTCTATTCTTATCTACACTAAATCTTATCTTAAATTACTATATACAATTTGTTTATACTGATATCTTAAAATTTTATTTCGATGGATCTTTTTATTTATTTTTCTTTGGTTGGAAAAGAAGAAACATAACAATAAATAAATATATATATATATATATATATATATATATATAATAAATATATATATATAATATATATATATATATATATATATATATATATATATATATATATATATATATTAAGCTGTTTGCTTTGCAAGTTTTAGAAAGCACGGTGGCTGAGATTTGAATTCGATTTCGCCAGGTAGAAATCGTATGATTTCTCTTTTTGTTAATAAATATTTACTTATTGCAAAAACAAAACTTTAAAACATTTTACAAATGAAGCCTACTCTTGAGTTAAAATGGTAACGACAATGATGTCAACAAAATTCATTTACAGTTACAAAATTTTCAATTCTGAACAGAAAATTACTGACCTTCCTTCGTAAATTGTAGTTGGACCATACCCAGAATCGTCCACGCTCCACTGCAATGTGATCTGCCACTATTCGCCTCGGCTTTCTTCTTTTCGTATCTGCAATCCTCCTGCACCGACTGCACGTAATACCTGACTCAATTCTACAACTAATTAACACTTGAAATTTAATCCTCCAAACACTCAGCTACTTCTCAATGACACAAGGACCTCTTTTTGCCAACTTGGTGCCGCCAAACTATTTCCTACTTATTCCAGAAACTGCCCACTTTATATCCAAGGATATCTTTTCATCGACTTGTAATCTCCTTTCACAATTCTGCTAACTTCCTTTCACAATGCCGGTATCCAAACTCACGAACACACCCTCTATCGAGACGCGACCTTTCATTTCGATGATCAAATGTTAACTGCTACTTTCTCTTATACATCGACTATCAATTCTTCCATTCAACAAAAAAAAACTGTTGAATCAAAAAGCTTTATTTTGTTTACAATCATTAAAAAAACCCCATTACTGTTTCCAGATAAACTAAAATTTTTTGCTTTAAAAACTGGCTTTCCCTTGGGGTTACAAAAACAGAATTCATTCCTATAACAAAAGGTTAATTACAATATCTTAATCCTAGGTCATATACAAACAATTAAAATATTATAATGAGTATGGGCTTTCTAATTCTATATAAAAAGATTTTACCTGCGAGTGTTTAAAAATCAGTTGTTGACAGGGAAAACTTTCTGTTAATCTAATCTTATCTTAATCTAATACATAAATTTTGTTTATCAGTATGTCTTGAAAATTTATTTAAATGGTCTATTAATTAATTTTTATTTTTCTCTTTGGCTGAGAAGAAGAAGTTAAATTTATTACAACACAACAAACTAATACTCATCTTTAAAAAATATAAAAACCTAAATTATTTACAAGTATTAACATTGTTACACTAATAACATTCATATATCTTCGTCAGAAGACTCGCAGTCACTGTCACTCGAATAGTCCCCAAGATGACGATAGGATTAATTTCCGAATATAGATCAGTTTGTATTTCTCTTTCAAAATATTCATCTTCTATCTTGAACATCATGAATAACTATTACTGAATTAGGAGGTATGATGGGTATTAACTTCACTCTTAACCATTTCTCGTAATTTACCGAATTCATTTCGGAATCATAATATCCAGATGTCATCCCTGATTTGAATATGAACAAACTAGTTTTATTAAAACCCATTTCTCCTCCAGCGTGAACTATTATAAGCCTTTGATCTTTAGAAATAACAGAACATAAACCTTTTGTGGAATCTTTTGTCGATTTTTTCAAGGAAGTATATCTGCTATGTTTTATCTAAATAAACAATTGGTTTCTTTTGCCTTCTGAAATATTTTATCTGCCTCAAATATTTTACGCTTAAAGTTCTTTCATTTTTTCCACCAAAATATTAAGATTGCTTTGTGCTTTTCTTCATATAAATTACATTTTTTAAGAATACTTCTTAATGAAGTTTTTGACATGGATATATAACTCTTCTATAATTTTAATATTTAAACGTTGAACAGTAACACGACATTTTAGTGTTTTATAAAAATCATATATTATTCGACGAATGGCTCTAATTTGATATTCAGACAGATTCGTAATTGTTGATTATACGAAGTTTTTTTTTTGGACAGGAAAATGTAACTTTTCCAGTTATTTCAATAGACTCTTTACTCTCCTTGAAAATTCTCTTAAAGGTAGTATAAAAAATACATGTAAAAAATTACAAAATCACTTTATATTTATTTATATATTTCCATTTATTACGACTTTTTCTCTTTGTGTCTCTTTAACACCAAGTTAAGCTTTTCATACAATTTTCAAATATTGTTAATATCGAAAAATATTTGCATTTGTTTAAAAAATAATATCATTTTAGTGAAAGATACCAAGAATTTCTTATTCTTATTTAAAAAAAAAATTTATCTTTGTGTACATTTTTAGTAAGCTGGTTTTTATATAAATAGATTTTTTTTAAAACTTAATGTAAATATATTCAATATAAGAATATGGAAAATTACGTGTCGTTATAAATAAACTACATATTTTTATCTGTTGTTTGTGAAGTTTGCCGTTAACCCATTCTATTTTTTTATTTAGAATTTCCGCATCAACCATTAAGGTTATTAGCGGGTTTTACAGATTTTACAGTTGTTATTAAATACACTAATTACAAATAATTGCGTATTAAATTACAAATAATAAATTACAAATTACAAAAAGATATATATATAATATAACTTAAATTTTGTGTAGTAAACGTATGGGCTTAATGCAGGCCATTCACGTTCCGACTTGTGGTACGACTAGTAGTCCAACTTTTGCAGTTGGATTTGAAATCGGACCGTGAGTGGGCTAGTTGGATTAGTTGGACAACTAGTGGTACGACTTGGAACATCTAGTGGGACGACTTGAAGATCCGACTTCCGACTGGCGACGAAGTTGGAGCGTGAATGGTGAAGTTGGAAGTCGGATCACAGGTTGGATAGAAAATTTCCTCAGTCAGTTGACCTTCGGCACCTGTTACGTATTCGATTTTCATGAAATACTTTACGCAAAGATCTCTAGTTCGCGAATATTTAATAGAAAATAAACTTTCAATTGCACGAAAATTACCTTTTTGTTAGGACAAATCATTTGCCTTTCTGTAGATCTATTTCGGACATTCCCATACAGGTAAATTTCCGATACTCCGGATTGGCTACGGAAGAATTATCATCAACAAACAATGAAAATTAAATCATAGTTGTAGCAAAAGATCACTAGTTCGCAAAAAAATAATAGAAAATAACTTTCAATTGCACGAAAAATTATTCCCATTAAAAATATACGACACACACACAACAAAATAAATCCCAGCTCCAGTTTAAAAACAAATAAATTATAGATTTTATACCTACACAAATCTTTAAAAACTATAATTTTTTTCTACATCTTAAAAAGTCATAAAAATCAAGAGTTAAAAAAAATTAATTAGTTCAGCCCTAGACAAATAACTAGAGAAACGAAACCTAATTTTGGAACATACGTATCATAACATACATATAAGGATAACAAGCACAATGCTGCCATTTTCCTGCTCCTAATTATATTTTGCGTAGTGTTTATTTGATACATTTTTTGGTTAAGCGATGTACACCATCGTGAAAACAACCTAGAACTGAAGTTGGACCGCTAGTTGGATAGAAAGTCGGAGCGTGAGTGGAGATGAACATCCAACTATAGATAAATTCACATTCAGATGGCAGCGTTACAGAGATAGGCCTGTACTTTCTATATGCCAGAAATAACTACATTGTTGTCAGTTTTTAATCGTACCTACAATCGTACGTTATGGGCCGGCTCCTATAAAAGAATTATAATTTCGGAAATATTTATGAATGTGAAACAGAAAAATACTACATTTTTTTAATTATATAATTTTTCTGTTGGTATTTTAAAAATAGAAAGTTATATTTCGGAAATCTGGTCTTTTCGGAATTATATCTTCTGTTCAAAATTGTTTACAATTCGTGGAAATGAAATAATTATTTGTATAATCCGTTTTTGATCTTAATGTCCTTTTAATGACACACTTTCTCTACCTGCATTTACAGTTACAGACATTAAAAAATAATTTAGTATTAAAAAAATATACATATTTATAAATTCAAAATTATTGTCTAATACCAGCAATTATAAATTCCAGTAAATACTTGAGAGTCATTAAAAGAATTTTCAGTTGATATCAGACGTTTGTGTCTTGTCAGTGTCAAAATGGCCGCGAGTGTAATAAAATTCAAAAACGGTAATTTGTTAAATAGTGAATGCAAAAAAATAGTGTTAAATGTTTTTAACTATTTATCAAACAGTAATAATGATAAAAGTGTATCAACAATAGTGCGGGAAGTTTCTGCTATGACTGGAGTCTCTGAGCGAACGATATTCCGATATAGAAGTGAAAGTAAAAATGGTCCACTCGTAACTCCTATAAGAAAAAAAAGAACCGGTTATTTGAATAGTCGTGAGAATAGATATGATGAAGCAACTCGGTCTAGAATAAGACAAGTAGTGCACGGTTTTTTTATGGACAATATTCCTCCAACCCTTGACGCAGTACTAGAAAAAATTAAGCAAATGGAGCATCTTCCGAATTTTTCCAAGAGTACGTTGAGAAGACTATTGCACGGCATGGGTTTTATATATGGCAAACAAGGTAGAAATTCAATATTAATAGAAAAACAAGAAATAGTCGCTTGGAGGCGTCACTATCTCCGGGAAATAAAGAAACTGAGGAACGAAGGAGCCAATATCATTTATATGGACGAATCATGGGTTAATACTGGAATAACCAATGGGCAAGTATGGCAAGATACAACAATAAAAAATAGCCGACAGGCTTTCGTAAATGGACTTACCACAGGTTTAAAAAACTCCGACCGGAAAAGGACCAAGATTTGTTTTAGTCCATGCAGGAAACAAAGACGGATTTGTTGAAGGTGCTGACATCACTTTTCTTGCCAAAAAAGGTGCTGAAGATTACCATGAAGAGATGGACGGAGATCTATTTGAAAAATGGTTTGAAGAGATGTTAATACCGAATCTCCCAAAAAATAAAAATAATGTCATTATCTTGGACAATGCATCTTATCACTCTAGGAAATTAAATTTTCCCAAACAATATTGGGTGAAACGTCAAATTAAGGAGTGGCTCTATGAAAAGGACATTTATTTTGAAGAAGATTACTTAAAAAATGAACTTCTGGAAACTGCTAATGTATTTAAAAATATTTATGACAAATACAAAATTGATTGTATTGGTGAAAAATACAGGAATCACAGTGACGAACAATGCCGCGTAGATGTACATATCTTAAGACTTCCGCCTTATCACTGTGAACTGAACCCAATAGAAATGGTGTGGAGTGAAGTGAAACGGTACGTGTCCTCTAAGAATTCAAGTTTCAAACAAAACGACGTTAAAACATTGATTTATGAAGGTTATGATAAAGTACAGAACAATGGACATTGGAAAAATTACGTCAACCATGTTATAAAATTGGAGAATAATTTTTGGACAGTAGACAACATTCAAGATGACATCGAACCTATTAGAATTTCATTAAACGATGACTCTGAAGATGAACTAGATTATGAAAATGAAGATGATTGAAAATTATTTTTCGGGGGTATTCTTTTCTCAGTAAAGGTAATAAAATATTTAGTTGATCTGGTTGAAATGTAGCACACTTAAATAACTCATTAATCGGCATAATTTCAAGTAGTTATATTAGACGTCATTATGCAAAAAATAAAGTTATGAACATTTAATAAATTAGTGCACAATTGAGGCCCCTAGAACACAAGGGGTGTAAGTGCCAAAAACAAAGTTTTGAAAAATCTTTGTTCAAAGTTCGATATAAATTTAAAAACCTAGGTAGCACTTTTTGCAGTTTTCAGCATGTTTTCAATGACATGTAATTTTTGATGGTGTTATTGTTGTTAAAGTAGAAAGTTTGAAGCCAAAAGTACGTGCCTGTTGTTAGATATCAGTTGCTAAGTGATAAGCAACTGCACTTACACCCTTGTGTTCTAGGGGCCTCAATTAGGGGTTTTTTGCAATTATCTCAGTCATTTGTTTATGTATTTTAATTTATAAACTAAAAAATTAAAAAACTTTTTAAGATCTGCAACATTTATTTGAAACATTTTTCCCTAAAATGCACGAGGAACAAAATAGGCAAAAAAATGATTTTTTCCAAACTTCATCTTTCTTTAAAAAATAAACAAAGCAAAATTGGCTGTAATTCTTCAAGGAATTATCATCAGTTATCCCTTATCTACCGTTTAGAACATTAAAAAACCTGTAGAATATTTTTCATATTTTTTTCCCTATTAACTGCGGTATTATGTATAAAAGCATTTTTGGAATTATTACCATTTATTTTATTCACGAATTTTCTATTAACAACTTTAGCTTACCTAAACATATCTTAGTTTACCGTGAGTTTGGCCCTGCTTATTCTACAAAAGTAGCAAAACTTACAATGGCAGTAGAATTGGCAACGCTGTTATCTTATATCCGTACACTGCCATCTGAACGTGACTTTATCTATAGTAGTCGTACTAAGTGGGACCAGTTGGATGTTCATCTCCACTCACGCTCCGACTTTCTATCCATCTTCAGTTCTAGGTTGTTTTCAAGATGCTGTACATCGCTTAACCAAAAAATGTATCGAATAAACACTACTCAAAATATAATATATATATATATATATATTATATATATATATATATATATATATATATTATATATATATATGGATTTGAAACTTCCGCGGGAGCTATAAGTGATTTCAGTTGTTTTCCGGGTTTGACTCCGCGTTATGTAATTTTGGTTTTTAGAAAAAACCATTGTTTTGACGACGTTTCGGCAAGGTCAGAACTCCTGTTCTCCTGAAACATCAAGACGAAGCAGAACTAATCTGACTTGACAATGGCAAGTGTGACCTTGCCGAAACGTCGTCAAAACAATGGTTTTTCTAAAAACCAAAATTACATAACGCGGAGTCAAACCGGGAAAACAACTGAAATCATATATATATATATATATATATATATATATATATATATATATATATATTATATATATATATATATATATATATATTATGATATGTATGTTTAAAAAATAGGTTTCGTTTCTTTAGTTATTTGTCTAGGGCTGAAACTAATTAATTTTTTCATTTCTTGATTTTTATGACTTTTTAAGATGTAGGAAAAAATGACAGTTTTTAAAGATTTGTGTAGGTATAAAATCTATATTTTATTTTTTTTAAACTGGAGCTGGGATTTATTTTGTTGTGTGTGTGTCGTATATTTTTAATAGGAATAATTTTTCGTGCAATTGAAAGCTATTTTCTATTTTTTTTTGCGAACTAGGGATCTTTTGCTACAACTATGATTTAATTTTCATTGTTTGTTGATAATTTTTTTGTAACCACTCCGGAGTATCGGAAATTTACCTGTATGGAAATGTCCGAAATAGATCTACAGAAAGGAAAATGATTTGCCCTAACAAAAAGGTAATTTTCGTGCAATTTTCTATTGTACGTTTATTGAAAGTTTATTTTCTATTAAATATTCGCGAACTATAGATCTTTGCGTAAAGTATTTCATAGAAATATCATACATTACAGGTGCCGAAGGTCAACTGACTGAGGAAATTTTCGATCCAACCTGCGATCCGACCTCCAACTTCACCATTCACGCTCCGAATTCGTCGCCAGTCGGAGGTCGGATCTTCAAGTCGTCCCACTAGATGTTCCGAGTCGTACCACTAGTTGTCCAACTAATCCAACTAGCCCACTCACGGTCCGATTTTAGATCCAACTGCCGAAGTTGGACCACTAGTCGTACCACAAGTCTGAACGTGAATGGCCTGCATAAGGAATTTGATTGTATTTGATATATTACAGTTTAAAATATCGTTAAGTTTTTTTGCTTCTTCTGGTACGTTGTTGATGGCTCTTTCGTAAGAATAAAGAGGACATTCAATTAATATATGTTAAACAGTTATTGGACATTCACAATAGGAAAATTCAGGTGGTAGTTCTTTTGTTATGAGGTGCTGGTGAGTTAACGCTGTATGTCCAATTCTTAATCGGTTTATAATCACCTGTTGCTTTCTGTTTTCTTGTTTTCTGAAAATTGTAGTTTAGTTCCACTCCTAGTTTTAACGTTTTTAAGGTTAGCCTTATTAGAATTGAACACTTGTTGCTATTTTTTTACACAGTGCTGTTTAATATTAAGCTGAATATCACTGAATAGAATTGTAGTCATAATTTCAGTTTGCTCGTCAGTGGCAGTGTTTTGTGTTGGGTGTATAAAATTTTTGAGAATTTCACCATAATGTTTATTTATTCAATAAAAAATAAAAATACAACTTATTTAAAATATTATTGCGTTCAGTGGCGATGTGATTAGCAGCTTTGTTGTGTGTCTCGTCAATTGAGAATGATGAATGTCGGTTCCTCCCAATGACGTATAATATATAGACTACGCAATCCCATATTCTCGCTATAGAATCGAGTGTCCGAAAGATCTCGGCTCAAGGTTGGAGGTATGTTTATCAGAACAGCGGCGTGTTCATTTATATTTTAATGACAATAATTATTTTTTTAATTAAAATTAAATATTTATGATTTCTTTTTGTTTCCATCTATAAGAGAAATAATTATTTTGATAAAATAGTATGGCATTTTACTAAAATACTAAGTAAATAACTCTCAACAATTTAAAATAAAATTTGCTTGTCACACAAAATGGAAAAAAATGTTTTCATACGTCCATGATGTTTTCAAACACAAGATCAACTTCCTGATGCTTCGTAAGAAATCATGAACTTCGTGTATCTTCGTATCAAAACAATAAACAATAACAAAGGTATTCATGTTTTGGACACTTTTTAAAGCGTTCACCGAGTCTATATATTATATGTCATTGGTTCCTCCGCTATACCTCTCCTATGACCTCGTCTAGCAGCGTGAGTGGGCAGTCCATAGGCGTACCGAACATAAGCTGCCGGCCTTGAAAGCCTATAGAGTTTCAATAATTGTATTATGCGTCTGTGGAAATTGGCAGAACGCAAAGTTTTGTTACTGGCCTTTTGGTTTCAGTAACGGAAGTACGAATAGTTACAGATCGTACAACACCATCGTTGCCTGTGTGTACTTTCAAAATACGGCCTAGTTGCCACTTCAGTGGGGGTAAACCATCATCTTTTATTAAAACTAAAGTGTCTGGTCGTAAGGTTTGTTCAGTTGGTGTTTTCCATTTTACACGTTGCTGGAGCTGAGAAATGTACTCTTTCGACCATCGGGACCAGAAATGCTGTACAAGTTGTTGCATTCTCTGGTATCTTGATAAATAATTTTCTTTCATCTTGATGAGATTGTCGTCTTGGATGGTAGTCAAAGGTCCTCCAATAAGCAGGTGTGCAGGAGTTAAGGGAGTAGTGTCGTTAGGGTCAGATGAAAGTGGGTAAAGAGGTCTGGAGTTAAGACACGCCTCTATTTGACATAAAACTGTTTGAAATTCCTCGTAAGTTAAAGCGGCGTCACCTATAACACGTTTTAAATGGTATTTAACAGACTTCACGCCAGCTTCCAAATACCGCCGAAATGGGGTGCACGTGGGGGTATAAAATTCCATTGAATACCTTCATTTGACAAGTCTTCAGCAATAGTGTCGCCGTGTTCTTTAACAAATTGTTTTATTCGATGGTTGGCACCCACAACGGTAGTGCCATTGTCTGAAAATAATTGAGAGCATTTACCGCGCCTAGACATAAATCTTCGCAATGCTGCTAAAAAGCACTCACTGGTAAGGTCACTGACAATTTCAAGATGGATGGCCTTAGTAGTGAAACAAACCAAAAGGGATATGTAGGCCTTAACAGTTTTGTAATTGCGTACTTTTCTGTCACGTAATAAGAAGGGACCAGCATAGTCAACGCCGGATGACAGAAATGGTCTAGTTGTTGTCACACGTGAGGGAGGAATATTGCCCATTATTTATTGTTGTGGTATGTGGTTAAATCGAAAACATCGTACGCAGTAACGTACAATTTTTCTTACAGTATTGCGACCGGAAAGAGGCCAAAAATGATCTCGGATGGAAGCAAGAAGGGCTTGCGGACCAGCATGAAGAAGTCTCAAATGTTCACCTCGAATGACTAATGTTGTAAAGTGGTGTTTCGATGGAAGTATTATTGGATGTTTTTTGGAAAATTCAAATTTTGAATTGTTAAGACGTCCACCGACTCGTATTAATTTAGTATTGTCATCAAAAAAAGGGTTTAAACCAAGGAGTTTACTCCCGTTGTTAAGTTTTTGAGAAAGTGACAATCTCTGATAGTCTTCTGGAAAGGATTGTTGTTGAACCATGCGCGCTAAAGAACTGAGTAACTGGTTTAATTCTTGTACAGTGAGATAACCCGTAGTACGAGATTGTGTGTCGATTAAAAGATTATTTTTAAATCTAAGAACGTAAGCAAAAACTCGCTTAAGTCGATTTAAGGAAGAATATTTTGATATTATATCAAGAGTAACAGGATGTTGTGAAGTGTGAAAATTAGATATTTTATTTGAAACTTCTGGAAGTTCAGATATTTCAATGGTCTTTATGTTTTTGGTATAGGAAGGCCAATTGTTTTCATGAAGTACAAGCCAAGAAGGGCCGTGAAACCAAAGGTTGCATTCTATTAGGTTTGAGGGAGTTACTCCTCTGGAAAGTAAGTCAGCAGGATTGTCTGAAGTGTTAACGTATTTCCACAAGTGTGGCTTAGATAGTGCCTGAATTTGTGAGATCCTATTAGCAACAAAGGTTTTCAGTAGATGAGAAGAAGTTCGTATCCATGAGATACCGATTGTTGAGTCAGTCCAGTAAATCACTGATTCAAAATTAAGTGTTAGAGCGGAGATAACCTTGTCGGTCAGTTCGGCCAGTAGAAGAGCTCCGCAAAGTTCAAGTTTGGGAATGGATATAACCTTCAATGGAGCAACGCGTATTTTGGCACAGCACAGCTGGGAGGTGTATGCACCGTAGGAATCGGTGCAGCGAATGTAAATACAGGCTCCGTAAGCGGATTGTGATGCGTCGGAGAACCCATGTAATTGTATGGAGACAGGATTAGTGCATAAGGCATGTCTGGGTATCTTTAAATCGTTGATCTTTAGCAATTCAGAACGATAATTCGACCATAATGTATGTAGAGAAGTAGGAATTGACTCATCCCAAGCAAGTTTTAGTTTCCAGAGTTCCTGTAGGATAATTTTGGCTGTAATTGTAACTGGGGCAAGCAGGCCTAAAGGATCAAATATCTGGGTAGTGTATGAAAGAATTTGTCGTTTGGTTATCTTGGAATTATAGTTAACAGTGTTTATTGAATACTGTAAAGAATCGTCAGATGGGTTCCAAAGTTGGCCTAACGTTTTGTTATATTTATCATAGCCTATTTGTAGAATGTCATTGGAGTCATGAAGTGTTTTTTCGTTCGAAATCCACTTTCTCAACGGAAAACCGAATTGTAGTAAAAGATCATTAAGTTCTGTTTTGATGTTGTTGAGTTCGTCAATGGTATTGCATCCAGTTAATAAGTTGTCGACATAGAAGTCATGTAGTATAATGGAAGAAATCTTTGGATGCTTCTCGAAATGTCTATGCGCGACCTCATGTAGGGCTCGAATGGCAAGAAAGGATGCGGATGCAGTTCCGTAAGTTACAGTGTTCAGAGTGTATGTAGAGAGTTCGTCGGCGGCATTAAAGCGCCATATTATCTTTTGTAAACATTGTTGATTGTTACAAACAAGTACTTGGCGGTACATTTTCTCAATGTCCACGCTTAAAACGAAGTTGTGTTTGCGAAATCGTAATAGTATGTTAAATAAGTCGTCCTGAATGTTAGGACCGATCATCATGACGTCATTGAGGGAATGGCCTGAGGTTGATTTGGCAGAGCCATCAAAAACAACGCGTAATTTTGTTGTGGCAGATGATTCTTTCAGCACGCAATGATGAGGAAGGTAAAAACTGGAATGTGTATCTGACTCTTTGCAGAGTGACATGTGACCTAGCGTAATATACTCGTGTATGAAACTGTGATATTGTGTTTTTAAGTCAACGTTTTTTTCAAGTTTTCTTTCTAAAGTCAAAAAGCGGTTAACAGCCGTTTGTTTGGAGTCACCTAGAACTGACAAAGGGGATTTTAAGGGAATCGTAACGACAAAACGACCTTCAGAGTTTTGGCAGACGTTTTGTTTAAAGTGTTTTTCACAATAAGTTTCCTCGTCAGAAAGGAATTTAGTTTTGGGATATTCTTCAATTTCCCAGAATTTGGAAACCTGAAGTTCTAGGTTAGAAGTTGTTGTAAAATGGCATTGTGAGTAATATTGTTTTTGAGAGTTGCTAGAAACAGGACCAGAAATAATCCAACCCAGTTTTGTCTTGTGTAAAATTGGTAGATTAATGCCTAGTTTCATTTGTCCAATACTGAGCAGATCCCAAAAGGTGTCTGCTCCTCTTAATAAATCTACAGTGGCAGGTTGTCCGAAATTTGGATCAGCAAGTGTTATTTTATTTGGAATATTAAGTACAGCAGGGTCAATGTTTGAGTAGGGTATATTTCCAGTAATGTGTGGTAGTACTAAGCAAGATATTTTTCGTTGAAAGTTATTGATTTTGGAGCCAAAAGTAACGGAAATAAGTGAGTTAATATTATGGTGCATGTGATTAATACCAGAAATTGTTAAGTTGATTTGTTGTTTTGAAAGCTGTAGAATGTTGCAAAGTTTTTGCGAAATAAAATTTGATTGGCTATCATTATCAAGTAAAACTTTGCAATCGTGCGGATTGCCGAATTTGTCAAAAACTGTTACTATTGCTGTGGATAGTAAAACGTATGGTTTGTTAGAATCCTCAGGTGAAAGGCTAGTTTGAAAAGTTAATGAAGTGGATGGAATATTTGTGTCAGTTTGATCAGTAATTTGATCGGTAGAATGTACCTGTGTAGATTGTGAAGAAGCACTTGCGAAATTTGTATATTTGACATTGTTTTTAAAATGTAAGAGTGTGTGGTGAATTTTTCCACATTTTCTGCATCCTGCAGATTTGCAGTCTTTCGTCGAGTGATTGCTTGCAAGGCAATTGATACAAAGTCGCCTTCGTTTTACTGTGGCCAATCTGTCATGTGCATTGAGTTTAGCAAAGTCAGGGCAGGTGTATATATTGTGTTCCTTGTCACATACTGTACATTTGTTTTTACTTGATACAAAAAAGGATTTACATTTGTTTACAATGGGTGGTTTTGAAAAAGTTCTTTTGTTTGTAATCATCGTTATTAGCCATCGATTCTAAAATGCAACATCTGTCTTTTAAGAAATTTAGTAGTTCCGCTAGGGTTGGTAAATTATTTGAGAGCTTTCGTGATTTCCACGCTCGTCGTGTAACATTGTCAAATTTGGTCGAGGTCAAGTATATAACTAAATCGTCCCAATGGTCAGTAGGGCAGCCCATTGTGTGTAGAGAACGTAAATGTTTTTGAGTTCCGTCTAAAAGTTGTCTCAATCCTTGATGCGATTCCTTTGTAAGTGATTGCAAAGAAAAAAGTGCTTTAATGTGATTGTTAACGAGTAATGGTGTATTTTCAAACCTTTCTTTAAGAAGATTCCAAGAAATATTGTAGTTATTATCACACACTTGTAGAGATTTAATTGTGTCAGTGGCGCTATCTTGTAGGGACAACCGCATATAATGAAATTTTTGAACATTCGTAAGTTTATCATTTTCATGAATGATAGAGTTGAAACTGTCTCTAAAAAACAACCATTGGTCAAAAGACCCATCAAATGTCGGTAAGTTTAGTGTAGGCAGTTGAATGTTATTTGGTGTAGTATCAGCTGACAAAGAAGTATTACTTTTGTTGTCGTTATCTTTTATAGAAATAAGTGAATTTAAAAATTGTGTTACTAAAGAAATGATTTTGTAATATTCGTCTTCAAATCTTTGTCTTTCAATTTAATAAACTGTCTCATAGATGTCATCATAGTCTGGATCAGCTGCTTCAATAAGTAACTGAGCGTCATTAAATGTTTCTAAAAGAGGTTGAGCATTCTCTAAGCGGCGTTGTAATTCTGTCAAGTCAATATCATCAGTGTTTTTAACATTGTTAAAATGATTTATAAAACGTGTAAGCAGCCCTTTAGTATTACGGCGTAAAATTTTAGGATTGGTAGACATTTTGTTTTAAATTTTAAAGTAACTTGAACGCAAGTAAAAAAAATGTGTACTATAAGTTGTAGTATAAAATAAATACCTGTTGAATTGTAGTACGTGCCAAATGTATTTGTTTGCAATAAAAATAAAGGCACGTATAAAATGTGTAAGTTAAATTATGTAGTTAAATAAACAAGTATAATTAAACTCGTGAAGAGTCAATAGCAACGTACGCAATGAGTAAAATGTATAATTAAATGTTGTTATTTATATATAAAAAAACAAGCAAGAGTGTTCGAAAGTAAGATGGATTTGGCAACAGCGTGTTGAAAATTGTAAAAAAATCAATAACGTTAGAAGTCGGTTAAATACATACATTAAAACGTGTAAAATAATCAACTTTGATTTTAACGTAAATTTGTAATGTCAATAGAAGCATGCATTTGTGATCATAGGATCGGTAAGATAAAATGGAACGCACTAACCTTTACAAGCTTTTAGGAAAGTCAATTTTATTTATTTAGCGTATGGCAATTTGATACACAACATTATCACATATATGTTACAATCTAACATCTAATGTATTAATATATTCAATCGACGCTGGTGTTGCAGAGGCGAAGTCTAGAGGATCTCCATAATACTTCCTCCGAGGGCATTCGGCAATCATATGCTGGATGGTCTGTTTCTCGGCGCCGCAGTCGCACTCAGCAGAGGTTCTCATCCTCCATTTATAAAGGGTATCTGCGCAGACTCCATGACCCGTTCTTATCCTGTTAAGAGTTGACCATGATTTTCGGGGGAGGTCAAAACCTGGTGGAGTTTCTGTGATGCATGGTGTGTTTCTCATTATTAGGTTCGGTCTGTCGCTCTGCATGTTCTTCCACTGGGAGTTCATTTGGAAATTGTTGGAACTCAAGTTTATTGCATCTCTAGTCGGAGGTTTTCTGGAGCGCAATCGATGTGAATTAGCGTCGGCGACATATGTGTGTATAGGTAATTGCGGGTTGTTAAGCAGCTTTTGGAATTCTCTAAGCAGAGCATGCTGACGACGAAGATTAGGTGGAGGTATATGGCTCAGTAGTGGAAGCCACTCCACAGGTGTAGACTTGATCGTTCCAGATATGAGACGCATGGCGACATTGAGCTGGGTATCTATAATTTTTGTGTGGACGCTATTCAGCCAAACAGGAGAGCAGTATTCAGCTGCGGAGTATACGAGTCCAAGGGCTGAACACCGGAGTGTACCTGCTGATGAGCCCCATGTAGTCCCGCAAAGCTTCTGTATGATGTTGTTACGGGTTCTCAGCTTTGCTGCGGTGTTCTCAAGATGTTTCTTAAAGGAGAGTGTTCTGTCCAGGGTGACGCCGAGGTACTTGGGATTATGGTTGTGCGTGAGCAGTTGGTTATCAATGTATACTTTAAGTTTTGTGTGGGCCATTTTGTTGTTCAGGTGAAAACAGCTAACCTCGGTTTTTTTGGGGTTAGGTTTAAGTCTCCATTGTTTAAAGTACTTAACCAGGCGTTCCAGATCTTCCGTTAGGATTGCCTCGGAGTTTTGTAATAAGGAGCTTTGAGTTGCAAGTGCCCAGTCGTCTGCATATCCAAATTTTTTAGATCTGGTAGGGGGCATGTCAGCTATATACATATTTAAATAGCAGAGGTGCAAGTACGGAGCCCTGGGGGAGGCCATTATTAAGCGTTCTCTGTTTGCTCACTGTAGTTCCCATGGTTACACGAATGTTTCTACTGCTCAGCATAGTATTTATGAGTCGGGCGGTTGTTTTGCAGGGGATTATTTTAAGGAGCTTATAGATGAGGCCATCTTTCCAAACCGTATCATAGGCAGCCGATAAATCGATGAATGCCACAGACGTCTTCAGTTTTCTTTGGTAACCTGCTTCTATGTAGGTAGTTATAGAGAGCACTTGGTCAGTGGTGCTTCGTTGAGGCCTGAATCCTGCTTGTTCAATTGGTATTTTTTGGAGTAGCTTTGGGCCGATTCTGTTCAGGACCAGTCTTTCGAGGAGCTTGTAAGCTGAACTGAGTAAAGCGATGGGGCGGTAACTCGCTGGGTTGTCTGTTGGTTTTCCAGGTTTCCGGATGGCTATGATTTTTGTTTGTTTAAAGAGGTTTGGTAGGTTACCTGTTTTGAGTATATCTGTATAGAATTTAGACAACCAGGTTTTTGCAGATTTCCCACAATGGATCAGGAATTCGGGAGGTATACCGTCTGTACCAGGAGCTTTGTTGGGTTTAATGTCTTTGATGGCGTTTGAGACTTCTTCTGGAGTGAACGGTGCGGAGTACTCTGTATCTGATGGACAGGCAGCTTTTAGATGTTTAAGCTCCCTTTTTATAGTAGTGGTAAACTTTTTATCACATGCTCCTCTGGAGGTGGCAACTATATGTGATGCAATTTTATTAGGGTTGAAGTCGTGGATTTGTCGTGTTGCCAGTTTGTCACTTCCGAGTTTTCTTAGGAGCGACCACGCTTTACGGCTAGACTTTTTGAAATCTAACGATTCGACTTCATTTGTCCATTTCTTCCTTCTTGCTACATCAAGGCTCAGGAGAAGTTCGTCCGCAAGGTCACTTTCACCGGTTTCAAGATATTCTTCGTAGAGGTTTTGGCTTTCCTCACTCCATCCTGGTATGTATTGCTTACGATGGCCCCTAGGAATGTGTTTCTTTGCTGTAGCAATTATTGCCCCTCTAAACCTTTCATAATTTTTGTATGTTGGTGGAATCCATCGTAAGATTTTATCGAGTTCATTGGTAAAGGCGGGCCAGTTACCTTTGTTAAAGTTCCAGCGTGGTCGTGGAATGGTTGTAACTAGTGGGATTTGGATACCAATCTCAATAATGATCGGCCTGTGCTGGCTATGCGGGAAGTCATGAAGTACTCTTCTCTTGGTTGGTAAGGGGTAGCTTTTCTGGTTTTTGCTCACAAAACATAAATCTGGATTGTACTCTTGTTTCCATGCCGCCGATTTAAAAGTGCCCCGGTCTTTGGCATCGAAGACGTGATGCAGGTGGTTACTCTCTGCCCAGTCTAACAGTGTCTCCCCGTTTTCATCGTTGTTTCTGTATTTCCATTCTTGATGATGGCTGTTTAAAATCACCTAAATAGATGGCTGGATGGGGCCTTATGTCTATGACGTGGCTTGGCCATGTAATACTTGGGGGTTTATAAACATTTGTCACTTCGATTTCACCTATTTTGGTAACGGTCAAATGTATATTATCTTGCGTGGTGGAAGCTACAAAATGAGCGTTTTCTACGGAGTTTTTTACGTAGTTGGCGGTACCATAAGCATGGTGATAGGTTGCTCCCAGAAGATCATAGCCTGGGATTTTGCCTCTACTTGCGAGTTGTTGTTCGTTCGCAGCATGGGTTTCCTGTATAACTACCAAGTCGATGTCGTTAGAAAGTAGTATGTTTGACAGCAGTTCGCTTTTGGATCGGCTAATGCCTTCAATATTTATCTGACAAATCCGGACAATGGGTCCAAGAGTTCTAGTCATTTGGTTCTCATAAGAACCGTTTCCTGGTTGGGCGTTCATGTTAGCAGTTGTGTATTGGCCAGGAGATCGTTGGATAGTTTGGCCGCCTGTTCGTTCAAAAAGGAAAGTCAAAATGCCATGTTGTGCTTCTACTTCAAAAGTGTGGTTGTAGTCGTCAAATCACTGATTATATCCTTCTCGATGGACCATGTTTTGTGTTGGGTGTATAAATTTTTTGAGAATTTCACTATAATGTTTATTTATTCAATAAAAAATAAAAATACAACTTATTTAAAATATTATTGCGTTCAGCGGCGATGTGATTCGCAGCTTTGTTGTGTGTCTCGTCAATTGAGAATGATGAATGTCGGTTCCTCCGCTATACCTCTCCTATGACCTCGTCTAGCAGCGTGAGTGGGCAGTCCATAGGCGTACCGAACAGGCAGCTTTCTTTGCTAGTTCATCTACTTTTTCATTTCCCGCGATACGTGTATGTGATGGTACCAGAGAAATTTAACGTTCACGTGTCTGTTTCTGTCTACTGCGCTGAGCGTTATTGCTTTAGTTTAAGTTTATTTCGATATATATTATTTTAGAAAAGACAATTTTTCGGGACTGAAATGTAAACACAGTTTGTATTACCATGTTCAGGACCGTGTTGTTTCTATTTTTGAATACAAATTTTACATTGTTTTTTTTTTGCATTTTGCATTGTAATTAATTAGTAAAAGGTATAAAAAATTTATAATATAACTTTTTAATTCCAGTAGCTTGTATTTGGTATTTTATATATTTAAGTGATAACCAAACGTTCATTTTATTATATTTATAGATAGAAAAACACATGCATCTATTTTACTCCATGTTAGTTTCAGGTAAAAGATAAACAATAACTACATATATGTAACTCACCTGAAAGTTAAAAATAGATGGGAGTACTTTTAACGTCTTAGTATTCTCAGCTTTCAAAACAGTTAATTTCCGTAAACCTTCAGTTGGAAGAGACGTGATTGCAGTTTCCGATAAATCTCTGTAAAATATAGAATATGAAATTGATATGAAAAATACTAACAAAAGGGTATTAATGATACTTATTCTTTATTTCTAAAAAATATTATTATAAAAGTATTTTAAGTTTTGTATTATATAATGACCATATATTTTGTCCGCATTCTATTCTTTAGTCTCCAAAGAATTTGAAAAAAAATGAATTCTAATTCTATTTTATCATATTTATATCATCATCGTGAGATGATTTGTATTTTTTTTTTAAATAGCTGTACGTGTGTCGACAGCGTAGGTCACTGACACAGGTACAACTTTTTATTATGTTACATTACAAGAATATACAGTAACATTACAATCAATAAAGAAATACATTAAATACATTAAATATTGGTACAATTATTAATTATAAAAATTTTAAACTACGTTTCTTCTTCTAAATTTCCTGGTAAAGCTTGGTTTCGTAGAGGAAATTGGTAAGGTTTTGGAATTGATCTGGCGAACTGAGAATATTTTGTAGGTTGCAACTTAAAAGATTCTTTTTCTTTCGTTGTTAAAGTGGGGACAGTTTACGAGAATATGTTTAACAGATAGAATATTACCACAGTGTGTATATGTAGGTGGATTGTGGGAAGTTATTAAATGTTTATGAGTTAGTCTTGTATGATGGCCGATTCTAAGTCGGCGAATTAAGATTTTGTTTTTTCATGTTATGGAAGAAAACTCAAGCTTTTTAACGCTGGGATGGATGTCACGAAGACACGAAGCTTGAAAGGGATTTTATTCAGTGATCTTGCCAAGACATTTGGATAATATTTTAAAATACGACTGTAAATCTGTATGTAGTTGTATGTTTTCAGTCTCCATATTAAAAGACGAGCTTTGTTTTGGAAAGAGATCGGCTAGTTCGTTACCAGGGATTCCTACATGAGACGGAATCCAGATCATGGTTATGGATACTGCCATTGAAATTAAACTACCGAAAGAGTTTTGAATAGCTTGAACCAAAGGATGTACCGTGTACATACTTTTGAGAGAATAGATAGACACTAAAAGTATGTAGTACATATTGCTACTTTTTTATATTCTGGACATAGTAAGTTTGTAGCTTGGAGAATATAGAATAGTTCAGCAGTATGTATGCAGCAGAAGAGCGGGAGATTACAAGATATGATTAAATCTGTGTTTGAAGTTACCGCACATCCAACAGGTATAGGACTCTTAGAAGCATCTGTGTATAAAATTTGGTCAAATATGTTGCTAGCAATTAATTCTTTAAAGGTTTGCCTTAGAAATTGCAGATTTGTCTGGTGTTTATCATAATTAGTTAATGAGAGATTAAAATCTGCTATCAATTTATTCCAGGGAGGTTAAGGTGATATTTAGATTGGATTTGTGGCTGAAAGATCGATATTATTCAGATGTGGTGAGAGATACGTGGCATAGATTGAAGTTTAATAGGAGAAGGAGAGTTTAAAAGTTCATTACTTAATAATTTATAAGCTGGGTTTTCGGTATTAGCTGAGAATCGAGACGAATATTTTAAAAGGAGTTGCCGGCGACGTAGCCAGAGGGGAAGTTGAAGCCTGAAGGCTCCAAGGCATATTCGGAGTCCAGTGTTGTGTACAGAATTTAGAAGTTTTATATCTCATGGGCTAGCTGACATATAAATGAAACTGCGGTAGTCTATTTTAGAACGAATAAGACATCTATAAATCTGAAGCAAGGAGTCTTCGTCTGCACCCCAATGATGATTAGACATTTGTCATGCACTTAGTTTTGATATCTTTTAAATAGCATTTCCAAGTAAGTTTACTGTCGAATGTGAGTTCCAAAATTCACATACTGCAGGTACACAAGTACCATTTATGGTAATTTTAGGATTTATAGTACTGGCTGTCCTGAGAAAAAACTTAATGATTTTTGTCTTTTCAACAGAAAAGTTAAATCCACTTACTGAATTCCATTCAAGCAATTGGTCTACTGATCAATGTGAGGTGAGTACTGACGGTATACTGTACTCCTCGAGTTTAGTTATAATAAGAGGCATATACAGAGAATCGAATGTTTTTTCAATATCAAACGGAACAGCTATTAGGTCTTGTTTGCACTGAAAGCCGTTAATGATTGATGTTTGGGGATTGCTAGATTGTCTGCTGTACTTCGATGTGATCTAAAACCTGATTGTGTCAAATTTATTATTTTATATTTTTCTAGGAACCACAGGAGTCTTTTATTAATTATTTTCTCCATAAGTTTGCACATTATACGTGTAATAGAAATTGGTATGTAGGAATTTAGATCAGTTGAAGGTTTGCCTTGCTTTTTAACAGAAATTATTATTAATTTTTGCCACAAATTTTGAAATGATTTTTGGGTCCATATAAAATTGTAAATTTTCAGCAGTTTAGCTAGACTAGGCCTTGAAAGATTTTTAATAAAGATAAAGGGACTGTTATCTGGACCTGCAGCTGAATTTTTGCAACAGTATAATGTGTCTGATAATTCTTGTAATGTAAACGGCATATTTAGATAAATTTGATTTGATTTTCTGCTATTAGATAAACTGGAGTTTAGATTAGTAGACATGGGGAGCTGCCAATTGAAGTAAGTCTATTTGTTGCTTTCTTATGAAAAGTTTCACCCAATATGTTAACAATTTGTTGACTACAAGTGATTGTGCTGTTTTAAATAAGTTTGACAGAAATTTTTGATTAAGTTTTCTTTCCTGTCATGTGTTTAATTTTTTTTCAAATTTTGCTATTTTAGAACGAGTGTCAGTATTTATGGATGAAACGTGTTTTTTCCAAAATCTTTTTTTTTTTTTTAATTACAAGCTTAAATCTATTGAGGAGTACCAGTAGCAATATTAAAATGAGTTTTGGAATGATTATTTATCATACAATTATCGGTAATATTTAATACATTTTCGGCAGTGTTTCCTCGGCCGAAGATTTTTTCAGAACCCCACAATGTATTGTGGGCATTAAAATCTTCTACAAGAAGGAAAGGTGAAGGAAGTTGGTATATGAGTTCCACTAAATCGGCTTCGGATAAATTATAATTTGGAGGAATATAAATACTACAAACTGAAATTTCACACCGAATGTTAACGGGGACAGCTTCTAGATTTGTGCAGATGGGAAAATGTGTGGAGTAGAGATCATTGGATACAAATAGGTATGTTCCACCGCTAGATCTAAGATAGTTAGCTCTCAAGAAATGATATCCTACAAAACCATTTAGAAGTCTTTTGTGGTCAGATTTGAAATTCGTTTCTTGTAAACATACTATGTCGGCAGTAGTATCAAAGATTAACTTTTGAAGGTGTTCAGGTCTAGGATAAAACCCATCGCAATTCCATTCAATTAGATTCAAGTTTATTATAATGAGGATTTTTAGGAATGTTGGGAGGTATCTGGGAGATAGTCCTCATCCGAAGGTTCCAGTGATGAGAGAAAATTTATGCTCACTGTGTCTGCTGTGTCAGACTGAAAATCTTGTTTAAGTTTTTTTTTTGATATTCTTGTAAATCTATACTTTAGTGACCTATCTGTTAGAAAAGGATAAACATTATACATATCAGAGAGTAATGATTTGATGTCATGTATAAACTGTTGGAATCCAGATAATATATTGCTACTACCGTAACTATTTTCAAGAAAACTTATAAGATTGTCTACAGAAATGGAAAAAAAGTTTGATGACTTACTAAAACAGTCTTTTATTGCTTCTTGAGGCATCCATGATTTTGGAACTATTAGACGATTTTTTTTAAACTTCTTCCTAGCTTGTTTCATTGGTTTTCTGTTTGTATCTTGATAAGGAGGAGGCATTGCAGGTGAAATTTCTTCTTGTGTTTCTGACATGTTGATTACGTTGGAATCTATTGAATTCGAAAAGGCTCTTTTCATTACAGGGACAGGTGAGGATAGTGTTTCTTAAGTTGTTGATGGATTCTCTGTAGAAACTGAAGGCACAATTGTATTTGGGCAATTGTTAGCTACATGTCCAGATTATTTGCATAATAAACAGAGCATTTTATCGGTAGACAAAAAGATGCGATGTACATTACCTTCAAATAGAATGACTAATGAAGTTTGGATCTCGTAATTATCATTCGGTAGGACTATGTAGACATGTCTACGGAAAGAAAGAATATGGTTATATTCGTCGTCTGGAATTCCTGCCCTTAGGAACGAGATGGGTGAAGGAATCTGTAGGCCATAATCTTTGAGAGCTGACTCGATAAGCTTACGTGGAACAGACAGGGGCGGCTGGTCCTATGAGGCAGGTGAGGCAGTGCCTCACCAGTATCAATCGACTATTTACGTTCTTTAACTACAATTTAACTTTTTGGAATTTTCTAAATAACTTTATTTTCATTATGATAAAAAATTATAGCCGCCGTGGCAAGCCTCACGACATTGCTCTGTCTGACATATTAGACATCACAATATCTAGCGAAATTCAACATGATTTATTTATTTTCTGCCCACGATTTCACCGAAAACGAGAGGCATGCCGCCGCTCTGGTTTTATGTAGTTCTTTTAATTAGCAGCGTTGCCGTTTGGGTACAAAGGTACCCAATTCGCTACATTTTTTCCCTCGGGGTATAAAAGTACATTTTAAATAAAACATAGATTTTTATTTGAAAATTGGTAACAACATTGTTATGTTGTAGTAGAGTATTTTCCTTTAATAGATGGTACTATACATATTGTTCTATTGTTTTCCGATTTAACAAAAAATATTTTTTTTCTATGCATTTACCAGATTGGCAACATTGGTACATTTTGGAACATTTCTGCAAAATTGTTGTAGTAAGAGTAAGTAGTAGTTAAATTACTTCCTGTTGACCTCTTTGTGCGGCAGGATCACGTTTGACGTATCTCGTGTTGTTTTTCATTAAAAAAAACAGTAAGATCACATGTTATATAATAAGTGCAATTCTAATTAAGTTTTTTTAATAATTTTGGTGGGTTTGTTTTTTGTCTGCAGGATTTTCGGTTTTAGTGAAAAATGGATTTAGCACCGAGCACTTCGTCACAACTTTCCCAGGTAAATGTAAATATTCGTAATACTTGTGATCTCGTAAATTTTTTAGTCAATCAGCAGAATTTTTCAAGTCATTCATATGAAGATAAATTATATATAGTTAAAGTCGTTAAAACGACCTATTCTAGATTTAAGTAAACATCTTGTTTCTATCGGTGGCGTCGGAAAACCAAATCGGGGATTTCAAAATGCATGGTACGAAAAGTTTGACTGGCTTACGGGTAGTATAACATTAAATAAATTGTTTTGTTGGCCATGCATTTTATTTGCCACAGCTAATACTAGCGACAAAGTTTGGTTCAAAAGTGGTTATACTGATTTGAAAAATTTGTCTCGGAGTCTATTGTTACACAATAAAAGTTCTCAACATATTACATCGAATTGCAAGCTTACTCTTATGAGAAAACAAAAGCAAAATATCGCCACAGCACTAGACAATTCGCGTAAAATAGATATTGAAAATTTCAATGCTAGGGTTAAAGAAAATCGGCAAATTTTAAAAAGCCTTATAGATATTACGTTACACCTCTGTATGCAAGAGTTACCGTTTAGGGGGCATGATGAATCTAATGAATCTTTAAATCGCGGGAATTTCAAAGAGCTAGTTGTTCTTGTTAGTAAATTTGACACTAATTTAAAAACATTTTTAGAACATGATAATGACTCTAGATCAGTTTTTTCTGGGACATCTAAAACCATACAAAATGAATTAATCGATTCAATTGCTTTTGTTATAAATAAAAAAATTGAGGAAGAAATTTCAAAATCATTATTCCTTTCCTGGCAGGTGGATGAGACTACTGATATAAGCTGCTGATCGCTCAGCAAACTACTTTGGTCTGCCTTGCAACCACTCGAGCGTGGAGGACCGACAAACGTGTCTCCGACTATATAAAAACTCCTAGAGTTATTATTGTATTTCCAGTTAGGGGCTGGTTCAGAATCTCCAAAATTGACTTTATTAGGTATAAGTGAAATAAAATAAATAAACAGTACTATAAGTGTATTGAAAACTAACAAATAACAAGAATGTATGTTAAAGTTTTACTCTCTCGTAATTTTTATATACTACCTTCCTTTTGTCTTTAAATCATTAAACATCTTACAAACAAAAAAAGGGTTACAATACAAATGAATATGAATTCATATTTATCAGAGAAATGTGCACATACTTATTCGGCCTTCTAAATTTTAACATTAACTTATATTAAGCACACGAGATATGGTTTCATTCGCGAATAGAGTGTGTGTACACAAATTTCCGTTTTAAATTGTGTCTCTGGCCATGGAGGACTTCAATAATAGGGAACATTAACTTACAATAAATCTGCACAGTACTTGAGACCCCTCAGAAGATGCTTCTGACGGTAACTGGTAGCAGGAACACTTTTATAAAAGATGCTTTCCTTTCGTTGCACCTATGACTCCATCAAGTTCACGTTCTTAAGATCGTTTTATAATATAATTGTCAAAAACTTAAACAAAAATGACTAATGGCGAAGACACAACGCCGTATATATTTTTTCTATGACACCGCCAACTTCTCTCCTTGCTGATTGTCGTTTGCAGTTTTTGAAAACTGCCACTAGGTGGATAAGTCCCCTTTCACAATAAATTTATTTTAGAGTGAATATATAAGTTTACAATTATCTGAGAGTGATTTCCTGCATTTATGTGTTTTTTATTTGATATTACATATTATATTATTTTATTTATTAACATGTGCGACCTAAAGGCATTCAACGCCCTCTCATGACGAGAAGGCTTTCTAAGTGTAACAGATTGGAACTTATGTCATAAAAAATGTGACATTGGGAACGCACGAAAATGGCGCTAGAGGTTCAAAATTTTTAATTTCTTATATAATTTAAATTCAAGGTGTTGGGAACTTTTCCCAACAGCTGCCATTCACAACTATCCGTTATTTTTCGATACGTAATAAACGATAAACCAGTCGAACGATTCATGGGATTTTACGATGTAAGTTCCGGGCGTTCTGCTCAAGATTTATTTGAAGTTTTATCTACCAAATTTCGAAAGTTCAACTTGCATAGTAAATTAGTGGCTCAGACATACGATGGAGCTTCTGTAATGTCGGGAGAAGTGAATGGTCTACAGGCAAAAATTAAATCTATAGCGCCTCAAGCCATGTTCATTCATTGCTATGCACATGTATTTAATTTAGTTTTAAGTAACGCATGCAGTTCAATTCAACAAGTTAAAGTTTTTTTTTCAACCTTATCCGGTTTTTCTTCATATTTTTCTAAATCTACAAAGCGTACCCAAGTGTTAGAACACATTGGAGGAAATCGTATACCTTCTAATGTAGCAACTCGCTGGAATTTTACTTCACGCGCAGTTCTCACAGTTAATAATAATAAGGATAAATTACTTGAGACCTTTGATTTTATTATTAATAGTCGCGATTTTGATGACAAAACAATAAGAGAAGCAGTAGGTTTAAAAGCTTTTTTAGAAGATCCTCAGAACATATTTTTTTTTAGAAATATTTTCGTTGATTTTTCATCAAACTGATACTGTTTTTTCCATTCTACAAAATAGAAATACAGACATTGTTAAGGCCAGAAATTTACTTCAAAATACCCTAAGTAAAATACGTGAATTTAGGAGTAACAGTACTTATTTTGATACAATTTATGAAAAACTGGATACCGCTGCGTTACACTCGAAACGTCGTCGTAAGGGAGTTGAAATGACTGATAAAACTCAACAATTAAGGCAAATTTTTTTGAAATTCTTGACATTATAGCAACCCAAATAGAGGTTAGGTTTTGCGACGTTGAAAAATTACATTTCTTTGATCTGTTGAATATATCAAAATTTCCCATTTTTGCTAAAGAATTTCCTCATGATCTATTAAAAAACTTGACAACGCAGTATAATATTTTTGATATAAATCAACTAAAAAGTGAGTTATCCGCTATGTACGGGAATGATATAATAGAAAATTGCGCAAGTCCTTATGAAATGTTAACTTTTTTTCACGATTATGATTTAAAACTTTGTATGCCAGAAGTTTTTAAATTATTATGCATTTGTGTTGTTTTGCCAGTGACAAGTGCTTCTGCAGAAAGAAGTTTCTCCGCGCTAAAAAGGATTAAAAATTACATCAGAAATACAACTGGACAGACACGATTGAGTAATATGGCAAAAATCTCAATTGAAAAATCATTTATAAAATCACAGGATGAGAACGTTTTTATAGACGATGTAATAGATCATTTTGCAGAACAGAAGTCTCGCAGAATTCCTTTAATTTATAAAAAACTTTAATTTTAGAACTCAGTTTTCCTTTTAGAATTTATATTTTTTGAAGTTTTTCTAAAATAATTATAATTTTTAAAAATCGTGAAATAAAAAACCAAAAAACAAAATTTAACCCTTTGTTTAAGTTTATTTAACGTAAACGGCCTCACGTTATGATGTCACAAAATCGACCTTCCGACTAACATCTTACGACGAGAACGATCAATGGAGATATGCTAGACCGAAGCTTCAACTGAAGGGATATGTGAGAGCGTGAAGAAGATGGCACTAGATTAGCAGTCGCCATTTATAACACTTACTAACAAATCTCCCAGATAAAAAATACCTACTAACCCCCAAAAAAATATAAAAATCCCAAAAAAATTAATAAAAAATATAAAGATTCAAAAAAAATATAAAATAATAAAAAATTCACAAAAAAATTATAAAAATAAAAAAAAGCCACGGGAGAGGCCACCTAGATCCTTGAGGCTACAACTTGGCCGCTAACCAAGGTGCAGGCTCGAGGATTAGAGCTCCCTCGTTTTTCGTTCGCTTTTATCTCACGATACGAGATTTCATGATAAACCGGAGTAAGTCGCTTAACGACACCTTGGGTATCATTTAAGTTACATTTATGAGCACCCTATTACACATGGTGCTCATAAATACAGCTCAATCGTGGACTTTTTCAAAAAGCAGTCAGCCCTTATGTTGCACCTTCAGTGCACATAAGGGAGGGTGGAGGAGGGCTTAGGAGAGCTTTGAGGTGAGGATGACTTTTGTTGATCCGCGCGCGTATCGTCAGCCAAGTCATGGCTGGCGCGAGCAATGCCTCCTTAGCCGGGTATGACTGGAGCAAAGAGAAGCTAACCATAATAATAATAATTTTCCTTAAGTGTAGTGTGCCTCACCATCTTGTACTATCACGAGCCGCCCTGGGAACAGATGGACATATATTTGATAAAACTAGACGTTTAGCTGGTGTAGCTAGTCTTCTAATGCTATGGTCTACGTCTCCTATGTGAACAACGCTTATTTGTGAGTAATAGGTCCACACATTCTATATTGTTTAGGTAAATGCACAATCGGTTGTTCGAAATTCTGGAAGCGAAGCTGATGTTTTTCGACCCAATAATATTTCCAATTGATTTAACGTAATCAAATAATTTAAGATTGTTATCAGATATATAGAACACTATAGCCTGCTCTTTTTTTGGGTACGTAGTTTTAGGTATAGATCTGGGAGCAGCAACATATAAAACTGGAGGGCTGTTACTTTCAGTTGTATTACTGTTATTTGCAGTTGGAGAACTTATATTCGATTTCATCTCGCCCCTGTAGTCAGAAGCGATAAAGGCTTGATCACTAATATTTTTTTGTGGGTTGTGTTTGCTGCCCATGCTAGGTTTATTCTTCTTCGTAGTTCGCATGTTTGGTTGTCTATTGTGATCTTTATTTCGTGTCCAAGATATATGTATTATTCCACCAGCTCTATTTCGTTATCTCCAATATTGATATTTCCGCTAGGTACTAGGTTTGTCATGAATATTATTTGGAGATGTTTATTTTAAGACCCACACTGGCACACACTAACTGAAGTTCATGTAGTATTGTACATATCTCCTTGAGGTTATCCGAGAACAAAACTATATCGTTTGCCAATTTTAGATTTGTTATTCTTCTACCGTCAATGTTCAGGCCTTTCTCTTCGCAGTTAAGTTTTTTACAAGCATATTCTAGTACTGCGGTAAACAGTTTAGGCGATAAGATATCACCCTGTCGGACTCCTCTGTCGATTGGGATGTGATCCGTCTTTTCATGTAATTTCACCGACATAGTTGCGTTTTTGTATGTATTGTAAATTAACCTTGTATATCGGTAGTCAATGCGGCATACTTGTAGTGCTTCCAGGATTTTGTCAAATTCTACCGTGTCAAAGGCTTTATGGAAACCTACAAAAGCCAGAACGAGTGGTCGATTGTATTCAATAGTTTTTTCTATTACCGCTTTAATGCTCTGTAGGTGATCATTTGTTCCAAATCCGGTACGAAATCCCGCTTGCTCTATTGGTGGTAGAAATCAAGTTTTTTCTCAAGACGATTCGTTACTATTCTTGTAAAGAGTTTGTATAGGTGACTAAGAAGAGTTCTGTAGAGGTCTGTAGTTTTCTAATTCATGGGGATCTCCTTTTTTGTACAATAGAATTACCTCAGCATTGTGCCATTTGTCGGGTATATTACTGTCCACAAGGCACATATTAAAAAGTTCTTTATCTTCTTAAAAAGGTAAGTGCCTCCGATTCTGATTGCATCAGTAACTACACAATCTTCATCTGTAGATTTGTTATTCTTAGCTTTTCTTAGGGCTAGTTTTATTTCGTCCATTGTGATTTCCGGTAGTAGTTCTGATCCTTGGTTGACAATACCCTTTTTGTTTGTTAATATTTCTGGTACTTGATCTTCTCTTCTATTTGCTTTGTGTTGGCTTGTGTACAGCAGTTTGTAGAAGTTTTCAACTATTTTAAGGGTTTCCTTTCTGTTGTCAGATGACCATTTCTATTTTTAATCTTTATTATCTGCCTTGTCCCCGTTTTTAGCCTTTTTCTCAATACTTTCATACTTCTATTGTTTTCAATGATATGTTCGATTTGTTTTTGGTTGTATTTTTGAGTGTCTTGTCTAATAGCTTTAGATATTTCTTTATTTAATTTTTGTAGTTCGTTGGCTTTAGTTTCCGTCTCGCTTCTCATTTCTTTTCTTTTCTGCATTAGTTACCTAGTATTTTGGCTAATCTTCTCTTCTTTTTGAGTTCTAGGACATAATTTGTTTTGACTTTCCATTAAAGTTGTTCTGAAGCTATTTTCTTGTGGCATTGTAAATTAATTATTATTAAACTGGGAATAAGCCACAATTAAAGATAAAAATACGTTTATTTACGTTTCAATTTCCACTTCGGAAATCGTTCTCAAAATACAAACAGTAAATTAAACAAATTTTGTTTTTTGTTACATAGTGAAAAATTCTTCTAATAATTTAATTTTATCTGACTCATTTATATTGACAATTCAGACATACATTATGCATTTTAAAGTAGACGACTTTAAATTATTATTATCATCAAGGCCATTAAATGTTAGAATAAGTGAACATCAATCTTATATTAAAAATAAAGAATTTGATAGATCTCAAATCTGTAAACACGCATGGGATAATGAACATAGGGTTCAATGGAATAATTCAAATGTAGTCCTAAAATAAACGGATAGTAAAAAAAGAAAAATCAAAGAAGCGGCTCTAATTATGCTAAATGAGGCCAATTGTGTCGCAAATTCCTCGGCAGAATGTAGTAGGATCTGGTTACCAATATTGAAAGAGGAAGTTATTAATAAGAAAATACCAGTATTAGTAAGTCAGTAACATATAGAGGATACATCATTTATGTTTTTTAAATAACGTAACATATAAAATCAGAATTTTGATGTTTGTTGAAGGTAAACTAAATTCACGAACAAATACTTACAATGTCGGGATAGTATTATGAGGTTTTTTCCTGGTTTTCCCTCATAATTTACTATGGAATCACTAACAGGAGAATTTTACTACTGTCATCATGTCATGTGTTTGTCTTTTTAAAGACGAATTACATGCTATGATTTTTTTCTGACGGATATTCTCAAGTTAAAGTTGATTTCATGTAATCGAATGAACTGTCTTATAAGTAAAGTCGTCCCAGGAGCGCAACTCAACAATATTGGCAATATCATTTTAAAGTCGTCTACTTTAAAATGCATAATGTATGTCTGAATTGTCAATATAAATGAGTCAGATAAAATTAAATTATTAGAAGAATTTTTCACTATGTAACAAAAAACAAAATTTGTTTAATTTACTGTTTGTATTTTGAGAACGATTTCCGAAGTGGAAATTGAAACGTCAATAAACGTATTTTTATCTTTAATTGTGGCTTATTCCCAGTTTAATAATAATTAATTTCCATTAAAGCATTTGTTAATTTATTGTTTAAGTCGTCTATATTATTTTCAGTTTCAGGACTTCTAAGTATGTCGGAAATACATTGCTGAAAACTATCTACATCTGATGGTTTCATCCATGGTTTTGATTTGTTCTTCTTTTTAATCATCTTATACCTCTCCTTCTTTAAGCTTATTTCTATTTTACCGTACCATTCTATGATCGTTACTGGTAATAAATCTGTTAAGAACCGTGATATCTTTAACGGTGTGTTTTTTGTCCGTGATAATAAAATCTATTTCGTTTTGAGTTTTTCCATTAGGACTTTGCCATGTAGATCTTCTCTGTGGTTTTTGATGAACCTTAACAGTATTTCGCCCCGTTCATTTCTACCATCCAAGCCAAAGTTTCCCAGTGGTGTTTCTGTAGGGTTGGATTTCATTCCTGTTTTGGCGTTAAAATCACCGCATATAAAAGTAAAATGTCCTTGATGGTCTTTAAGAGCAGCTTCGATATCATCATAAAATAGCATAAAATAGCTTCGATATCACTTCTTCTTCATCATGGTCGGTTGTTGGTGCATAAACCTGTATTATTTTCATATTATACCTTGTATTCAATTTAAAAGTAAGACAAATCACTCCTGAGGAAAATTTCTTTAGTGATACTATACTTGTTTGGAGACGCTTGTGTATAATGAAGCCGGTTCCTCCCAAGGAATTATTGTCGTCACCTACGTGGTAAAAACTATGTCTTGATTTTAGTTTAATGAAGTGTTCGCCACGTCTTCTGACTTCGCTGAGACCGACTATGTCCCACTTTATGTTTTCTAGTTCGCATTCAAGTCTAGTAAGTCTTTCATCAGATAGTAGAGAACGTACCTTATATGTTCCTAAGTGTCGTCTTATTCGGGTAACTTTATCTTGTCTTTGTCAATTTGTTGTCCCCCCCAGAATCCATTGGACAGACTAATAATTCAGTCTGTTCAGATGAATCAGTGCAAGATTCTGGAAATAATTTCCTACTTGCCTGGGGTATTTGCGTGTTTTCAACTGACATTTTCGTGAGGGGTATTTAGCCTTTAAACACTACGCTGTCTAGACGTGTTGGTGAGTGTTTGTTTCAGCCGCCCATTCTGGTTCCGACGCTGTTTGCGGCCGCCCATTCTGGATCAGACGCCGCGGGTTTGATCTTATACTATCCCTAAAATCAAGGGTTGATAACTCCGCAATCCTCGCCTTACCGAAAGGATTTCTTCGTCGCCTTGAATGCCGTTCTGGACTTCATTCGTGACCCTGGACAAGGGACCCTTAGCAGGTGCTAGCTTCCCGGGTCAGGAAGCTCCTGGAATCTGGGGAGGGCAGGGATTGATTCACTTTCCATGATAGGACTATCCAATAGAATCCAAAGGACTGCAAAGGAGTTCCTACCCGCTACCCGCTGTGTTTGCTATAGGCAAATTTAAATACGGCATACCGTAAAACTGGTTGCCTATACGAACCAGGAAATTAGCGACTATCACAGAACAATATTTATTAAAATTAACAGAACTAGTGTCTTTGTAGGTTTTGTCTTCAAGATAATATAAAGTAAATTAACTAATATGGTTGTCAAAATTTCTTTGAAGAATACAGTCTATATTGTTGACTTCGACAGAATATTATGAAATTACCAACCAAATAATAGTTTTCCGAAGCTTGAAGTTTCTTACTTAAAGTATAGAGATTATAAACAAAAAAATTAAGTTAAATTAGAGCCAAATTTAAAGAAAAATTTATAATTAATTTTGATTTGATAGGTTAGGTGACTGCATGCTTTTGTTTTAAACTTTCAAGTATCCTTTGATTCAAATTAAATTCATAAAGCTTGAATTATACCATAGATAAATAATATAATGGTAGAAATAGATAAGCAACTCAATGTATAAATTTCGTTCATTAGGACCCTTGCGGGTCAATAATAATCATCTTTTGGCGGCAAATTCGAATGGACGCCCCTTACATACATACCCTTTAGCGCCTCATGCGGGCTATTTCGTTACTAATTAAAATTTACTGGAAAATAAGGATATATAAAAGGTACACATTTTTTTCTAGATATACGTATTGATATGCTATTTAAATTGTATTATATTGCTTATTTAGAAAAAAATCCTGTCTATATTTATTAAATGATCTAATCTCCAATTAACCACAATAAATCAGCATTAATTAATTACAATCTCAGGCTATTTAACTTGTACTATTTACCTTTGATCGTGGATTCAAAATATTTTCCAATTGGCTTCCTAATTGGGATAGGTAATATGACCTGAATAAAATACATAGAATTTCAACTGAACTATATGTGAGATGTCCTTTATTTTAATGAAATTTTATAAAACAATCAATCCTGTAATATTTGCAATATACTAACTTTAAATATATGAGAAGTTGTTTTCTATCATGGACCCAAATGTTATTTTACATTGATTTTTAATATGTGTTATAACTAAGCTCTTTTTATAATATTTTTTTAAAGATCGCAAAATTAACTGTCTCTATTATTTATTCAATTTATTTAATTAATAAATGAAAACCACACTCCTGCTCTAATAAAAATTGACTGACCTTTCTTTCTCTGCCGTTGCAATTCTATGGACACGCCAAAAAAAACCTTTCTCTGCTTCTGCTCCTATTGTGGTCCAGATGACGTACACCTTTCTCCTATCTGTCCTTGTATCTGCAACCCAACAACTCGTGTTATTCTATGCAGCCTCCTTTTGAGCCAATCTCCGCGCCTGTTTATAACTCCAAATGTTTCCGGCTTCGTCTGATATTAATATTCTTATACCCTTTGGTTTTTCTATCTCTCTGTACCCCGTTCCTCACACTGATCAGCTTTTACACAGCAAATAAACACACCCGGTAAATTACGTCTTCGGGACTTCAAACAAACACAAATCACAAAGCTCCTTCCTTCTTGGACGACGAAAACTGACTAACTAACTTTTTTCCTCTCTCCTATCTCATAGCCAAAACCACCACCTCCTTGCATTCAACAATTGACCAATAAAAATCATCCACCTCTGTGACGTATATCGTTACCAACCAACTCTCTCTATAAAACGTCATTCGGGTAATTCCAGAAAACAACATTCTTTAATTATTCTTACTAAATCTATCTGCTTTACAAATATTTCTTACTAATAGCAACAAACGATACCTGTTTCTCAATTCAATGTCTTTTGTTAATAAACTTTTACCGATATAATCTTTCGGGGAGAAAAACCACCGCAAATCCCGGTCTATTGTTTAAACACTTTCTATATACACTTTTATTTCGGGTAAATCCATTCCACAATAACCGACTTATTTAAATTTCTTATCGATAATATTTGAAAGTTTTGTCTCTGAGGCCTAATGAACAATTCTTCGAACAACTTAAAATACATATTTTGTCTTATACAGGATGTTTGAAAATTCATATGCCCGTGTCTTTATGAAATATCAATAATTTTAATTTTTATTTAAGTAATAAAATTTGTATATCGGTGTTTTATTGCTTATGGATATTCAAAAGTACAACAAATCCCCGCCTTTGTAATCGATAAAATTTATCAATCTATGCAACTAAATTTTCTCGAGGCAAACTAAAACGCACTTCCTGTATGCTAGCTGTACTTATGCTACGTATTATCCCATCCTACTATCTACTTTATACAAATTTAAATTTTCATTCGTGATATTTATATACATCATGGATATTATAAATACCTCTGATCTTTTCAGAATCCATATGTTTCAACTCATAGCTGTTTACTCCATCTTCGTTGTTTACTATGTATGGCCCTTCGAAAACAGGCATCAATTTTGCGCAAATACCGCTCTGAAGATTTGACACTCTTAATGCTCTTACCATTACTTTGTCACCCTTTTGGAAAGTTACTGGTCTTCGTTTCCTATTATGACCCTGTCTCTGGATGTATTTCTCATTGCTTCTTCTTAATCTCCTCTGAACCGTTTCTATAACCTGTCGATACTCTCTTTGTTCTGGATCTTCCCACGGTCTTATCGGCATGACGCCTTTCATGATGTATTCTGGTGTTTCTTTCGTTACTGTACTTGGCATGGAATTTAGGTACATCTCTATTTCTCCCAATTTTCTGTCCCATCGCCGATGTTGACCATCCGTTGCAATGCGAAGAAATTTCGTTACCTCTTGTATAAATCGCTCAGAAGAATTACTTTGGGGATGCCTGATGCTTACAAAGTTCGTCTCGATTCCCCGTTCTCTAAGCTGTCCCTTTCGGAAGTACGTTGCATTGTCTAGTAAAATTTTTCTTGGGGTTCCTACCGTAGCGATGAAATTGTCTATTTTTCTCAATATTTCTTCCCCTTTTGTGGTGCGGCAACTATATAATTTCACGTATTTTGAGAACACATCCACCATCACCAGAATATGCTTGTTCCTTTGCGTGGTCACAATTAGTTCGCTTAACATGTAGATGGCTATAATGTCCAGGTTGTTCCGGGATACAATGCTCTTTGCAATATTTTCGTTTTTAAAATTCCTGCTCTTGTATTTCTGGCATACTTCGCATTTCTGTGTGATCTCTTTTGCAACGCGGTAATCTTGTCGACTGATGTAGTTTTCCCTAAACACAAGCCATACCTTTCTACTGCCAATATGTCCATTTTCCTCGTGTAGCTTCTTTATGATTCTTTCTGCCAATGTCGGTGTCACTAAATATACCTAATTCCTTTCCGTCTATTCTCTTAAAAAATATCTTGTTTTCTAGCTCCGCTCTTCTCTTTTCTCTTTCTTCTAGGCCTTCCTGGTCAGTCCTTATCTCATTTAACGAAAATATCCCTTCGGCTTGTGTCAATATATTCAATCCCACATGTAATGTAATTGTCTCCTTTTTTCCTGTATCTTCGTCCCGTGTTAAAGCGTCAGCTATTATGTTGTCTTTCCCTTTGATGTATCGGAATTCGAAATCATACTTTTGTAAGAGCAGAATGCCTCTGTGTATTCTGTTATTTACCAATCGATTCTTCATGATGTGTATCAACGCTGCATGATCCGTTTCGATGGTGAATTTAGCTCCCAATAAGTAAAACCTTAATTTGTTTACGCAAAATAGTACACTGGCGAATTACAACTCGGTGACACTGTATTTTTTCTCATGTGTTTTAGTCACTCGAGATACAAAACATATCGGAACCTCTTGGCCGTTTTGTATTTGCGACAACACTCCTGCAAATTTCTGTATCGACGCATCCGTACGGAGTATAAACGGCAAATTGTAAATAGGGTGATATATTTTCGTTCCTTTAGCAAATTCTTTTTTCAATATTTTGAAAGCTTCCTCCTGTTCTTCTTTCCAATTCCATTTTGTCCCTTTCTTTAACAATTTTATTAAAGGAATTTCTTTTTGGCTTAAATTGGGAATTAATTTCTTGAAATAATTTATCGTACCGAGAAACCCTCGCAATGTTTTTAGATTTGTTGGTCTTGGGTATTCGTCGATGAGCTTTACTCTGTCCTCGGCTAGACTTACAGTTTCGGTGTCAAGTTTGAAACCCAAATAAATCACTTCCTTTTGAAAAAATTGACATTTTTCAATGTTTAGTTTTAATCCCGCTGTGTCCAATTCTTTCAAAATTATTTTGATATGTTCCACATGACTCTGCATATCTTGTGAAAAAATTAATAAATCGTCGATGTAATGGACGATGAACTCCTCATGGTGATTCAAAATGGTATGCAAAGTTCGTACAAGTGCTGCACAGGCGCTTTGTAATCCAAACGAAACTACCTTAAATCGGTATACTATACCATCGATTGAAAAGGCAGTGTAGTTTCTACACTTTTCAGCCAAAGGTATTAACCAAAAACTATGCTTTAGATCAATTTTTGAGAAAATATGTGATCCCGTGATTCTTCCAAAAATGGCCTCGATATTTAACGGTGATTCATATTGTGATACGGTGTGTTGGTTGATATTTCGGGCATCTAACCAGAGTCTTAACTCTCCACTGCTCTTCTTCACTATCACAATTGGGTTAATATAGGGTGAGTCACATCTTTCAATGATTTTATCTTCCAACATTTTTTTGATTTCTTGCTTTACTTCTTGCCGATACTTATAAGGAATTGGATAAGTCTTCGATCGAAAATTTCCCAAGTTTTTCACCTCAAATGAGTGCTCGTATTTTGTGGCCACTCGGTTTTCCTCATTTATCAGCGTTTCATAGTCTCTTAAAATTATACGCAAATCATTTTCTTTGCCTTCTCCACATATCAATTTTTTGTCTCTCCCATCAAATTCTTCGCACATATTTACCGTGTACTCCGTGTCTTCTTCAAACACCACTATCTCCATTGTGTCCTCTTCATTTTCCTTTGTTATTTTTTTCTGTTGGGCTCGTCTCTTCTTTTGAGGAATCCCATATGTTCTTTTCAACTGAATCCTTTTCCTTTTCTTTCATTTCCTTTGTTTCTTCTTCTGTTGGGCTCGTCTCTTCTTTTGAGGAATCCCAAGTTTTGCTTTCATTTCTTGTCAAAATCTTTCCATCTTCTTCTCCTGAGCTCGTCTCATCTTTTGAGGAATCCCAGGTTTTTTTTTCTTTGATCTTTTTCTGGCCTTTTCTTCTCTTTCTTCCTTTTCCTTTCTTCGTCACCAGGTTCATTTCCACCGTTTGTTCTTTCTCTGATTCGTCCGTAATTTGTTTCTCTTGTTCCTTATCCTATTCTTCTTCTTTTTCCTTTGTTATTTTCATCGTATTGGTTTTGAAGTCGATCACTACATGTTTTTCCGTTAATTCGTCAACGCCTACAATCATGTCATGTGACATATTCGGCATTATTACACATTGAAGTGCATACATATTTTTTTTCAATCGTACCATTACTCGTATACCTTCATTTATTGTTGCCAATGTCCGTTTATTTGCGCCCACTAAATTCACCCTAGGTATTTTATAAATTAGACTTGTTAAATTTACTTCTTCGATTAATTTTCTGTTGACCAGTGTTATTTCAGAGCCTGTGTCTATCATAATTTTAATTGGTTTCTCATTTATAAATCCATCCACAAATTTTAAATTAACTCCATTTCTCTTTTCAATGTTTCCTGCCAGTTTAATAAATTCCTTGGGGTGACAAAAAATTCCTGTTTGTTTCTTCGTTTTTAGTGAGCGCCTTCTTGAAAACACGCCTGTTGTTCTTCTGTGTTTTCTCGCCCGTCATCTTCTCTCTCATATTCATTTTCTTCTCTTTGCATATTATTTATTTCTCTTCTGTTCTCTTTTGGTCTATCATTCCCGTATCGGTTACCGCGAGATTCCTGTTCATTCCGTGGGTTATTGTATCTGTTTCCTTGGTATGGGTGGTTATTTCTACTCTGATTTTCCCGATCCCTGTTTTCATTCCATCTCTGGGTTCTGGGTTCATAATTCTCTCTTCCGTTCGGTCTATTTTCGTATCCCCGTCTAGGTATGAATTCTCGTCTTGTATAATCTCTTCTAAAATTTTGACCTCTATCTCTATATTCTTGGTTTTCTCTTTGTCTATTTTTTTCTTGCGGTCTTCTTTCTCTTCTTTCATGCCTACGTGATTCTCTCATTTGCAAAAATTGACATAAGCTGTCAATGTCCTTGTAATTTTTGAGATTTATGTGGTCTTCCAAGGTATCTTCAAAGTGTCGCGATATCAACTCTACCAATTGTTCTGATGAATAAATATATTGCAAATGTTTTGCATTATTATAGAGTTGTAATGCGTACATCTTTTCTGATACGCCCATCCTCTCACGGTATTTTCCATTTTGTAATTCTTTATTTACTTGTAGTTGCTGGATTTTTCCCCAGAAATAATTTAAAAATTTTCTCTCAAAATCTTGCCAATTGTCAAATTCTTCTTCCTTGCTGACAAACCAAAGATTTGCCTCTTCTTTGAGATGGTTTCTGATGGTTCCTTTGCTGTTGCAAACGGTCCTATGTATTTGACTTTTTCCTTTAGGTTATTTATAAAAGGCACTGGGTGTAGTTTCCTTATATCCCCGCCAAATCGTACTTTTACGTCTTCTGTACTATGTACGATAACTTCCTTTCTTTCTACTCTTCTTATCTCCATCTCTGCAATTTGTTTTAAATCTCCTTTCCGTTTCTTTCCGGTCTTCTTGTAGCGCATTTTCAAATTTTATTTCTATCTGTTCTAATTCCCTTTCTTGCATACTCTGAATATCCTTCATTTTAGTTTCGATTTCTTCTCTCTGCAATTCTAGTTTCCTCTCTGTTTCTTCCCTACTTCTTTCTAAACAGACTTTTATTTCGTTTTCATATTTGTCCATACGCGTTTCCATTTTTTGTTCCATTTTTCTTTGGTTTTCTTCCAAATTGTCCAATTTTTGTTCCGTTCTTTGTTGTGATAGTAGATAGGCTATGTTACTTTGAGACCACCCCTAAATTGCAACCCCTAAAATCGCAACCCCCGGTCGTAAGTTCCAAACGGCTTAACGTAGGATGACGTACGAGGGCTCGTTGGAAAGGGGATGAAAAATGGGGTTGAATGCAGTATGTGCCGTGCGCATCGGAGCATGCCAAAAGGTCATTATGGGGTATCTAAATGAGCGATAAAACGTATCTTCGTTGCTATTGGTCGGATTTTGACGTATGAGGTGTCAAAGCGTTGGATGTCACGTGACATTCAACGCAGGACGTGACATTTATGTGACATATGACATAGATCGTAAAATGTCACGTGACATTCGACGCAGGACGTGACATTTGACGCAGGACGTGACATTCGACGCAGGACGTGACATTTATGTGACATTTGACGCAGAACGTAAAATATCACGTGAAGTGACGTGACATTCGACGCAAGACATCGCTCAACATACATATAGAGTAATGGAATTTAAATAAAACAACAACATCATAAACGGAGCATTTTTTATTCGTATATATTTACAATTTTGTTTAACAAAGTTTTTAATTGTTTTAATAGCCCGTCGTTGGGGCAGGGTATCCCAAAAAGTTCACAGCTAAACGTTCCTGCTGCTACAACTTTACGTGTGTATTCACTGTACTTATAATAGGTGTTGTTCTGAAAAAAGTAAATAAACCCATCAGTATAGCGGAATGCTGATGTTATTGTATCTGGTAGTCCTGGTAAGAGATAATTCATGGGTCCACGGTTTAAGACATCTCCAGCTTCATTAAATTCAATATAAGAATCATCATTGTATAATAAATACGTTTGACCGCTGTTTGTTTGAAATAATGCATTTATTTTGGTTCTCGCAGGTATAGAAGGAAACATAAAACGTTTTTGAATTTTTAAATTGGGGAAAGATGCAGCGTAATACTGATTATTGCGTATGGTTACTAAGTGTCCCTCGGAATTCTGAAAAACATGTGAAACGTGCGCAGACGTCAACTCTTTAGGGAAATAATCGGTAATTAATTCAGGATGTTTTGGAAGGCGCATCTCATTTAAATCAAATTTCCATATATATGGACCATATCCAACGTACATTCTATAATTTGGAAACTGAGGAGAAGTAGCTAGAAACATGAAATCTGGATATGGAATTAGACATAATATATTTTGTAGGGCAGGTGTGGTTGTTTTTGTTGACAAAGAGGTCCTGTGTTTGATTGTAGATGTTTTCGACATATGGTTCTTGTTGTGCGGAACTGGTGTTGTTGGTGGTATGTAAGATGGCGTTGTTTTTGGCCCATATAGAATACTCATTGCCTTTTTATCATCATCACCAAAAGGTTGTACATCTTGTTGATACCAAGGATACATAATAGACGAATCAATAGTACTGTGTGCTAGTCCGAGAGAATGACCAATTTCATGCATTAGGACAGCCAAAAAATTGACTTCACCATTGGGAGCGCTGCCATTTCCTACATACCATCGTTCACTAACATCAAGATGAATTTCGGTACACTCTCCGTGTGCGCTTGGAAAGTATGCGTGAGCCAATACTTTTCCAGGACCATCGAAATTAAATGAACATTTAGAGGTTCCTTGACAACTTGCTCGAAAATTATGAGTATTTGGTACCACAGTTATAGTAATATCAGGCCTCGGGGAAGGTATTATTACTTGTTTAAACTTTAAATTAGATATTGTCTCCCATCTAGCGAAAGCTTCTGCAGCAAGATTTATATAATCAGGATTACTAATAGCCTGAGGGAAATACCAGCGTAAAGTCGTTTTATTCCACTTCGAACGAATCTCATAGTTATTGTCGCCAACAGAACATCGAGGCTTGTTCATCATCATATTTATAGTATCATTATTTAATGTTCCAGTCACAGGAAGATTGCATTTTTCCTGAAAGGCAACTAGGGCCATATCTATACTAGAAAGAGCATTATTTGATGTATTTAGATATTCGAAACGTTTAAGAAAAGAACTAGCATACGCCAGAGTGCTATTCTCTGCACTCACAGATACAGAGAGCAACAATAAGACATGTAAACAGACCAGCATCTTGATTTATACTAATATCCAAAAATTGGTACTATAGTTATTTATACAAAATTCACAAAAACAGAATTATATACTGAAATATTAAGACAGAAATATTTTAAATAATAATATATTAAAATTGTGCATTTGATAGCAAACCAGATGAAGCCTCATGATAACAATACACCGCGTTGTTCAAAACACGTAAACAAGTGTGATAACAAATTTTATTTTAATCATTGGAAAAACAAGTACACCGGAAAGAAAACCGCAGTTGCTACATTTTGTAAAATGTATGAAGATATCAGCAACCACATCAACAAAATTCTAAATTGATAACAACGATTCTCTTACCGCAATATCTATTTATTATATTACCATAAATATTAGTTGAAGAAATAAAAATAAATATAAAAATATTAGCATTTCTAGAACAGCACACGTTGCTTATCTATGAAACGAATCAGTTGATGGTACCGTAGGCACATTAGGTTGACGCAACTCGGGCTCGGGTGGGGCGATATGCTGTTCTGTTCTTTAAAAGGCCGAGGAGCGCATACGTTGTCACAGTTCGCTTCGCAAACGTACTACAACAACAAGTTCGCAGTAGTCAATACGGTGTGCAGTGACTTACATATATCTGATAAAGGTAAGCGGTTTTTATCTTTTGTATATTTCTATGTATGTATTATGTCCTTTTTATCATTGTATTTTATGAGATTTGTACATCTCTCTGTTCGTATTTCATGCAGTATTTTATGAAAAATGTATACTGTTTGTGTATTTATTATGTCCTTTTTATCTATGTGGGTGTTGTAAAACATTTCACGTCTGCTATTTTTTATAAGAAGTATTCTCCGCTGTTCGTATTTCGATTTCTTGTAGTATATGGTTCTTCTCTATTCCCAAGTATGTAATGCTTCTCTTCATTCATGCTAAGCGGAAGAACTATAGTTTTTTATTATTATTGTAGATGGATCTATCAAAAATTAACGCAGTTTCATTGGTTGCAGAACAAAAACCTGCAATAAAATTAAACCAACTGCCCATAGACGAACCGAAGAAAATTCTAGCCGCCAAGCTGGTAAATGCTAAATTTGGTCAAGCAGTTTTGCTGGAACTAGAGGAAAACGTTGTGTTTCTGCCACATAGAGTCACAGACGTATATAGTCCATTCATCTCAGACTTCGCAACTAAGAAGTATTCAATCATATTCCGAGGACTAGTCAACACTGGGGGTGTTCATCCAGCAGCAAAATTTGAAATAGTAGAATAAAGAAAAAACGGTAAGTGATTTTTTCTTATTGTTTGTTTGTGTGAGTAGCCATGCATATAAAACAAGTGATTAAACAGTCTGATGATTTGATGCACATTATTAAAAAGCTTAGTAAAATAATTTTCGATAAATTCACTGAAAGAGATCGTAAAGTTTGGACAAGACGGTTAAATAGTCAAATTTTTAGATGTAGTAAAGTAATTAAAAACAATAAACTATCCGTAGGAACAGTTAGAAAATTGCAAACATACATAGGACATTTTAAGCATTTTAGGCAAATTATTTTAAATTTCAATAATAAGTACGTTGGGTTGGGGCTTAATTCAAAATTACGCAATAGAGTTAAATGGGAAAATGTCATTTCATGTTTTGCTAGTCGAATTAAAACTGGAGTTATAGTTAATTTAGTGCATAAGGACTTAACACAGTTCCTAAATGATTGTTATATTATTTTTAGTAGAAAAATTAACAATATTTTAAAAGCAAATAGAATGCTTAAAGTCAATACTACATTTTGCGGCGAATTCATTAAAAAATCAAGTGATAGCGAAAGTTTAGATTTAAAATATTTTAACACTAAAAATGCTATTATAGACACATCGACCGATTTACATCTTTGGTTCAGTGAAAATGTTAAGGATAAATTTTTTACAAAGCTGTCTGAATTTGCAGAAAAAGATTCGGGTGCTGCGCTGTCTAAAGTAATTTCATTGGAGGTTAATATTAATAAAGTGGAAATAGGAAATGGTTCATCGTTCATTGATTTGCCAATAGAGATTCAGAAAAAACGAGCGTGCATTAATGTGCATAACTTCGATCAGGCTTGTTTTTATTGGTCAATTGTTAGCGCTCTGTATCCAGCAAAAGATCATCCACAACGAGTTTCAAAATCTCCACATTATTCTACTGTTTTACAAACTGACAAATTAGAAAGCCCAATGCCATTAAACCAAATTTCAAAATTTGAAAAATTAAACGCCATATCAGTCAATGTTTTTGCATTAGAATTAAACTTAGTGAAGGACAAACAATTTTATGAAGTAGTACCTGCCAGACTGACACCGCAAAAGATGGAAAAGCATGTTAATTTGCTCCTTATACAAGATAAATATTTCCCAAAGTTAAACGATTACGATGCTCCTCCAGAAGATGATGATCAGACTGAAATACGCCTTCATTATTGTTGGATTAAAGATTTGGGAAAATTAGTGAAGTCACAATTGAACAAGAACCGCCATTAAAAATATATTTGCAATCGTTGTTTAAACTATTTTCGCAGTGACAGCAAACTAGCAGAGCACGAAGAAATGTGTTCAGATGTGAATAAATGTAAAATGACTGTTCCCAAATATGATCATGTGGCTTTTCGCAATTTTACATACAAACAAACAACTCCGTTTATAGTTTATGCCGATTTTGAATGCCAATTACATAATTTTACAGATTCAAATGTCTCAGTGAGTAAAACAGCAAAATATCAGAAACATGTACCTTTTAGTGCAGGTTATTATTTGAAATGTGCTTACGATGATAGTTTATCTTATTTTAATAGCTATAGAGGTGAAAATTGCATGGAGTGGTTCGCAAAAGAAATGACCGAAATTTCCAAATTTGTAAATTCCAAAATAAAGACAATTGTACCTATGGTCGAAAAACCCAACACAAATGGAGCAACTGTTTGCCATATTTGTGAGAAACGCTTTTTGGCTACAGATACAGTTGTTGTAGATCACGATCATTTTACGGGACAAGTACGGGGATTTGCGCACCAAGCATGTAATTTGAACTTTAAAAAATTGTTTGTTGTCCCAATTGTATTTCATAATTTTAGTGGCTACGATTCGTATTTTATGATTATAGATCTTTGCAAGCATGGGCACTTGAGCTTACTTCCCATAAACAAAGAAAAATACATTTCATTTACATTACAATCTGACGAACATCAAATTAAATTACGATTTATTGATTCACTTAGATTTATGGGAGCTTCACTCGATGAATTGGCATCTCTTTTAGATACATCTGAAAAGAAGATTTTGAAAAGAGAATTTAGTCAATTAGATAATGATACATTTAATTTGTTAACTTGTAAAGGAGTATTTTGTTACGATTACATTGACAGTATAGATAAATTAGATGAAACTTCTTTACCCACAATTAACCATTTTTATAGTAAGTTAAATAATGAATACATTAGTGAAGCGAAGTATGCTCATGCCCAAAATGTTTGGAAGAAATTTAATTGTAAAAATTTGGGAGAATATAGCGATTTGTATTTGAAAACAGATATTCTGCTGCTGGCTGATGTGTTTGAACAGTTCCGACAAAAATGTCGAGACACACATAAATTAGATCCAGCATGGTATTATGCCATGCCAGGATACACTTGGGATTGTATGTTGAGATACACACAATGTAAATTAGAATTGCTAAAAGATGTGGATATGATCTTGTTTATGGAAAAAGCCATAAGAGGTGGAATATCTGTTTGTAGCAACAGATATTCTGAGGCCAACAACAAATACATTTCATCATATGATCCCACACGGCCCTCTAAGTACATCCTCTATTTAGATGTGAACAATCTGTATGGCTGGGCAATGTTACAATTGCTTCCATATGGAGGGTTTAAGTGGATCGAAGATGTTACCAAATTTGGTGTTGGTAATCTTCCTGAAGGCCATATAGATATTATGTCAATACAGGATGATGCAAAGGAGGGCTATTTTTTCCAAGTTGACTTGGAGTATCCACGCGAATTACACGACAAACATAAAGATTTTCCATTTGCTGCCGAACACCGCATTCCTCCCGGTTCAAAATTGCCAAAGTTAATACCAACCTTATATCACAAAACCAAATATATTATGCATTATAGAACTCTTAAACAGGCATTTACTAACGAGTTAATTTTAACAAAGATACATAAAGTTTTGAAATTTAATCAATCTGCGTGGCTGCGACCGTATATCGAATTAAATACAAATTTACGGGCGGCAGCCAACAACAGTTTTGAGAAAAATCTCTACAAACTAATGAACAATGCGGTGTTCGGAAAAACTTTACAGAACCAAAGACGTCATCGTATTGTAAAATTATGTAAAAAGTGGCATGGAAGGTACGGAGCCAGAAATTTGATTGCGAGTAGTCGATTTCACAGTCGTACGATCTTTAGCGAAAATTTGGTAGCTATCGAACTTAAGAAATCAGAAGTATGCTTTAATAAACCCCTGTATATAGGCGCAGCAATCCTAGATATATCAAAAGTATGTATGTATGATTTTCACTACAACTTTATGCTTCCAACGATTGGAGAGGACAACTGTTCATTGTTGTACATGGACACCGACAGCTTTATTTATGAATTGAAATGTTCAGATGCATATAGAGAGGTTATAAGAGCGCATCCAAATAAATTTGATACCTCCGACTATGCCGAAAACAACTCATATGAGATAGAACGGTTAAATACAAAAATCCCCGGATTAATGAAGGACGAGGCAAATGGGAAAATAATTACACATTTTATTGGATTACGATCAAAAATGTACACATTTAAACTGCAAATAACTGACGACGAGAGGGACAAAGAGAGACAGCGCCTAGAACGAAAACAACTAAACAAAGAGAGAATTGAATATGACTTGGGAAATTTGGGAATAACAAAAAAGGCAAAAGGAGTGAAATATAACGTTGTTCGAAATAAAATTACGTATGAAGACTATGAAAAATGTCTTAAAGAATTCAAAATTCAATCCGCGAGCCAAAGGTGTATTCGGTCGTACCAACATTCTGTATTTAGCATCGAGCAATCCAAAACGGCTCTAAGTCCTTATGACGATAAGCGGTACTTAATACCAAAATCATTTAATACGCTTCCGTGGGGACATTATCTTGTTGAATAACATTTATTTGTTGTTGTTGCAGAAAAACAGCAAGATGGTGCCAACACTACGCACACAATCTATAAAAAACTATTTGTGAGAATATCTCGGACATAACCGACTTTGTTGAAACAAGTCGGTTATGTCCTCTACCGTGGAGTCTTACTTTAGAAATTTGTAATAATTATAGTATTTATCGCTTTCAAAAATTATATGAATCTGATTATTTGCATCTAATACAAGTATGTGATCAAATAAATTTTGATCAAATAAAACATGAAAATGAAGCAGAAAGAATTCATCTGTGTGGATCGCATTATAAAGAAAAAGAATATAATATGTATTGTGTTCATCATTCTGCATGTATAGCAGATGATATTGCTTTAAACTTTTGTTTTGGTTGTTTTAAACGTTTCTACACTGTACTTAAATCAAAAAATAAATGCATAAGGTATGAACAGGTTGTTAGTGGGGATGAATATCATGAAGATGATATAAAATACTTGTATGATGTAAGAGATAATTGGTGTCAAAATTCGTTTAATCATGTCTTGTTTAATACTGAGTGGTCAATGCAATGTAGATGCACTATACATAAATAATTGTTTTCTTGTAGTATATGGCTACTCATAAGAACAAAAAAAAAAGAGAAAAGATCACTTATCTCACAGTTTTTGTATATTGTAGATTTAACTAGTATTTTAGAATTGCATAATTTAATTTTTAATAATAAATTTGTGTAATCTTACATTTTTGGTTTTATTTATAATAGAATAAAAGACAACATATCTAATAAATTATATATTTATTTAGTTAAATGATTTACATGTCTATGTTCATAATAATATACATATTCCTTTAGAGCTAAACTTAACAAAGTGTTTGGACAAATATCGATATATGCTGCGAAGGCTGTAACTGGTCCATGTACAGAGTCTTTAGCACAAAAATTTTGTTTAATGAAAGTTGAAATATTTATATAGTATTTCTGGAATTGTAAACTCTGTAACAATGCCACTCTATGGTACAGTATTCTGTAGTTTGCGTTTAAAATGTGGTAGGCGTCATCTTCACGTAAATAATAGTCGACTCCAAATTTTTCAATGGTCAGCAACTTTACATTGTCCTTTACCAATTGTCTTAGTTTGCAAAAATCACCATTCATAAATTCGATTGGAACATACCCATCCGCATATGTAGCATGGAAAAAGTCACTCATTTTTTCTTTTAACCACACAATTATATGACGTTCCACTCGCTTATACTTAAACTGATTCTTCTAAAATCATCACGTTGGCACAGAATGATGGATGATAGAAAATCTCGAGCTGGAGATAGACCAATTTTTATGTGGAGAGAGCTGCTGATTGGATATGTAGTTTCCAATAAACAATATTGCTCGTTTGTGGCAGCTGCTTCATATTTAGCCAATACTCGATCTAATTCGGCGCCAGGACTAGGTGGTGGTTGACTATCTTCATCGTAGTTAAATTCTATGCTAAACTCACTGCAATCATCATCGAAATTATTAGGTTGGCTGTTGTATCCGCTATCTTGAGAGCTCATGGTACTACTGTGTGTGTGTGTGTGTGTGTTTCTAACGTCGTTAACGAGGTGGATGTAAACTGAACATATTATCGTAGTTTGTCCTACATTTATACCATTGTCTTCTCCCACTTCTTGTGGTTAATTATCGGTCTTTTCACAAAAAATGTATGTCTACGCGGCGTATCGAAATATAGATCCTCAAACTATATTCGAGTTATTTATCCAGCTGTTGTGTTTGCTGTCCATTCCTAACCATTTCACGTACATCTTATTGCCTTTTCGTCTGAGTACTTTTTCGACCAGGTATATGTCAGGGTTTGATGTTTTCTGCAATTCTTCTTCGTAAAAACCGCCACTAATCGGCGCACCTTGCATGTCTTCGAGCAAATACGTTATAGGATTTGTTATCTTAACTTGTACAATTCTAAATAATTCAGTAGTCCAATTGGGCGTGTATGCCTTTTCGAAGAAATGTTTTGCCTTTGATACACGTACAATGTCGCCAACTTTAAACTTTCGTGGACCTGCAATCTTTAAATAAGTATAACTTTTGTTTAAAATAGTTTTTTCGTTGGATTTGTTAACCTGAGACGGTTTGTATCCTGTTTTACTGTGTTTTGTGTTGTTGTATTCCTCTGTAATTATGTGTAGAGCATCTAACCATTTGTACGATCCATGTAAACTGAAATACTTGTACAACTTTGCTTTCAACGATTTAATAACTCGCTCGCAAATGGCTGCTTTTTTGATCGTGTAGGTGCTGTAATGATTAATCTCGTGTTTTTTCATTAAATTTTGAAATGTTCTGTTGTAAAATTCGGTTCCCTGATCAGATTGAAGGTTCTTCGGATGTCGTCGAGTATGTGCGAGAATATCCGAAAATGCCCGAGTAATTTCCTCGCCAGTCTTCGTTTTTAGAGGTCGTGTCCACACAAATTTTGAAAAGCAATCAATTACAACTAGTATTAGTTTGTAATTTTTATTTTGATGTGCATAAGGACGCATTTCAGCCAAATCCATTTGCCACAAGTCATAGATTCCGTTGATTATTGTTCGTCGACGAGGATAGTTTTTTCGTGCCGGTTTATGCAATTCGTTTATCAACTGTTCTTTAGACATTATTATTTTTTTAACGCACCTTCAACTACCGTAAGACGTTTGTCTATATCCCATGAATGAATGCTATCTACTACGCTTTTTAATGATTGTTCCACTTGTTTTATCCGCTGTTCCATCTGTATATCGTACATAGAATGCTTTGCAACTGTTTCTGCAGCAGATTTTAGATTGTTCTCCGTATCCTTTTTCAGTGCATTCATATCATCTTGGATTATTTTTTTCAACATATTTATACTGTTCTCCGTATCATTTTTTAGTGTATTCTGACCATCTTTGATTATTTTTCGTATCTTTTGCTCTAGAAGTGGAAGTATAGTTTTACGAAGTTCTTCTCTTACTGTAGCTTTAATGTTATCAAGATCTTCTTGTGCATGCTTTAGTCCTGTAGATATTTGGAATTTTAGTGTTTCCAGACCATCTTTGATTATTTTTTGTAACTTTTGCTCGAGAAGTGGAACTGTAGTTTTATGAAGCTCCTTTCTCACATCGTTAAGGCCAATAGCTAAATCCTGTATGTCATCAGTTTTTTGTTGCAATATCACACCATGTGTTTGAATTAATGGATAGTGCAGGTTACGCAACTCATTGATTTGTCCATCAACATATTTTTTCGTTGCAGCATCGCCACTATCTGATGGATCCTTGACATTGGATATTTTCACATTTTCGGCATTAATATTTCCGTCAGACGTATGTGGAAATGTGACTCGCGCCACCTTTTGGGCATTACTACTACTACTATAACGAGAGTGATGTCCGAATTTGTCGACACTCATAGTGGAAATGATAATGACATTCCCAGTTACTCTATTATATTGGCTTCTCTTAGTTCATTGATGATGGCTACGATTTCGTTGTCGAGAGATGTGTTGCCGGCGTCTTTCGAAGCCACCAAGAGTTTAAGACGTTCAACTAACTCATTTGGATCATCCCAATAAATATACTCCATGGGTGCAGTGTTGTATGTTAATCGTGAGTCATCCAATCCCGTTCCTTTGGCCGTAGATGAAGATGATCGTGTTGTTGACAAAGAGGTCCTGTGTTTGAGTTCTTTTTTGGATCGAGTTGCAGGTGGTGCATGCTTTTTCATTGCTGCATCAGATGGTTTGAATAGAGGTTTAATAATAGAATGGTATTTTTCTCCGCTGGAACCTTTAAGACGTCCCAAGGTATCCAGATGAATCTCTGTGTTTTTCAACAGTGTTTTGTACTTTTGTAAATCCTCATCATTATACTGGTCGGGGTTGGCATAAAATAAAAGTTGATATAGACCTGGCGTACCACCTAACCTACGTTCTTCTAAATTACGTTCTCGAATTATTATTATGTCTCCATTGCGTTTGTCAAAGTTTATTCGACGTTTTCCCATTATCCAACCATTAATAGAATCGTAAAATGGACCATAGTTTTTATCAATTCTATCGTCTTTTTTCAAATATTCTTTTATATACTTGTGACTTATTGGAGGATATTGATCCATATATTCGTCTGTGGCATCCATCGAAATCTCGTCAGAGATTGGTTCTTGAATAATGTTTTCATGAGGTATCGCTTGATCAGGTGCGTCAAGAAATACATCGTCATTCTCCTCCTCCTCCTCCTCCTCCTCCTCCTTGTCCTCCTTTTTCACCTCTTCTTTTTTAACTTGTTCAAACTTGTTAGTGATAGCATGATGTAACGTTTTTGATGATTGTGCAATATCTTTGAGAGGCTTCGAGAGTGGTTTAAACAGTTTATTTAGGGACTCGTCTTGTTCTGTTCGGCCTAATTTCAATGCCAAATATTTTTTGCGAATTGATCTAGCCAATTCGGCGACTTTCTTCTTGCGAAGGGCAATGGCAACCGCATCATCTGACATGTTGTTAACGACTAACCAATCACCTTATAATTTTATATATTTATCAAATCCTTTGCGATATCGGCCATTGTTGAGAGCAAAATCTTTTATAATTACCAAAGTACCATAACTATCACACCAACATTCAGAACAAATTTTTTTAAATTCATCAAATGACATGTCTGGTGATACGTGCTCATCAAATACATGCTTCAAATTTATCTCGTCTTGCTTGAATAGTACAATCATGTTACAGTTGTCTCTAATTAGCTGCTTTGGTATTTTTGAATATGTTTGACATAAATAAGCGGCATCGATATCTTTATGTCTGCACATGGAATAATACTCGCGAATCTTTTGCTGACCATCACATGCAACATCGTCAAATAAAAACACAGAGTGGGGTTTAGCGTCGCTGGGACTAATAATTTCTTCGTTGTCTTTAAACGGGTAATATCCTACACCTTTAACTTGTGCTATTACATCTTGCAGTAGTTGGTATTTCGGTTGAAAGAGGGATTTCGAATAAACATAGACATTTTTAAACTTGGCGCCATTCGGATTGAATAGAAGAGATAGCATGACATTCGTTTTCTCACATCCACTTGGACCGCAAATAATGGCTCTAAACGAGTTTGGTAGTAATTTACCATGTTTACTGACTGTCACTTTCTGGACAATGTCCAGATTATCAATTGGTAGCGTCTGCTCTTGCTGAACGATCTTCATCGTGTGACAAGTGTTGTACATATGTACGACAATATATTATAGATGTCACCACTTGCATGACATCAGTCCAATGTTGGTCGTTGAAGGAGGAGGTCTCGTTAACTCTCTAATTAATAAACTGCCAATTGAACTACATATTCCTGGTTATCAGTACTGTGGTCCAGGAACAAAACTACAAAAACGTCTTGCACGTGGAGATCCAGGAATTAATCCATTAGACGCAGCTTGCAAACGACACGATATCGCTTATTCGCAGCATTCATCTCTCGAAGAACGTCACAAGGCCGATAAAGAATTGGAAGATAGAGCCTGGGAGCGCTTCAAGTCGAAGGACGCTAGCATTGGTGAAAAAAGTGCTGCTTTAATTGTAACTGGCGGAATGAAGACGAAAAGAAAGTTGGGAATGGGATGTTCTCGTCGTGGACGACGGGGACGTTACTCATTCAATCGAGATGTTGTCTCAAAAATTGCAAAGTCCCTGAAGAGAGGAGCATCGTTAACAGATACTGCTTTGACTGCTGTACGAATAGCAAAATCCATAATCAAACGACTTGGTGGTCGTAAAGAAGTTGATGTTCCACGAGTACTACCACTAAAATCCGGAGGTTTTCTACCTCTTATACCTCTATTTGCAGGCCTTTCCGCTTTGGGGGCCTTAGCGGGGGGTGCTGCCGGAGTGGCCAAGACAGTAGTCGACGCAAAGAATGCCCAAAAGAAATTGGAGGAAGATATACGTCATAATAAAGCAATGGAACACATAGGTTCGGGTCTGTACCTACGTAAGAAACCCAGAGGTGGATTCGGCTTGTATTTGAAAAAAAACTTCCAATAAAGCTACCCAATCGTCCGCTATATGATGTGGAGATTGCACATTATGCGAAAATACTTAAAATACCACATTTTCGAGGCGTTTTCATGAATGACGCTCTGCCTAGAGACGGTCCTCGACAACGAGAATGTGCAATAGTAAACTTGGATGTGTCCACACATAACGGGACACATTGGGTAGCATATAGAAAGATAAACAGCGACGTAGAGTATTTCGATTCATTTGGTAATTTGAAGCCAACCAAAGAACTTGTTAAGTATCTGGGTGGTGCACGTGCCAACATTTCCTATAATAACCATCAGTATCAAACGTACAATCAAATTATTTGTGGACATTTATGCTTAAAGTTTTTATATAATGGAGCATACTAAAAGTACGAATCTGCTTATGGACCATATGTTTCGCAAAAAAATATTTTACAGAATTCAGTGAAGAAGAACTAAAATACATACCGCTCGATTATCTTATACAAACTGTACGACCTTCAGAATTGTTAAGTATATGGCATAAATTGCCTGAAGACTATCGAGGAGAATTTAACTTGCAGATACTACTTCCCTGCTATGTACATTACAACAGACCTGATTGGAAGACTCACTGGGATGGTCCACCTGATTCTCAAGCTACATGTCATTTATGTAAACTTGTTTTGGAACAAATAAAACTATTAAAGTAAATATTGTTTTTCTAATATAATAACCTATTACTAGATTGACGTGAGTCAGTCATCATGTCGCAGTTGTTGAGAGTAGACAGCACCAATTACATATTCTCATTTCAACCTCCCACACCGATCGTGTTGGATCCGAACAAAGATTATGAAATAGCTCTTCGTGCTTTCCATTCCTACAACAGTATACCAAACATTGAAAATAACAAGTTTTATTACTACAATGACAAAAACCAATTGCAAAACTTTGATTTCCCCGATGGATGTTATGAAATTGCCGATATTGAAGAATATATACAAAAGAAATTGGGTGCTGATAATGTGCTTAAGCCTGAAACGATATTTAGTCTGAAACCTAACCACAACACGTTGCAATGTCAAATTTTCAGCAAATATAAGATTTCGTTTACGCACCCTGACAGTCTTGGTACAGTATTAGGATTTTCTCCTGCAATTCACACTCCAGGACAGACACATTCTTCAGATCGACCTGTTAGGATTATTAAAGTATCTAGCATACGCTTTGAATGCAACATTAGTACCGGAGCCTTCGATGGTAACAGACCTGCTCACACGATCTACGAATTTGTCATACAATCAAATCCTGGGTACGCAATTGACGAAACTCCACACAATTTGTTGTATTTACCTGTTGTACCGCAACGAGAAATTACCAATATCACTGTGTTGGCTGTCGATCAAGACGGACGCCCTGTAAACTTTCGAGGAGAACAGAGCACATTGGTGTTGGAACTTAGATCACGTGGGAAATGGGATTAGTAATAAGACAATCTACTGCCCATAGTACACCATTAGTTGTGCAGCCGTCTGAGCGACAACATCGTACGTCCTCATCTAAGCGGCAACATCTTACGTTTGCAAACAAATTGTTTTTACAATCACTTGGTTTTAAGCTGAAAAAAAAAGACAACCATGTATGGAAAACGATCCCGTTCAAACAGCATAATGCCTCCAATATTTGATATTTATCGTAAGCCGATGTTTGACGAATCGATTCGAAAGGCCGAATACCGAACATATGCACCATTCATCAAATCATTCAACTGTAATGACATTGTAGAATTTAGCATCAATCAAGTTGACTCGTTTTTTGCAATGAGTGAAACCTTGTTATGCATTAAAGGATCGCTCGCAATAAACGGCAATGGTGAAGTCAAACTAGCAAATAATGTGGGTGCTTTTCTTTTCGATTCGTGTACGTACAGCGAAAGCGCAAGGGAGATGGAAACAGTGCGGGATCCTGGTATCGTAAGCGCTGTACGTGCTATGACATGTTATACTCAAGAAGATTCCAGTCATATGGCAATGGCGGGGTGGAATTACCCTAAGGATCCAATTCTACATGCTGCCGATCATTCATTCAACATACAGATGCCTCTTAAGCATGTTTTCAACATTTTCAATGATTATCCTATGATTACGTGTGGTCGTCAAACAATAAGACTAGTTCGAGCTCGAAATGACAACGATTGCATAATTGTCAAAGAAAAAACTCCAGGTCATGTTACAACTGTTAAGATTAACATTACCAATATTGAGCTTAGAGTCAAGCACATATTTCCCAATGATGATATTAAATTGGAACTTATGAAATCCATTCAACAAGATCAACCTATAGTTATTCCTTTTAGAAAGTGGGAATTGCATGAATTACCAGCACTTACCAAAGGCGCTAGACGTGAAGTTTGGGCTGTAAAAACTAGCAATGCAGTGGAAAGACCTCGTTATGTCATTGTTTTCTTTCAAACCAATAAACGTGACAAAAGCAGCGACGCCGATCCCACCTTATTTGACAATATCCACATACAAAGTATCAGATTATCTTTAAATGGAGAATATTGGCCGAACGAGAGAATGCAGTTGGATTTTAGCAAAACTGACTACAATGAGGCCTATTTCAATTATACCGAATTCTATCCTAGCTACATACATTCTCAACAAAAGCGTCCTCTGCTCGATTTCTCAGGTTTCGCACAACACACATTGTTCGTTATCGGTTGTTCGAAGCAAGAAGAAAGCATGAAAGCATCCACTCTTGACGTAAAACTCGATATTGAAGCGAATAATGGTTTTCCCGAACATACCAAGGCTTATTGCATTATAATTCACGACTGCGTAATGGAGTACTTCCCTCTCACTGAAATTGTAAAAAGTCTAAATTAGATGCATAACTTGTTAGTAGTACACGAGCAGTCATCATGAGAGTAGCATTCGTAGACATTCAGGGATTCAATGTGGACGGATGGTTTGTTCCCAAAGAACTTACCATTGAAATAGGATTTAAACGAAGTCATTACATATTTTTACCTCAGAAACCTTTTACTGCGCTCACTAGTGAGGATAAGAAGACTGCATCATACGTGGAGAAAAAACTGCTTGCAATTCGATACTCTCATGGACACGTAGAATTGTCCAAAATCAATGAAATACTAGAATCCAAGTTGTTGTATGCAGCAGATTACATATACGTTCGAGGAGAACAAAAAGCAGAATATTTGGATAAGAAACGTCACGTTTTTGGAGTTTTTCCCATTATTATTGATGTTTGCAAGTTTGATGGTACACCTCATGCTACTGGAAACGTTGGCCCTACTGCAAACCCCTGTCATGCCTCTGGATTATTTTCATGCACCGAAAGAAATGTGGATCGTCTACGTCACTGGTTTGCCAATAACATAATGCCATTGTAATTTTATGTATAAATAAATATATTAGAAATTGCAAAGACATTGTCTATTTCACTTTTCATATGCTCGCTGGTGTTGCTGCTAACGTCCATGGTATTGGTTGAATACGTCTCAATGGATATGAAGCTGGTGGCAGTTTTCTGCAGGCGTAAATCCAGGTGTCTTGCTGTTGCTGCTGTAGATTCAACTCTTTTGGTTTCCACGTTTTGTCCTCAATATGCATGCTATCTAATTGTCTTTTAATTTGTTTTATATTCTCATATGATTTAATGTCTCGATTTAACTGATCAAGTTTACGTTGAAATTCCATAACCCTATGTATGTACTCGATGGAATTCATAGTACTACTGAATATGTCCTATGTTGAATGTCACGTTTTATGTCAAGCGATGTCTTGACTGACACATAACTGTTACGTCAAAACGTCTCACGTCACGTAATTCCTACATTTCACGTTCTGCGTCAAATGTCACATATATGTCACGTCCTGCGTCGAATGTCACGTTATTCACGCAACATTTTCACGTTCTGCGTCGAATGACACGTCATTTCACGTTCTGCGTCAAATGTCACATAAATGTCACGTCCTGCGTTAAATATCATGTCAATTCACGATCTGCGTCGAATGTCACGTCAATTCACGTGACATTGTACGTTCTATGTCAAATGTTACATCCTGCGTCAAATGTCACGTACTGCGACAAATGACACGTCATTTCACGTGACATTTTACGATCTATGTCAAATGTCACATAAATGTCACGTCCTGCGTTGAATGTCACGTGACATCCAACGCTTTGACACCTCATACGTCAAAATCCGACCAATAGCAACGAAGATACGTTTTAGCGCTCATTTGGCAACGCCGCCATCTTTGTTTTTTGTCTCCCCGCCTTCTCCCCGTTCCAACGAGCCCTCGTACGCCCCCATCGGACCAATAGAAACGAAGATACCCCATAATGACCTTTTGGCATGCTCCGATGCGCACGGCACATACTGCATTCAACCCCATTTTTCATCCCCTTTCCAACGAGCCCTCGTACGTCATCCTACGTTAAGCCGTTTGGAACTTAAGACCGGGGGTTGCGATTTTAGGGGTTGCAATTTAGGGGTGGTCTCAAAGTAACATAGCCTATCTACTTCTGATTCATCCATCTTCTGTGATTGGAGTTGCATCATCTGTATTAATTTTTCTATTCCCGATTCTTGTTTTTCTGTCTCCATTACTGTTGTGTCTAATACGTCTTCCTGGTCTGAATATTCTTCCTGTTCTGATTTATCTTCTTGTTTTTTGTTCTCTTCGCTCTTGTTTCTTGTGTTTGGCATTTATTATGTTTTTATCCCCGCCAAATATAAAATTCTACTGGTCTGTTGCAACAAACGGGACTTTTCTTGTTCAAATGTAATAACTCTTGAGTACGAGTATCAAATTTCAATATCCCACAAATAAATCAAATGGTAAAATATCAAATGTCAAAATCAATCAAATAAATCAAGTATGGTAAAATTATCAAATGTAAATATCACACAAATAAATCAATTATGGTAACCTATAATTTGTCAATATCACGAATAAATCAATTATGGTAAATTGTATCTTAAAAAAAATATATAAATCTTTATGTCCTCAAATTTTACATAATATTTCACTTTATCCACGGCATATAAACTTTCAAATATCTGCTCGTCTACTCCTATCCTTTTAAATTTGCCAACTAGAAATATTTTTCAAAGCTTTACACGTTGGGGGCCATTTTTGTTATGCTATTTAAATTATATTATATTGCTTATTTAGAAAAATATCCTGTCTATATTTAATAAATGATCTAATCTCCAATTAATCACAATAAATCAGCATTAATTAATTACAATCTCAGACTATTTAACTTGTACTATTTACCTTTGATCGTGGATTCAAAATATTTTCCAATTGGCTTCCTAATTGGGATAGGTAATATGACCTGAATAAAATACATAGAATTTCAACTGAACTATATGTGAGATGTCCTTTATTTTAATGAAATTTTATATAACAATCAATCCTGTAATATTTGCAATATACTAACTTTAAATATATGAGAAGTTGTTTTCTATCATGGACCCAAAAGTTATTTTACATTGATTTTTAATATGTGTTATAACTAAGCTCTTTTTATAATATTTTTTTTAAAGATCGCAAAATTAACTGTCTCTATTATTTATTCAATTTATTTAATTAATAAATGAAAACCACACTCCTGCTCTAATGAAAATTGACTGACCTTTCTTTCTCTGCCGTTACAATTCTATGGCCACGCCAAAAAAAAACCTTTCTCTGCTTCTGCTCCTATTGTGGTCCAGATGATGTACACCTTTCTCCTATCTGTCCTTGTATCTGCAACCCAACAACTCGTGTTATTCTATGCAGCCTCCTTTTGAGCCAATCTCCGCGCCTGTTTATAACTCCAAAAATAAATTCTTATACCCTTTGGTTTTTCTATCTCTCTGTATCCCGTTCCTCACACTGATCAGCTTTTACACAGCAAATAAACACACCCGGTAAATTACGTCTTCGGGACTTCAAACAAACACAAATCACAAAGCTCCTTCCTTCTTGGACGACGAAAACTGACTAACTAACTTTTTTCCTCTCTCCTATCTCATAGCCAAAACCACCACCTCCTTGCATTCAAAAATTGACCAATAAAAATCATCCACCTCTGTGACGTATATCGTTACCAACCAACTCTCTCTATAAAACGTCATTCGGGTAATTCCAGAAAACAACATTCTTTAATTATTCTAACTAAATCTATCTGCTTTACAAATATTTCTTACTAATAGCAACAAACGATACCTGTTTCTCAATTCAATGTCTTTTGTTAATAAACTTTTACCGATATAATCTTTCGGGGAGAAAAACCACCGCAAATCCCGGTCTATTGTTTAAACACTTTCTATATACACTTTTATTTCGGGTAAATCCATTCCACAATAACCGACTTATTTAAATTTCTTATCGATAATATTTGAAAGTTTTGTCTCTGAGGCCTAATGAACAATTCTTCGAACAACTTAAAATACATATTTTGTCTTATACAGGATGTTTGAAAATTCATATGCCCGTGTCTTTATGAAATATCAATAATTTTAATTTTTATTTAAGTAATAAAATTTGTATATCGGTTTTTTATTGCTTATGGACATTCAAAAGTACAACAGTATATTTATTTGTTGTTTAAGATAAAACAGTTTTAAACTAATTACATAATATTTATTACACATATTTTCAGAAACAAATGTTAAATACTATTATTTTTTGCTTCCTGACAACTTACTATCATTATTCTTTTTGTAATTTTTCCATGATTTGAACACAACGGAACAATACAATACTTCACCATGTTTAGTTTTTTTACTAACGCAACACAAAAATTATTTGCTACAATAGGTAACTCAAACTAAATTTTAAAAACTAGGTAACCAACTTAAATTAAAATGACTAAGAATAAATGCAAACGAAAGTTAAAGATAATAAAATAAAATTAAAAACTTGTAAACAAACGGAAGATCTGTCATTACTTTTGACAGAACTGACATTGCGTTATTAAGCTTCGTTTGATTATTTTATTGACAACCCGTTTTCTTCTTAAAGTTCCATCTCCTATCGGAGGTTGGATATCATAACGGCTATGGTCACTTTGTTGGCTGCTGCTCTGAAAAGTTGTAGTGAACTACAGTTAAACCATTCTCTAAGGTTCCTCAGCCAGGAGATGCGTCTTCTTACTATGCTTCTTCTTCCTTGGATCCTTCTTTGCATAATAATTCTTAGCAGCTCATATTTTTCTCCTCTGGTTATCCTCTTTGACACCCCGAGACTGTGTTAAAATAAATGATTGGTTAAAGTCTTCGTGAGAGAGATAGGCTGTCATTTCTCTTTATTAACTCGCTGGGGTTAAAGTGATGGGGGAATGAACCAAGGTCATTCATATAAGCTTCCAGGGCATGAATTATACAGTTGACATTTGGAAAATTTTGGTAAGTTACCTTCTTTAATAAGAGTTAAAATAAAAGAAAAATGGGGGATTCGTGTGGGAGCGAGAAGCCCCTAGATATATTAAGCGAAAATGAAATGAAAGATGCGCAGAAAGAAATTAAAGAGTTAAAAAAAAATAAATGGGATAAAGGTTTCAAATAGATACGACATATATGATAAGGGGCCATTTGAAGTATATATAGAAGCCAGGAAGGATCAGTTAAATGTTGGAAATTATAATTATTAAGCAAATCTTTAAGACTCACAAAAAGGGGATAAATAGAATTAGTGTGGAATTTAAAAATAGAAATGCAGCAAATAACTTTCCTCAAAATAATTTGCTAAAAGAAAAAGGTTATGATGTATTTATACCCAACAAAAATGTTACATGCAAGGGAATAATCCAATTTATTGACAAACAATTTAGTGATGATGTCTTGCTAAAATACTCAAAACCAAATACTAAAAACTGTAAAACTATAAATATGAAGAGCTTTAAAATAAAAGTAAAGTCAGATAAGATTATTAATGATACATGTAGTAATAGTCAAGGAAGCGAGGAAACACCTGCAAGGGGAGATCGTGGTGAGGTGGTAAATTTAGTTCCAACTATAACTGTTTGCTATACCTTCACTGGGACATCTTTGCCAAGAGGTGTTCTAATGTGTGGAATAGAGCATAGGGTTCTGTCTTATATTATGCCAGTGATTCAGTGCTACAAATGCTTGAATTATGGGCATACAAAATATTTATGTAAAACGAAAAATAACAAATGTATTAATTGTGCGAAAATTCACGATTTTTAATCAAAGATGCATTATGAAATGTGTACATTGTGATAAATAGTACAAGTAGACAATGTCCAGAGTATATCAGACAAACAAAAATAAGAGAGATGATGTCTCTAGTAAATATATCTTTCTTTGGGGCAATAGAGAAGATACCTAAGGTTAATAATAATAATAAATTCAATGTGCACCCATTGGATTTTCCCAGCTTGCCAGCTAAGAAAAATTCAGATATAGACATACCCGTAAAGTCACGCAGAATAGCGTATGTAACCAATCAAGTAAAGACAAATGCATATAGTGTTGCAGTCAAAGCAAAGAGAAGACCAGCCCCAGATCAGAGCGCAAAGAAAAGAAATTCAGAACATAATGAATTTTTATTAAATCCTAATGGAAGAGTACATACAGAAAAAACACATATTTTTAGTAATACAAATTATAACAATAATGAATGGAATGTAACTACTAAAAACAGAAAATGTTGATTGATTCATAGGAAAGGATTACTCAAGTTAATCAATATAACAAAGCACAAAGATGTTTCACACTTATGCAGTGGAACATCAGAAGTCTTAAAGCAAATTATGATAATTTAAATATATTTATTAATGATACATTATGAAGAAAGCATTGGAGGAAGAAGAGATTGGGATAAAAGTTAAAGGCCAACCAATTAATAATATTAGATACGCAGATGATACGGTTTTAATGGCGGAGACAGTAGAAGACCTGCAAGCCATTTTAAACAAGGTAGTCACAGCTAGTGAAGGGAAGGGGTTAACAATGAATGTCAAGAAGACGAAATTTATGATTATTAAAAAAAACAAAGATTGAATAAAGACCTATACATTCACAATAACGAAATCGAACGGGTGCACAAATACAAATACTTGGGAACAAGTGTTAATAACAACAATGACATCACAGAAGAAATAAAAACTAGAATTGGAAAGGCTCGAGCTGCTTTTGATAATATGAAGGACATTCTGGGAAGTCATGACATTAACCTAAACCTGAAAATGAGATTGGTTAGATGCTAGATATTTTCGATACTGCTGTACGGAGTAGAGACTTGGACTTTAAACAAGAGCAATATCGATAAACTAGAGGCCTTCGAAATGTGGATATATAGAAGAATTTTGACAATACCTTGGACAGACAAAATAACAAATAGTGTAGTTCTTCGAAGAATGAACAAAGAACGGGAGCTGTTGATCACCATCAAGAGAAGAAAGCTGGAATATCTTGGTCATGTGATAAGAGGGAAAAAGTACCGATTGCTCCAGTTAATTATCCAAGGAAAGATTCAGGGCAAACGAAGCGTGGGGAGACGACGTATATCTTGGCTGCGCAATTTAAGAGACTGGTTCCAGTGCACATCTAACCAATTATTTAAAGCAATAGCTTCAAAGATACGAATAGCAATGATGATTGCCAAACTCCGTAGCGGGGAGGGTACTTGAAGAAGAAGAAGATTAATGATATCAAACCAGATATAGTTCTATTAAATGAAACCTGGACATAATAGTTTTATCTTTAAAATAAAAAATTATTATGTATATAGAGATGATAGATATGATGGATATGTTGGCATCATGATTTTAGCTAAGAATTGCTTTGATCATAATAGTATAGGAATATCCGACTGTGGTAGTGGAGAATACCTTCAAATAATAGATACAAGACTGATAAAATTTAAACTAAATGTCATTAATATTTGTAATCCTTTTGGTAAAAAGATCACAAAACCATTATGGAATAATATAGTTTAAAATATTGGTACACCCATTATAATTATGGGGGATTTAAATGCTCCTGATCCATTATGGGGCTGTGGTATTAGTGATTGTTCGAATAAATTCATTCGAATATTTTTAATTTACTATTTAACTCCACTTTTGACAAAGGTGCACTCACTCTAAAAAATAATATAAATATTTGTAAAACGATTGTCAAACATCTGTCAAAAACATTTGTTAATAGTTTTTAGTAGATAGTTTTTTTGGTGCGCTTTAAAAGAAGACTCCCCGAAAAATAAGGCACCCCGCCTATCCTCAGAGCGAATTTAGTCGCGCACGGTGCAACATCTCTGTTTGCAGAAAGAAGCCCTAAAAAACCTCATCAAGGATTTACTCCTGACACTTTTATACAGTGCTCTTCGAATCTGTCAAAGGTTCGTCTAGCTTATGGTATAAAAGCAATCAATGATAAGTTTTTAAAAGTTTTTGCATTAGAAGCCTTAGACCCACGTGGCTGGTACATCTTTAGATTCACAATCTTCGTGATAAATAACGACTTGGAGATAGACAATAGCGCACATAAACATTTTTTTGAAAGACTTAACTAGTAAGTAGTATTTAGTAGCAGGAATTTTGTTTAGTTCTTTATGTATTTTTACTGATTTTATTTATGCTATTTGTTTTTCTCTATAATAAATCGTTTTTGTACCTTTGGATAGCTTTTTAAACCGTTAGTGCTAAGACATTCTTATATTGCATATAAGAGCTATCATATTTTGTAACCAGCAATCTATGCTATACACTCTCTTTCATTTTAAGGACATTCTTCATGTTTGTCCTGTTTATTGTGTAGATACTAATTTTATCTACATAAAGTGGTCCTTCGAGCCGGATTTTGAGGCTCTTCTCTACCTGTAATCTCTTTCTTAGCACTTTGGTTCAAACCCCCTCCAAAATATCTTATATTTTTCTCTACCTTTAGTATTTTCATTTGTTTAGTCTTTTCAAAATCATTTTATAGTTTAGGTATTATTTTGTATATATAAATTGGCATTATATGTCAAAGATAGAGTTAACACAAAGTTTTAAAAATAGGCGCTTGGCAAAAACTAAATTGACAAAATTAAATAATTATCTCGATATAAATTTGGCTCGATATAAAAAAGCTGAAGATGATAAAGATACAAACATCATCGATAATATTTATTTAAATAAGCTCTCCACGCTTGACTCTTTGCTTAAATTTAGGTTAACAGAAAATAGCAGTTCTTCTAGTTCTTTTTCTCAAAATAATCCCTCTAGTTTACCCACGCAAAGAAGCATAAAACTTCCGCAAATCCAATTGGAATGTTTTTCTGGCGATGTCAACAAATTTCAAACCTTTCTTCAAATATTTACTAGCACAGTAGATGCAGATACATCACTTACTAGTATAGAAAAGTTTATTTATTTGCGTTCTCTGTTAAAAGAAGAGCCCTTCCAGCTAATAGAGAACCTCACACTTATAGACTCTTATTACAACATTGCACTTTCCACGTTAGTTAATAGGTATTCCAATAATCGTATAGTTATCAAACAGTTATTTGCAAAGATTATTGATACAAAAGGGTTACCTAATAATGCAACCTTTACCCAGCTCAGAGAATTTTATACAACCGTCTCCAATCTATATAAATATCTTCTAAACCTTAATTTATCGCACGAGAAGTTGTTAAATTTAGTTTTTATACACCTTATCAGCCAGAAATTAGACAATGCTACACTTTGGCAGTTAGAATTTTCTCAAGAACATGAACTTGAGCAATCAGATGTTTCCCAATTTATGAGTGCGATAGAAAATCGACTCCACCATTTAGAAATGCTTTTCATCACCACAGATAAGTCTAAACCCTCCGGTAACAAAGATGTACGATTTTAATGTCATACCCATACTGATGCTAAACAAAATTTGGCATCGTCTCGTTCTAGTTCCTTTAATAAGTCATGTGCATACTGTAAAAACAAGTCTCATTCTATTTATATTTGTAAAGATAAAGATAAAAATATTGGCTCTAGTCGTGAATTTGTCAAGCAGCACTCGTTATGTTTTAATTGTTTAGGCAATAAACATTTGATTAAAGAATGTCCTAGTAGTAAAACGTGTTTTTACTGTAACCAACGTCATAATTCTCTGCTACATATGGAGATCAGGACGTCACACTCCTCTGCTTACTCTCAACCGTCAAGGTCTCTCAGTGGTAACTGTAGTTCTGTTCCTCAGAATTCTAATACTCATAGCTCTGTAGACAACCACCCTTCTACTTCTCGCTCACTTCCAGAAGTTGTAGATAATGTTTTACACATCACCAATGCAGTTACTCTCTCAAATGTTGTTTCAACTACTCCTAACAACTCTATAGTATTACTGAGTACAGTTGAAGTATATATCTTTGACAAATCTGGCAAACGAATTTATGTCAAAGCTCTTTTAGACAATGCCAGTCAGCTATCCCTTGTAACTAGTGACCTAGTACATCAATTAGGGATCACCACATAATCTCAGACCATTAAAATTAATGGGGTTAACTCTGGCACGTCTCCTTCCACCAAAGTTTCTCATTTGCAGATTTATTCGGCAGCTACTGAACACAAGTTAAATGCTAGTTGCTTTGTAATTCCAAGTATAACTGGATATTTACCTCAGGTCAAAATAGACGCAAGCGGATTCTCGTTATGCAATTCCCAGCCTAGTTCATTTATTGATCAGCTCTGATTTGTATTCTGATATTCTTTTAAATAATACAGTCTCTCTTGGTCCAAAGCTACCAATGTTACAGGAAACTCTTTTTGATCACTCCACATATCTTAATAATTTGGTCACATGCCATATCAATAATGTTTCTGACACCCCCCTCTCGTCTGATAAAGTGTTAGATGGATTAGTGTAAAAATTCTGGGAGTCTGATCAACTACCACAGATTCAGGATTCTGTAGATACAGACCACTACAGAAACTCAGTTTTTAAAGACTATACAAATTCTTCCCTCAGCTCGATACAAAGTCCATTTCAATTTAAATCGTCCTATTAGTGATATTAAATTATCAGGCTCTTTACCGGCAGCTAAGGCTGGCTTTATTCAATTAGAGAGGAAACTACACTCTGATCCACAACTCTTTGATAGTTATCGCAAGATTATTCAAGATTATTTAGCCAATGACCAGATTAAAAGAGTACCTTTAAAGCTCCTAACCTCAGAAAACAGGCTAAATTATTATTTACCCCACTTTCTAGTCAGAAAAAATGACTCTAGTACAAACGTATGGCTAGTATTTGATCCAAATAATAAAACTCCTTTAGGTTATCTTAATGATCAACTGGATAAAGGGTTTTTAACCCAACCTCTTCTTATTGATATTTTTTTAAGATTTCGCATATTCACACAAGTTTTAATAGCAGATATCCAATCTATGTATATGCAAATATGCGTAGACAGTTCCGAGTTACACCTACTCAATTTTCTCTGGCGTGACTCGCCAGAAATGCCATTCAATGCATTTCAACTTACTAGAGTTCCTTTTGGCTTATGCTCATCCGCATTTCTCACCACTAGGGTTTTCAAACACATTGCGGACAATAATAAGGATGATTTTCCTTTAGCCCGTGAGGCTCTCTTGTATTCTACTTATGTAGATGATATTTTCTTCTTCTTCTTCAAGTGCCGTCTTCGTTCCGAAGTTTGGCTATCATCAAAGCTATGCGTATTTATGCTATGCGTATGATTAAATATCATTAGTATTATTAAACAATATCGTTAATATTGATAAACTTGCGATGCAGTTGGTTTTTTAACATACACCAGTCGATACCTGAAATACCCATAAAAGTCTGATTTTAACTCAAATTTAAAAATGCAGATAAGGCATTTTCTTACGACGCCAGATTATTGATGAGGAAAAGGCAGACCCATCGCTGAGAAAGTGAGAAAGTAATTGACAAAAGCAAAGAGTACTTTGTACTAAAGTAGCCGTACTCTAAAGCATAAGCATGTCTTTTTATACTCTTTTAGTAAGTGACGGATGCGACCGTTACTTGATGGAAATTTATTTTACCCAACAATAGAACAAGTATGTATTTACACGTTATAGTTTGTAACTGAACAAGTTGAGTTGATAACTGTTTGCCTCAAGTTGGTCATTTAGAATTATGTTTGTATTTTTTAATTTGCTATTTTCCATAGATTCTAATTTTCGTAGAATCTAAAGATAACTTAGGGCCTTTATTATAAATATACTGTTTTAGTAATGAAAATACGTAAATAGAACCTTGAATATGCATGTGACGTAACCTTTGATCTCTGGGATAAACCCATCTCCTTAACAATGGCGCCAATATATGAAGTTAAAATTGTGTACACTTATTTTAAACGTTTATTTGCTTATTATCATTATATGAGTTGTGACCAATATTACAAACTTTACTTTTCACAAAGAGACTCTTTATTAACTACAATTATTACTATACAAATCTGATCGAAATATCGTCTGAAAGTAACGGTATGTAACATTTAAATTTTTAATAAAAAGTAAAAGTTTAGCAATTTTTTATGGAGTTTAAAGAAAAACTCTTCAGGAAAATTGAAGTCCTACTAATAAGACCACCGCAATCGGGCGTATCCTGGGTAAAGAATAATTAATTAATCAGCTAATTCTGCAATCACCCGTTCAATACGATTTTTGTCAAATCGGCCCTTTTTAGGTCAACTATTCTAATTATGTCTATAAATGGACGTATCTAGAGATAAAGACATTTTACTTTACTTAACCTTATCAGACATATGCGCTTAACACAAATGGACGTATTTCTAGTGCAGGAAACACATAGAGGGTCTAACCTACGGTATTTGGTATTAAGCTGATCGTTGAAAATCACATAATAAATGCCGGCAAAGAAACAAAAAAAAACTTAAAATGAGAGAGGACAAAACCAGTCAGCTGAGGGAACCTTTCAACGGTGTTGAGCTTGGATCCACTATCTACGTATATAATGAACAATATTACGGCTCCTGACTAAGGATCTGAGCACGAAACTAATTATAAAATTTGGATAACAAGAAAAGCAAAGACAAAGTTGTTAAAGTAAAGTTGTTGCCTTACTTAAACCTGGCTAAAACTCCAAGGACCACAAAAGCTATCGGCCAATATATTTATTTATTTTGTCAGCTATTAAAAATAAATCTGTTTGTGATCCTTAATATAACTTTACTGATAATAGAAGAAAAACTCACATTAAAAGACAAAAGTGACTATAGACAGGGAAGATCATGTACGTTACAAATACTAAATCTTGCCCAACACAGCGAAGACGACTACAAAGGATATCAGGTATGAGGAGTGGTATTTGTTAATCTAAATGCCGCTTACGACACCTTAAAATAGAGAGTATTTCCAAAATCTGTGTGACAAAACCTGAGGTAGTTAACTCACTTGTATTATCCACTTATGTCTACACAAGAGAAGATTTTTCGTATCACTCAATGGTAAGAATAGCAGATGGAGAACGCAGAAGAACGGCCTCCTTTGGGGTAGCGTAATGGCACCTACTCTGTATTACATTTACACAACCCATACCCGTAAATACTAGGACTTTTATTATGTAGAAGATACATCTATTGTTGCACAACCAAAAACTTTTGTTGCTGAAGTAGAAAAATCTAAATTATACCTTAAACACAATCAAAATAGACTATGAATCAATTTTAAGCCAACACCCGGAAAAAGTTAGGTGTGCTCCTTCAATGTCCCTAACAGACGTTTTCACAAATCTGAACATATAGTGTCATGAAATTCTTAAACTCTGGACTTGTTATAAATACCTTGAAGAAAGTTTGTATCACACTTTGTCATTCATAGAACTTTGTTTAAAACTAAAAGGCAAACTGAGGACCAGAAAAATAATCTCCGCAAACTTGTCAGCTAAAAATGGGAAGCACATCCTTCCACCCTTAAAACGTAGACGCTTGAACTCTATGCTTCTGCTGCCTAATATACCTTGCCGGTATAGATAACACTAACGCATACTTAACACGTAGATTTTGCTATAAATTAGTCAGCTAAATTCAGCGAATATTAAGACTCACATTCATACATAAGCTCTACAATATCGTAATTATCAATACACCTAATATCCGAAGATAAGTAGCTAGCGAACAAAAGAAACAAAGTCTAGATTCGC
>OU898285.1:1177623-1512623 GCA_918026665.1 Diabrotica balteata
CCAAATTACAATTATTAAATAAATAAAAAATGCTACTAATATGGGGACTCGATCCAACAATTGTCTGTTCCAGGGGCAGACGCTATATCAATTTAGCTATTTCGCTCTCACGTATATAGAATATATTTGAAAAAGCGACTAAGTTTATTGGTGAAGTAAAAAATATTTAATTCAAATACATAATTTATAGAATTGTAATATATTAGTAAATAAAAAACATATCCTTTGGTATACAGTTTAATTATATATGTATAAATACTTCATTGGAAAATGTTATTTTATATATATATATATATATATATATATATATATTTATCTATAATATTGGTACTGAGAATATAATATATGCATTTTACATGTAATTGTATTTTCTGGACATTTAAAATAGTTTACTGCATAATGGTATTTTCCAAGGGAGTCCCATTTTTATCTATAATATTAGTGTCGAGAATTAGACACACACATGCACTTTATATATAATTGGCATTTCCGGATGCTGCATGTGTTGCGTTAAGGTCTATTCTCATTAGACGTGCCAGGTCCGTGCTCGTCACCTGACCGGCACATGCCATGCTTTTGGTAAATATTCACACTATTCGCTCTCGTATCATGCTTTCAGCGGTATTTTGCACAGGCAGTCGGTTAGACGTGTCGGTGGGTAGTTGTGCAGTTGTAATGTTTTCCACGGCAACTTTAGTAAAAATTGCATTTTTTACTTTAGATGCCGAAGAAGAAGAGAATATGAGAGATAAAGTTAAAAAAGGAGGTTTTGGATATATCCAATGATTAAGAAAAGAAAAATAGAAGGAGGATACTAACCTTGTATAAAGAACTCATGGATAATGAGTCAAACCTTTATATATATATTATAGAATGTCAATTGCCGAATTTCAGTAGAATTACCAGCAGAATGCGATTTTGAACAAATTGCCAAAAAATTTTGGTTGTCGTGGAATTTTCCCAAGGGCATTAGGAGCCCTAGATAAAAAGCACATCAAAATTATAGCTCCAATCAATAGTGGTTCCAGTTACTTTAACTACAAAAAGATTTTTTCTGTAATTCTACTTGCTTTAGTAGATATGTAGTTCAACTTGCTCTAGGAAATCACGATAAACCATTTTTGCCATTAAAAAACTCACTCCCTCCATTTTCCGAACTCAGGTCGCCCGTAAATTATTTTTTCTTTTATTTATGTCATATATTATCATCTTTCTTTTCCAACGAGTTTGACCCCACTATTATTTTTTTTTGTTTGAAATATTATCGGCAGTGGTCTATTACCTAGATAAAATATAGTGTTTTATTTACTTATTTTAATATTTTCTCCAATATCCCACCATACCTGAGACTTATGTACTGTATCTGCATACAGTCGATTCATAAAATCGTATAATTCACTCCTCTCACGAACTAATTCTATTAAAAATTCATCAGTATCATGTGAAAATAATTTTTTTCGCACCATTTTGCCTGTCGAAACTCCTCTGAAGTATTCACACTATGTAGGACTGTGCAAGGAATGTGCCAGGCATGGGCTAGGAAAATATTGTTTGAAAAGATTGTTCGATGCCTGGCACGGACCGTTCCCACTCCGAGCACTTGTAGTGAGAACGGACCGTCGCTAAACCCATTTAAATAACGTTAAAGTAATTTTGCACGTCTCGAGCAGGGCATATGCCGAGCACATGCCTGGCACTATAGTGAGAATAGGCCTTTACTAGTATTTGCTATTGAATAATTAGTCATGAACCAACACGACTTTCAAGAATAAACTGGAAAATGTTTAATATTAGATGCATGTGACGTCAATTAAGCCACAATATAAAATAGGATGCACGCCGGTTTTTCATTTATTGTGCTTTGTTTTAGCAATAAGAAAAAGTTGTTTGTGTCTAAAAGTTGTGTTGTGACTAATATACCGAGGTAAGTTTTCTCTTTGTATGATTTTGTTTTTTAACTTGTATATTCACATATTTTTGAAGTCTTTGTAAGAGTACACATATTTTTCTCGATATTCGCCTTATTGGTTTTATTCGTACAGTATACATAATATTTCTCTATTTCCATGCAGTATACACTATATTTCGATAAAAAAAATGTTATTTTAGTGTTCTTCGATAGAAATTTTAAGTTTATTCGCCATACCTATTCTTTATTTTCTAATATCTTGTTCTATGTTCGTTTATATTCATATTAATATACATATTATGTTGTTTTTGACGTGTATTTTGATTTTTCGTTTTTTCTATTATCTGATGCCAATAGTTTTAGTTCGAATTTCTAAATATATACAGTTTTGTATGCAAACCAATAAAAAATTGAAATACCGGTCATTCGCACAGTATACATATTATTTTTATTTTTATACAGTATACATAATTTTTCAACAAAAATGTTATTTTTAGTAATCTTAGATAGAAATTTTAATTATTTTTCTCGATCTTCGTTTTATTTGTTTTATTTCTCAATTTTAGTTTTATTCGTAAAGTAGACATATCATTTCTCTATTTTCATGTTGTATACACACTATTTCGATAAAAAATGTTATTTTAGTGTTCTTCGCTAGAAATTTCAATTTTATTTCGACACTAGACATATTCTTTCTTTTTTAATATCTCGTTCTGGTATGTATATTTTAACAATATATACTATTTCTTTTTTCATATGTATTTTGATTTTTCGCTTTGTTATTATCTCATGCCAATAGTTTTTAGTTTGAATTTCTAAATATATATATATATATATATATATTATATATATATATATATATATATATATATTTACGGCATAAAGTAAACTCCGCCCATGTTAAAATTCAGGTTCAGGTGAGCTCCGTGGTCAAGTGGACACCGATATACGGAGCTCACTTGACTATTCCATAATATTGGCTCTGTCGATTCGTCAACATGTATAGTTTCATAATTTTTTACAAAATTTTGGAGCCCATAATTATCCCTGTATCATAAATGTATACCGCTTAGTTCACGTGTATATATTATAGGGGTCGTTCAGATCTTTTTCACTGTATATTGGAACCATATGTATATCGGTTTAAGTAAGCTCTGATAGTTTGGCAACTCTGCTATAAGATGTATAATTCTCGCGTAAAGTCTGGACGGTTTATATGGACTCCTTAGTTTTGTTATCATTCATACGCATTACAGTGTGTAACAGATATGTATACTATTAACTACCTGTTTTTGGTAGGTACGAGTTCTCTAAAAATAGCTTTATAGATACAAAAGGATTTCATTACCAAATTGGATTTTGTTTCATATGCGGAAATTTCCTAATGTATTTTGTTAACGTGAATATGTCTTCATAAGTTTTATTTAAGAATCCGATGAATAAGAACTTCTTTTATTTCATCCATTGTTTTATGATATCTTGTATACAGCTTTTTTATTATTTTATTTCTGGTTTTATCTATGTACTACATATAAGTTTGGATAAAAGGTTAGCTCAAAATAAATATTTAAGTGCTAAAATAGATATTTTTGTGTAAAAATGGGTAGTAGTGCACAAAAAAAGAAAGAATTTATCTAACAAGCATTATACCACTTCTCCAATATTACATACTTCTGAATGTTTTATTTTCTATTTAGGGGTAATATGTTATCAATACAAGTGGAGTTAGTTTCAAATTTGCAATGATCTTTATAAGTAAAAGCTTACTGGCTATACTTAACATGTTTATTTCAAATAAATAAACCTTGTCCCTTCAGAAAAGAGCGATTTGAATGGAAAAGTCAACTAAGAAAGTGTGACGAATCTTATACCACCCACATTCACACAGGTTAACCGGTGTTTGCAGGCAAGAAACCTCTAGGCAAATTTAAGGAAGATAACAACCATAAGGAAGTTCCTTTCGAGGGTTCAGATGGCGAGGAGCAGCTTATTTTTTTTTTGTATATCTTGCAGATGTGATGATCTGATGACTGACTAATTTATAGCTAAATATACTTACGTGTTAAGTATGTGTTTTTATCACCCATACTAGCAAGGTATATATGGTAGCATAAGCATAGAGTTTAAGTCTACGTTTTAAGGGTGGAAGAATGTGCTTCCTATTTTGAGCTGACAAGTTTGCGGAGAATATTATTTTTCTGGTTCTAGGTTGCCATTTGGTTTTAAACAAAGTTCTGTGATAGAAACTATCTTCAAGGTATTTATAGCAAGTCCAGAGTTTAAGGATTTCATGACACTATTGGTTCAGGTATATCTTCAGATTTGTGAAAGCGTCTCTATTAGGGACATTTCCGGGGTTTGGCTTAAAATTGATTTATAATCTATTTTTATTATTTCTAATTTCTATTTAGTAATTCTTCTTTCTCTACTCGTTGCTTGGCCTCTTCTTGGTTCTTTTTATGTTGCTCTGGTAGTTTTTTGAACACGCTATTTCCAACACCTTTTCTTCTTTATAGCACCATCTCCAGTCCTTGCCGTCCACTGTGATTTTATTGTATCCTATTTTGACCATTTTTCCATTTTCCCTCATTTCTCTTGCTGTATCTCTTAAAGCTTCCATTTTCTCTCTCTATCCTTTTGTAAGATCCTCTGTAATCCATATTTTTTCGATCTTCACATTCTTAAGTTTGTATCTGTTTCTTAAGATTGTTGTTTTTTCTTCTTCGCTTTCAAGTTCAATTAAGCATGTTTTTGTTCCTATTTTTTGTGCTCTTTTAATATTGGTTTTGACTCCAAGATGATTTTCTAATATAGTAGTCATTCCCTCTTTCAATGTTTTTGGGTCTTCAGAGTCTATTTTTGATCCACTGATGATTATATCCTTTTTTCTTTGTCTAACCTTTCTAATGAGCGTTTTAGATCATTTAATTCTTCCGTTATCTTTTTGTTATCGGTTTTGGTTAGTTCGTTTTCTCTTTTCAGTTCTTCTTTTTTTTTGTCCATTCTTCTTTCACCCTTTCTATTTCCAGTTCTATGCTTTTTATTTCTTCGTTATTTTGTTTTATCTCTTCTTTAACTTCATTTATATATATCTTCTCATCTCCTTATTTTCTTCCTTCATTTCTGTTTTCAGCTCTTTTATTTCCGTTTTAATCTCCTTATTTATTTCTTCTTGTAGTTTCTTTAGTTCTTCCATTTCGCGATTTTTTATGTTATCCTTTGGAGATGTTCTTAACGTGGCTTTGCTTCTTTTGATGGCTTCCTCCTCGTCGAATGAGTTATCGTGTTCTGGCTTATTTCTTTTGCTGTTCATTCGATTTAGTTATTGTATTACATTTACTTTTAATTTATTATTTTAATTTAATTTAATTCTAATCCCAACTTTAATCAAATCTATTTTAAGGCCAGATCTGGATTTTTGTAATAAAATTATGTGTCTTTTATTTTGATCATTAATTTCTTGTCAGCACTAATTACTTTCTTATCTGCCAAAAAAAAAACAAAAAACGCGTAGGAATGCTAAGCAGGTCGACCATTCGAACATTCGCCAAAACCACTTTTTTAATCTTTCACTCAATTATTCATTTACTTAAGACTTGTTAAAATTATTAAAATAGTTCTATCTTACTTGTCTGATGGTATTTTCTTTATTAACTACTATCATCTGTATGCACTTAACTTTTGATACTTATTTTTGAACTCGGTTGAATTTTCTAACTTGTAATTCCCGAATAATTTTAAGTTTATTACGAAGCGAAATTAAATGAACCTACTGTTGTCACTTGCAGGACCGTTTCAAATAGTCAAAAAATTAATAAACAGCCTACTAAAATAGAAATATCGCCTATTTAAGACGTAATCCATTACCGGCCCAAGGTACAAAGCACTCCTGCTAATGATATAGATCTCATAAGAAACTCTCTCGTCCGCAAACATCTTCAATAAAGTGAAGAGAGCACGAAAAATTTTTCACTTAAAATCAACGAAATGAAAACCAGATACAAGCGAATCAACAAAAGAGACCAATTCAATAAATCTAGATAAAATATGAAAGTTAACAATCACAATTTCCAAAATATGGAACACTTTAAATATCTTATAAGATAAATTATCACGGTTAATAATAATGCCACTAAAAAATACAGAAAATAATTCAAACTTTAGACCTATTTTAATACATGGATGCGAATCATGGACAATGAGTAAAACAAGTAAGGAAGAATTACGAATATTTGAAAGAAAAATAATAAACATTTTTTAACCTCATTATCATATCGCTACAAATCTGCATAGAATAAGAACACATACTAAATAAAGAAAGCTCTTATAACGATATTGTTCCGGAAAATAAATCCCTTAAGGTAGATCGGACACATGCATAGACGCCAAGATGTCAAACTTATAAAACTGGTATGGAAGGAAGTTAGCACAGAAAATGCCATATCTAAAAAAAATAACATTTCAGTTGATTACAGATTCGTGGAAAATCGATCAACTTGGAGAAAATTTGTAGTTAGCGAAGACCCACCCAGTGTTGTAGCGCTACGTTATGATAATGATAAAGACAAAGTAGAAACAGTGACAAAAAGCAACAAACATGGACTAATGGAGTGAAGCTGCTTTAAAATCTTGATTGGAGGGGATTAAAATGAAAGTATAAGAAATACAATGTACTTTCTTAGCAGTGTACTTTTACCTCTTTCAATAAAGTATGTTTATATAAACGTCTTACTTTTATTATCATTCATACGCATTACAGTGTGTAACAGATATGTATACTAATAACTACCTGTTTTTGGTAGGTACAAGTTCTCTAAAAATAGCTTTATAGATACAAAAGGATTTCATTACCAAATTGGATTTTGTTTCATATGCGGAAATTTCCTAATGTATTTTGTTAACGTGAGTATGTCTTTATACGTTTTATTTAAGAACCCTCTTAATAAAAACTTCTTTTATTTCATCTCTTGTTTTATGATATCTTGTATACAGCTTTTTTATTATTTTATTTCTAGTTGTATCTGTGTATTACATATAATTCTGGATAGACGGTTATCTCGAAATATAGTGCTAAAATAGATATTTTTTTGTAAAAAATGGGTAGTAGTGCACTAAAAAGGGAAGAATGCTTAATTTATCTAACAAGAATTATATCACTTCACGATCATTACATATTTCTGAATATTTTATCTAGTATTTAGGGGTAATATGTAATCAATATAAGTGGAGGTAGTGTCAAATTTGCAATGATCTTTACTTTATAAGTAATAGCTTACTGACTGTACTTTACATGTTTAGTTCAAATAAATTAACCTTTTCCTTCAGAAAAGACCGATTTGGATGATAAAGTCAACTAAGAAAGTGTGATGAATCTTGTACCACCCCACATTCACATAGGTTAACCGGAGTCCTCCTGGCAGATTTAAGGAAGATAACTACCATCAGGAAGTTTCTTTCGAGGGTTCAGATGTCGAGGAGCAGCTTACTTTTTTTGTGTATCCTGCAGATGTGTTGATCTGGTCAGTTTTTTCTTCGATTCTAGTCATAAAATGGGGCTGGTATGCGTGGAGTTGATGTTACGAATCTAGACTTTGTTTCTTTCGTTCTCTAGCTACTTATCTTCGGATATTAGGTGGATTGATAGCTACGATATTGTAGAGCTTATGTATGGATGTGAGTCTTAATATAGGTACTCTGAATTTGACTGACTAATTTATAGCTAAATCTACGTATTAAGTATGTATTGATGTCACCCATACTAGCAAGGTATATTCGGCAGAAGCATAGAGTTCAAGTCTACGTTTTAAGGGTGGAAGAATGTGCTCCCTATTTTTAGCTGACAAGTTTGCGGAGAATATTATTTTTTTGGTTCTCACTTCATTTTTATAGTAGTATTAGGTTTTCATTTAGTTTTAAACAAAGTTCTGTGAATAATAAAGTGTGATAGAAACTATCTTCAAGGTATTTATAGCATGTGCAGAGTTTAAGGATTTCTTGACACTATTGGTTCAGGTATATGTTCAGATTTGTGAAAGCGTCTTTGTTAGGAACATTGAAGGAGCATACCTAACTTTGTCCGGGGTGTGGCTTAAAATTGATTCAGATTCTATTTTTATTTTGTTTAAGGTATTATTTAGATTTTTCTCTACTTTAGCAACAAAAGTTTTTGGTTATGCAACAATAGATGTATCGTCTACATAATAAAAGTCCTACTATTTCCCGGTATGGGTTGTGTAAATGTTATACAGCGTAGGTGCGATTACGGTACCCAAAGAAGACCGTTCTTCTACGTTCTCCATCTGCTATTCTTACCGTTGAGTAATACGAAAAATCTTATGTTGTGTAGGCATACACGGATAATACAAGTGAGTTTATTACCTAAGGGGATATCACATAGATTTTGAAAAAATGCCCTCTAATTTAAGGTGTCGTAAGCGGCATTGAGATTGACAAATACGACTCCTCATACCTGATATTTTTCATACCCGTCTTCGCTGTGTTGGGCAAGATTTAGTATTTGTGATGTACACGATCTTCCCTGTCATATATAGCCACTTTTGTCTTTTAATTTGAGTTCTTCTTCTATTATCGGTTTATATTAAGGATCATGTGCAGATTTATTTTGTATAGCTGACAAAATAAATAGATATATTGGCCGATAGCTTTGTGGTCGTTGGAGTTTTTGCCAGGTTAAAGCATAGTGATAATTTTGTCTTTGCTTTGCTGTCTACAGACTTTAGATATTAGCCATTGTAGTATTTTTGGTCAAAATTTTATAATTAGTTTTGTGCTCAGATCCTCAATCGGGAACCGTAATATTGTTTATTTTATACGTGGATAGTGGATCCAAGCTCAACATAGTTAAATGGTTCCCGCAGTGACTAGTTTGAGTCCTCTCTCATTTTAAGTTTTTCTTTGCTTCTTTGCCGGCACTTATTATGTAATCTTCTGCGATCAGTTTTATACCAAATACCCTAGGTTTGGCCCTCTATGTGCTTACTGCACTAGAAATACGTCACATTTGTGTTAAGCGTTTATGTCTTATAAGCTTAAGTAAAGTAGAGCGTATGTATAATACCCAGTTAAGTGACAATCATAGTATTCATGTTAATGTAAAGTTAATATACTTTTTGCTTATATAATTACTCAATATAGTATTTGCTTTATTTATTACACCTTCCATCAGGCTTATGAATTGTCTTTATCTCTAGATATAGTTTACTTTATCTCTATAGAATAGTTGGTCCTAAAAAGGACCGATTTGACAAAACTCATATTGGACGAGTGATTGAAGAATTAACCAATTAATTAATTACTCATTACCCAAGGTACGCCCGATTGCGGTGCTCTTATTAGTACTTAAATTTTCGTGAAGGCTTCTACGTTGAACTCCATAAAAAATGACAAAGTATTTACTTTATATAGACTCTTTGTAAAAAGTAAATGAGTTTGTAACATCGGTCACAACTTATATATGGATAATAAGGAAACAAACAGGTTAAAATAGGTGTACAAAATTTTAACTACATATATATCGGCGCCATTGTTCAGGAGATGAGTTTATCCCAGAGATCAAAGATTACATTCTTTTACATGGATATTCTAGGTTCTATTTACTTATTTTCATTACTAAAAAGTATATTTATAATAAAGGCCTTAAGCTGTCTTTAGATTCTATGAAATTTTTTTGGCATAGACTTTTAGTCATTCAGCCAGACTCAACATGGTACAAATAGTTGTTTGAGTTTATATTAATAAATATACAAAACAAAAGACAGGTAAACAGGGTCACTCTCTTCTCGCCTAGGGGCCATCGAGGCATTTTTTAAAAAGACGTACAACACTAGGCCACGGTAAGAAAGGAATTTGACAATTGGGTTAGAAACAAAGGTTACGTTATTAACTAATGCATAATTATTTAGATGGTTATTTTACTATCCTTTAAAAACATAACTAAGGAATCATACACTGCTCTCGAGTCTAATGATATCCATGAAAATTTAAACCTATGGAAATTGGCAAGTTACAAAATACAGACATAATTCTGAATACCAACTTGGGACAAACAGTTTTCCCCTCCTCAACTTATTCAGTTACAATCTATAACGTGTAAACGCATACTTGTTTCATTGTTAGATACAATGAATTTCCATCAAGTAACTTTCAGCAACGTGACAACAAATTGCTATATAACAGTACGAGGCAATATCATCATATTTGCGTTACATTAATATTTATGTGGCAATCAGCTGTAAAAGTCATTGCCGTTTTTCCGATCGTATCATATTTTAGCATAGTCACATAAGAATTCTTTTTAAGCAATATACTGTGTCATATTCTTCTGATTTATTTTGTTGACAATTTATTTATGCTTATTCGTTCACCTTTTGTAAAGCAGTCTGTTTAAATATTAGGGATTTATATAATCTTTTTGTTTATATAATTTGTTTATCGATTTTACTATTTTAGATAGAGTTTCATAATTATAGTTTTTTTTTGATTTTTTCTATGGTAATACAAATACATACCCAATTCGAAAGGGAGAAAACCAACGAGTTCTAAATTGAACATAGACATTATTCTCCATTTCTTCCTATATGTTATATAGAGATCATCGTCATCGTATAGTCGGAACGCAACAAGATTTTATTACCATTGCTTCCTTTTTGTCTCCTCATTCCTATTGCAAACTCAGCCACATAAATGGCGGTTTAAAAATATATGTCAATATTGCCGAAGTGCCTTTCCTAGGATACTTTTTTTAAGCCTAGTTCGTTTGATTACATGTAATTGATTTGATAGTCCTCAACAGATATGTGTTGATTGTAGGTAGGATAGCAGGTGTTGATAAATATGATGAGTCGGTAAGTAGTCTCATTATTCCTAAATCTGCGCCCTTCATCCGTGGACATCCTAAGGGCATTTTTTCTCTCGGGCATCCTACCAATTTAACTTGGGAATGCAGTTAATGAGAGAGTTTTTGGATAAAGCCAGCGCAACTTTGGAGTTGATATTTAGGTTCTTGTACCTCGTTGCTATCTTTATATATGTGTTTGACCTTGGCATTAGTTTCGTTCGGTATTGGTTAGTACTCGGACCTTTGTAAGTCGGGAAATACCTCTGATGGCTTTTCTAGCAATCTGATCTAATTAATACGTTCTCGTTACATCCACACATTAGCACTGGTTCACTGTTTTATATATCCTGATTTTAGAGATTTATATTAGGCTTCTGGATTTAGAAGTGTTATAAGGGTTCTATATACATCAGTTAGCTACCTGAATTTCCCTTTTATTTCTTATATGACAACGTTATCTACGATATCTAAAACGCTGCAATCTTTCAAAATTATATAGCTTTATTGTTACGTTATGCCTTACTCTACATCCTTTCTTTTGTATGTTAAAAAACATTTATTTGATTTTCTCATTAGTGACTATTATGCCGTTTTTGCTGCTAGTAGCATTATTTTATAGCATTCTAATATTTAATTTATGGATTATATTTGGATAGCAAATAAATATTCTTTACTTTCTCGGAGAAATAATATTCTAACACACAAAATCCTATAAATTGCCAAAAACGTCCGTACATATTTAATTCACTTATGAGGGCAGTATAGTCCTGGACTGGCTATTTTTGGATAATAGGAAACATGAGTGTAGCAGTATAATGTTTTCGGAACTGCTACTTGGTATCGGGGAGCAGAAATATCATACCAAGGTATTGCATATAGGAATTGTTGCTTGAACTTTATTATTATTAAACAACACTATATTTCCTAGTAAAATCATTATGACTTTACAGTAAGACAAATTTTCGATGTTGGTTATGAAAACATCATGTACATACCACCGGGTTCCCTATGTCGATCTCCAGAAAAATCTTTGTAATAATGATACGGGAAACAAAAAACCAAGAATGAAAATATGCGCCAAGAAACTCTGTGATATAACAGTCGAACAAAATACAGATTGTCGATTCAAATAGTCAAAAAATTAATGAACAGCTTACTAAAATGGAAATATCGCCTATTTAAGATGTAATTCATTAAAGGCCCAAGGTACAAAGCACTCCTAGCATATGCTAATGACATAGATCTCATAAGAAACTCTCCCGTCCGCAAACATCTTCAATAAAGTAAAGAGAGCACGAAAAAATCAACGAAATGAAAACAAATACAAGCGAATCAACAAAAAAGACCAATTTAATAAATCTAGATAAAATATTAAAGTTAACAACTACAATTTCAAAAATATGGAACACTTTAAATATCTAAGATAAATAATCACTGTTAATAATAATGTCAATAATTAAATACTTTTAGCATAATTCACATTTTAGACCTATTTTAATACATGGATGCGAATCATTGACATTGACTAAAAAAAATAAGGAAGAAGTACGAATATTTGAAATAAAAATAATTAGAAAAATGTTTTAACTCATTATCATATCGCTACAAATCCGTATAGAATAAGAACCCATACTGAATAAAGAAAGCTTTTATAACGATATTGTTCAGAAAAATAAATCGCTTAAGGTAGATCGGACACATGCATAGACGCAATATATCAAACTTTTAAAACTGGTATGAAAGGAAGTTTAGCACAGAAGAAAGAATGCCGCTTAGGCGTCTCAGTAAGCAATGGAGAGAAAACATCCAATTATATCTAAAAATATTAACATTTCTTTGATTACAGATTCGTGGAAAATCGATCAACTTGGAGAAATTTGTAGTTAGCGAAGACCCACCCAGTGTTGTAGCGCCACGTAATGATGATGATAATGAAAAAGGAGAAATAGTGACAAAAAGTAATAAAAATGGACTAATGGAGCAAACCTGCTTTAAAATCTTGATTGGAGAGGATTAAAATGAAAGTATAAGAAATACAATGAGTGATTGATGGATTCGAGAAACTTGAGACTTGAGAAAAGCACACTGGCGTGTTGTTGTTGTTTGTTTGTGTTTAAATGACTGCGGACACTAAATCCATTCGCCAATCTTACAATTTGAGGTGTGTAGTGTGTGTGTGTGTGTGTGTGTGTGTGTGTGTGTGTGTGTGTGTGTGTGTGTGTGTGTGTAGAGTAATTGTCTTGATACTTAGCAAAGTCGACGTCATTGTCTTTGCTAAGAGACGCTATTGTATCCGAACGTCTGCGGTCCCTCCGGTGTGTACCGATCACACAAGGATAGAAATTATTTTCATTTATTAATTTTTTTTAATAAACGAAAATTTCCACCAGGTGGGATTCGAACTCACGACCTTTAGATTTAAAGGCAGGCGCTCTTACCACTGAGCCACAGAGGGGGTTAAACACTGACGTGTGTAACCATATTAAATTCCTTAGATTTTTATACTTTTTTTAGACTTTTATACTAATAGCTTTAAAATTGAATGTTTGGTTGAAAATAGCTACGCGACTTTAATGCATCAAATATTTTGTTAATTAAAAAATCAAACATATTGAAATTAGACAGCAAAAAATTATACTATTAAAGATTAATTTATAAATTATTATAGTCTAATTTTAACTACTTCATGAAATAAATATTACACGCCATAAACTGCAGTAATTGAAAAATTATAAAGATCTTACAGAAGAGTTTCTTAAACTGTTAGACGATTACGCTACTCGATGTTCATATTAATAGGTTCCAAAATGTACCACTATAAAATTTAAAAATCTACTACTAATACAATTATTGGCAACATCGCAGGAGTTAAGAAGTGTACAGGAAAAGTTATATACGGATCCCAAAAATGTTTGATCCTATTACGGAGTCAACTTGATCGACGTATTGGTCGGAGTCTACATAAAGCGCTACTCAGATAATAATATACACGGCGTATAGTCTCCTGGAGTTAGTATAATACCGTTTTAGTACGGAGCCCATATTAACCGCTATATATATATATATATATATATATATATATATTATATATATATATATATATTATATACTTCTAGCGGTTAATGTGGGCTCCGTACTAAAACGGTATTATACTAACTCCAGGAGAATATACGCCGTGTATATTATTATCTGAGTAGCGCTTTATGTGGACTCCGACCAACACGTCGGATCATGTGGACTCCGTAACTGGATAAAACATTTTTGGGATCCGTATACAGCTTTTAGCGTACACAACTAAGCTCCTGCGATGTTGCCAGTAGTTGTATTAGTCGTAGATTTTCAAATTTTAGAGCAGGTACATTTTAGAACTTAAAATTTATTTAAATATCCACCAGGTTAGTCATCGAGGAATTCCAAGAATATTTGGCTACTGTTTTTAAATATATTATAATATAAATTGTTAATATAATTTTATTTTATTTTTATGTTTAATAAGCACTTTGATAATTTAAATTACTTGCTCTAATTATTTTCAAACTTTAGTATCCATTATAAACTTATTAATGCTAATATATAGCATTATTTTATAGCATTCTAATATTTTAGCTATGGATTAAATCCGAATAGCGTTTTGATATTATTTTACTTTCTCGGAGACATTATATTGTAACACAAGGATCTTATTAAATTACCAAAACCTTCCTTTCATATTTTATTCACTTATAAGGGGCAGCACTAACATCAGTAAGATAATAAGGCGTACCTATAGTTCTGGGCAGCTTAATAGAAAACTTGAATGTAGCAATTTTATTGGTTTCGGGACTGCTAACTGGATTGGGGAAGCAGGATATCAGCATTAAGTTAATGCATATAGGAATTGTTGCTTGACGGTTGAAATATCAAATACCAGAAGGCACGACGGTAGCAGTCTGAGAAAGCAAAGCAAAACAACTTAACTATTATTAGACAATATCATATTTCCTAATAAACTAATATTCACTTTATAACGGGACAAAAAGATATCGAAACAGTATGTACATACCAACGGTTTCCTATGTCGGCATCCAGCAAAATTGTTGTAATATTGATACGGGAAACAAAAACCTTGAGAGAGAAATTAACCCAAAAAACTCTGCCTTAATAAACAGTCGAATAAAATACAGATTCTCGATTTAAATAGTCAAAAAATTAAAGAACAATTTATTAAAATAGAAACAGCGCCGATTTACGATGTAATCCATTAACGGCCCAAGATACAAAGCAGCTCCTAGTTATGCTGATGATTACATCTATAAATGTGTAAACGACATACTGAACAAAGTCCAGAGAGCACGAAAAAAGTTTCAAGTAAAATCAACGAAGTGAAAATCAAATACTAGCGCATAAACATAAGAGACCGTCAGTAAATCTAGATACAACGTTAAAGTCAACAATTTCAATTTCGAAAGTATGGAAGACATTAAATATCTTAGAACAATAATCGCAGTTGGTAATACTACCACTGAAGAAGTTTAGAGCATAATACAAGCTTTAGACCTATTTTTATGTACGGATGTGAATCATTACAATGACTAAAACAAATAAAAAAAGACTTCAAATATTGATAGATAATTTATAGGGAATAAGCACATCTATAGATAAGAATGAACAGATCATACAAGGTGGATAGCAAGGATTTCGGATTGGAGCCCAATAGGAAGGAGAAAAAGAGGTAGACCCCGAAGATCATGGAGGGATGAAGTGGACGAGGCCATGGAAAAACGAGACCTTAGAGATGGAGAATGGCAGAACAGAGAGGACTGGAGACGTTGGCTGAAAGAAGGAAGGCGGTGACAGCTGTAAAAATTCTTATATATAGATAGATAGATAGATAAGAATGAATAACATGCGGAACAAAAAGAAACTGTGTATAAACTTGAAATTTCAGAAATAATTATTAAATGAATTAATGTAAATCGTAGGAAAAGAAATAAGAGGAGCCATGACACAGTGAAAAACTAGAAATCTTATGGAAAAATACAATAAACTATTACATTTGCTCTTTAGCACCGTGAGAAGATCAAAATACAAATCTGCATACATAATTATATTAAAGAAAAGTTAATAAAAACTTCTGTTCGTCAGCAGCCAGAGAAATTACACATTATAATATATTGAATAATGCTTTTAGCAAAAAAAAACGGTGTTATAGTCAATAACAAGAAAACCAAATAAAAGTTCATTAACAGACAAAAGGTATGATATAGAATGGAGCATTAATGTAACAATAAAACCATATACTTTTGAAGGATTGGAGCTATTTAGATATCGCTGATAACTTTGTCACATAAAAGATAAAAGCGAAAATGCAAGTAGCAAACCATAGACATATAGTACAAATAGACTGAATACTGCCATACATTCACGTTTCCGCAATGCGACAGAGAAAACTGACGAAAAGCAATATCTGTATCTTTTTCTAATGGGACGGGTTTATCGACCACGTGACCTTCTCATTGGTCATTTAGGTCACGCGTTCGATAAACCTGGCAAATTAGAAAGAGATGCAGGGACTGCTTTTCGCCAGTTTTCTCTGTCGCACTGGGGAAACGGACCTGTATTGCAACAGTCAGTCTATTTGTATTTTATGTATATGTAGCAAACTGATATCCTCATATCACTATTAAATCTACAAAGAAGAAACTGCAATATAAACAAAATTTGTTTAGTACGTGTCTATAAAAAGAACTCTAAAAAAGAATTTGGAGATACAAACGTCAACTACATGTGTAATATAAAAATCAAATTTATTCTTTTAACCAAAATGTTCACACCAAGTTTTAATGTATTTAAATATCCGCTAGCTCAAACTACTTGTATGCTATAATAGTATTCAGTAATCCATCTCAATATGTCTGACTTTATTTTTTTTTAATTTTTTTGATAGAATGAAAGAAATATGCCACAATATTTATTATGTACTACATATGTTATTTGACGCTTCAATGTTCAAATAGGAGTTCGTTCTTAAAAATGTACAATATTATTTTTACAAGGTATTACGTATAAGATGTTATTTATGTTTTACTTTATCTAGTTGGTCATAATAATCAATTAGTTCGCGGTTGTTTCGCACTCTGTATTGATTTGTAATATTATCGATAACAGGTTTATATATTTCTCTAATAATTCTTCTTTCTGCGATGCTCAATGGCTCTTATTTTGTTTTTTCGTCGTCCATGTTTCATGTTTTAATTCTCCCGTATAATTAGCCCATTAACAGAGAGTCATTCCATCCAATAAGAGTGGAGGCTGCTCAGTCATCAAAGACAATCATTCCATTCAGTAAGGATGAAGACTGCTTGGTCATCAAAGACAGTCGTTCTATCCAGTAGGGGTGAAGGCTGCCTAGTCGTCGAAGAGACAAGTGCTATCTGCCAAACAAGAGAGTCGTGTCTTGGTTAAGGGGTAGCTGCCCTTTGCGCTATCGCCGATTCTTTTGTGGTTGCTGTATGTCAAGGGGTAAGGTCAGCCTACATATCTGTTGCTAAAATTACTTCGCTGCTGTAACGAGTACCATTTACTGGTATATGAATTTTGTTACGAATTTATCTTATGTGCTAAACTCTAATAAATATATTGTATAATAGTTGTTTATTGTTTGTTTTACTATTTGTATCTCTATAGGTATAATTTAGAAATATAATATTATTTGTCTTATATACAAAAGCATACGATTTGCGTTACATTGATATTTATGTGGCAATTAGCTATAGAGTCATTAGTCTTTCCTGTCATATCATATTTTCCTTAATCAACAAACCATAATCAAGCGGTTTAGTTTGTGTAATACAATATCCCAATTCGTCTCATAATATTTAGTTTTCAAAACAGCTGTTACGCTAATAATTCGTTCACCTTTGTTAAAGCACTTTGGGTTATGACTACTTTTCTTGGCTACGCAATTTTAGTTTTTAAATTACAGTATTTATTGATATGTTATTGATAGGGTATGCAAGTGTTGAGGAATAGTTTGGGATTGATATATGAGGTTGTGAAATATTAGGTATTGTTGATAACTGGGTAGTTGTTATATTTTTATCTGTGTATGTAGTTTGAGAACTTGGGAATAATGTTAAGGGTGATATTTGAGATGGAGTTAATATTGGTATAGTTAATTAAGTAGGTATAAGTCGAGGATTGTAAGGAAAGGACTTCGCTGAAGATGCTGATGTGATCAGGACGTCATGTGTGGAAGAGTATTAACTACTGTATTTACAGTAGTAGTTGGGACTGTTGTTGTAAAGTTCTGATTTGGATTTGTACAGAATGACCAATTTGTTACAAAATGGTCAGATTTTTTACAATAGTAACACATCTGTTTTCTAAAGATAAGAAAATACGATTAGATGTTTGATCGTGATTTCTGACAATTGAGGGAGGAATTAATGTAGCTTTCAAAGGAAAGATAAATGTATGTCTTGGAAAGCTCAATATATATCTATATACTGGGATTGTTGTACCTCTTCGTAAAAAATTAATTGGAGGTAATAAATTGAGGCCTAATTTTTTAAGTTTATATTCTATGAAAGTGTGATAAATACTAGGACAAACATTAGAGATCAGTAATCTTTCATTTGGTGTAATTAAGCGTCGAGCATAAATTACTTGATGATTGATAGTTATTCTTTCGTTGTCAGCCTTCATGACAGTTTTTTCTAATTCTTCACTAGCTAGGTAAATACAAATACGGTGATTTGAAATTCGTGATGAAAAAATGTATATATCTTGGTTCTATAATTTTTCACAGTGCAAGTAGATATTGGAATTTTGGAATTGAATTGATTAACGCTACAGAATATGAAGAAGTTTTATATGATGTTAATAACGTTTGGGGCCTCGACGCCACTGGACTATTAACATCATCCATTTTCGTTGTTTAATGACATCAGGTGATATAAATAATATGAACTTGTTTTGAAGTAAGTATCTAATTAGATTAAAATTCCTTACCGATTTTCTCCATTGTTATTCTTCATTGTTATTTACGGTATCACAACAATTTATTACACTTTTAATATTAACTGGATATAAATAAAAGCACAAAAACTAGGTGTGATTAGACTGGTAATTAAATAAATCTAGCTTCGACGAAGGTTCAAATCGTTGTCTCTTATTATTTTCTTTTCACATATTCGGAGTTCTTCCTCACTTGCTTTAGTCATTTGCTATTACTCGTATCCATGTATTAAAATAGGTTTGAAATTAGTAGCAATATTATTTCTCCAAGAAAGTGAAGAATATCTATTTGCTATCTAGATTTGATCCATAGAATAAATATTGGAATGCTATAAAATAATGCTATTAGCACCAAAAAAATTTGCTGATAATCAGTAAAAAACTAAATAAATGTCCTTTAACATGCAAAAAAAAGATGATATAGAGTAGAGCATAATGTTACAATAAACCCATATCATTTTAAAACATTGCAGTATTTAGTATATCGTAGATAACGTTCTCACATAAGAAATAAAAATGAATATTTAGGTACCTAACTGATGTATATATTATAACCCTTATAACACTTTTAAATCCAGAAGTCTAATAGGAATCTATAAAATCAGGATATATAAGAAGATAATTAAATCAGTGCTACTGTGTGGATATGTGACGAGAACACTGTCAAAACAATGTAAGTAAAACTCAAGTAGTAATTAGATCAGGATTGCTAGAAATGTCATCAGAAGTATTTTCCAACCTATATAGGTCCGAGTACTAACCAATACCAAACGGAACTAATGCCAAGGTCAAAACATATACAAAGGTAGCAACGTCGTACAAGAAACTAAATCTCAACGCCAAAGTTGCGCTGGCTATATCCAAAGGCTCTCTAATAACTGCATTGTCAAGCTAAATTGGGAGGATCGAGAAAAAAAATGCCCTTACGACGTCCACGAATGAAGGAGGGAAGTAACATATGGTCAGATTTAGGAATAATGAGACTACCTACATCTTATCAACACATCCCTGTTCAATCACATGCTATCCTACCTACAATCAACAACTTATTTGTTAGGGATTATCAAATCAATTACAAGCAATCAAATGAACTAGACTTAAAAAAGTTATCCCAGGAAAGGCACTTCAGAAATAGGGAAATAAATTTTTACAACGTCATTTACGTGGCTGAGTTTTCAATAGTAATGAGGAGACACAAAAAAGAAAAAGTAATAGAACCTTGTTGCGTTCTGACTATATGATGACGATGACCTTTATATAACATATAGGGAGAAAGAGAGACGAATGTCTATGTTCAATCTAGAACTCGCTGGTTTTTCTCCATTTCGAATTGGGTTTGTATATGTATTACTATAGAAAATAAACGGAAGAGAACTATAATTATGAAATTTTATCTAAAATGTAAAATCAATAAACAAATTATATAGGTATACAAAAAGATTATATAAATCCCTAATATTCACACATTAAAATATGCCCGATAGAAGTATGTCTTCTGAAAATACAAAAAAGTAGTTATTCATAACTCAGGTGGCTTTACAAAAGGTAAACGAATGAGCATAAAAGCACAGCTGTTTTTAAAACTTAATATTATTAGACAAATTGTGGATATCCATTACCGCTTGTCTATAAAATGAATCAGAAGACTATGCTAAAATATGATACGGCAGGAAAACGGCAATGTAAAGCAAATATGATGATTTTGTCACAGCATAAGAATATTGCCTCGTACTGTTATATAGCAATTTGTTGTCACAAGTTTTTTTTTTTCGAAAAATGAACACAGATTTAAATATTTAAACGTCAAATAAAATATAAAAACCTATTTAACCTTATTCCCAGCATTATTCTTAAACACTGACATAACGTCACAAGAAAATAATTTTAAAAAATCATTGCGAAATTCAAAATTTATATTTATACCGGTATCTCAGAAAATAATAATATTGTATAAAGTACAGTCATATTTTGAGATAAAATCTTCAATTCAGAGCAAAAAACTGAGCACACAATATTTATTATTTTATGTACTATGTTGTAAAATAAGTATACTCAAAACAAATAAATATTGTCCACCAAGTGCTCTACTCCAGTTTAATATCTTCTTCTTCTTCTTCCTTCTTTATAAATAGGCTTAATGCCTGTTTTACTTCGGTTTTGAGCCTCAATTGACGTTGTCTGACCATCTTTTCCTCGGTCGTCCCAATGATCTCCTTCCATTTGGCGATTTGTCTCTTGCTATTCGTACTATTCTATTTTCTGTCATTCTTTCGAAGTGTTGATTCCATTCCGCTTTCTTCTTTTGGTCCACGCGTTTATTTCCTCTAAACCACATCTCGCTCGTATTTCTTCACTTCTTAGTCTTTCTCTTAGAGTTTAGTTTGTTATGTTTCGTAAGACTTTCATTTCTGTTGTTTCTAGCAGTCTTTGTGTTTTCGCCGTATCTGCTCTTGTTTCCGCTATGTACGTCATTATCGGTCTTATTGTTGATTTTTATATCCTCAGTTTAATATCAGTTTAATATCAATGCATAAAATATTATAAAAATTTCGTCATAGTTGTAAATGTATATTAGATAAAACCAAATGTAGAGCATATAGTGAAATCTGAATATCTTAGAATAACTATAACGAACTAGAACATTATTGATAAGGAAAAGCCAGCCCATCGCTAAGAAAGTGAGAAAGCAATTGGCAAAAGCAAAGGGTACTTTGTACTAAACTAGCCGTACTCTAAAGCATAAGCATGTCATTTTCTACTCTTTAGTAAGTGATGGATCCGACCGTTACTTGATAAAAAATTCATTTTATGTAGCAATAAAAGATGTATGCGTTTACACGTTATAGTTTGTAACTGAATAAGTTAAGGATGGGAGAATTGTTTGTCTCAAGTTGGCCATTCAGAATTATGTCTTTATTTTTTAATTTGCTAATTTCCATAGATTCTACTTTTCATAGAATCTAAAGGTAGCTTCAGGGCTTTATTATAAATATACTTTTTTAAGAATGAAAATACGTAAATAGAACCTGGAATATGCATGTAACGTAACCTTTGATCTCTGAGACAAACCCAACTCCTGAACAATGGCTCCGATATATGTAGTTAAAATTTTGTACACCTATTTTAACCGTTTATTTCCTTATTATCCATATATGAGTTGTGACCGATATTACAAACTCATTTATTTTTCACAAAGATACTCTACATATATTAACTACATTTATTACTATACAAATCTGATCGAAATATTGTCTAAAAGTAACAGTATGTAAAATTAAAATTTTTAATGAAAAGTAAAAGATTGGCCATATTTTATAGGGTTTAAAGATCGGCGAAATCGGCCTTTTTAATGCCAACTATCCTAATTATGTCTATAAATATTAGAGAAGTGAATATCCAGAGATAAAGATAGGTACTTTACTTTACTTAACTTTATCAGACATATGCGGTTAACACAAATGTGACGTATTTCTAGTGCAGGAAACACATTGAGGGCCAAACATAGGCAAACAAGAAAAGAAAAACTTAAAATGAGAGGGGACAAAACCAGTCAGCTAAGGGAATCTTTCAACGGTGTTGAGCTTGGATCTGCTATCTACGTATATAATGAACAATATTACGGCTCCTGACTAAAGATCTGAGCACAAAACTAATTCTAAAATTTGGATCAAAAATACAACAATGGCTTGTATTGTCCGGGTATGCCTACACAACAGAAGATTTTTCGTATCATTCAATGGTAAAAATAACAGATGGAAAACGCAGAAGAACGGTCTCCTTTGGGGTGGCGTAATGTAGCGTAATGCCTACACTGTATAATATTTACACAACCCATACCAGTAAATACTAGGACTTTTATTATTTAGACGATACATCTATATTGTTGCACAACCAAAAACTTTTGTTGCTGAAGTATAGAAAAATCTAAATCATACTTTAAACACAATAAAAATAGACTATGAATCCATTTTAAGCCAAACCTCAGAAAAAGTCAGATGTCCTGCTTTAATGTCCCTAACAGAGATGCTTTTAAAAATCTAAACATTTAATAGTGTCATGAAATTTTTAAACTCTGGACTTGCTATAAATACCTTGAAGATAGTTTGTATCACACTTTGTCATTCATAGAACATTGTTTACAACTAAAAGGCAAACTGAGGACCAGAAAAATAATCTCTGCAAACTTGTCAGCTAAAAATGAGAAGCATCCTTTCATCCTTAAAACGTAGACGCTTGCACTCTATGTTTCTGCTACCGAATATACCTTGCAAGTATGGACGACACCAACACATATTTAACACGTAGATTTAGCTATAAATTAGACAGCTAAATTCAGCGAATATTAAGACACACACACACACACACACACACACACACACACACACACACACACACATCCATACATAAGCTCTACAATATTGTAGCTATCAATTCACCTAATATCCGAAGATAAGTAGCTAGACTGCTAGAGAATAAAAGATACAAAGTCTAGAATCGCAATATCCACTTAACGAATACCAGCTCAATTTGTGACTAAAATCGAGAAAAAACTGACCAAAGATTATTGCAAATTTGACACTAACTCCACGTTTATTGATTACATATTACCCCTAAATAGCAGATAAAACATTTAGAAGTATGTAATATTGGTGAACTGGTACATTCTTCTTATATAAATTAAGCATTCTTCCCTCTTTTGTGCACTACTACCAATTTTTACATAAAAATATCTATTTTTGCACTTAAATATTTATTTTAAGATAACCTATCCAGAATTATATGTAGTACACAGATAAAACCAGAAATAAAATAATAAAGAAGCTGTATACAAGATATCGTAAAACAATGGATTACCTAAAAGTTCTTATTAATCGTATTCTTAAATAAAACGTATACAGACATATTCATGTTAACAAAATACATTAGGAAATATTCGCATATGAAAAAAACACGTCCAACTTGGTAATGAAATCCTTTTGTATTTATAAAGCTATTTTTAGAATAGCAGGTACCTACCAAAAACAGGTATTTGGTATTATACATATCTATTACATATTGTCAATATGATCGCCAACATTCATAACGGATAGGCACATCAAGAAGAAGAAGAATATTACATATTGTAATGCGTATGAAAAGGAGTCCGTATGAACCGTTTAAAATATATAAAATATATATATTAAGAACGCTGGCCTAAGTGCATAGTTGCCAAACTATCAGAGCTTACTTAAACCGATATACATATAGTTCCAATATACAGTGAAAAAGATCTGAACGACCCCTATAATATATACACGTGAACTAAGCGAAATACATTTATGATACAGGGGTACTTATGAGCTCCAAATTTTTTTTAAGAATTATGAAACTATACATCTTAACGAATCGACAGAGCCAATATTATGGAATGGACAAGTGAGCTCCGTATATCGGTGTCCACTTGACCACGGAGCTCACTTGAACCTGAATTTTAACATGGGCGGAGTTCACTTTATGCCGTAAATATATATATATATATATATATATATTATATTTGACCAAAGGAATCAAAACAATTTCATTAAGAAACAAAGAAACATTCTGGATTTAGATATAGTAATGTTATAAAATCATATCAATTTTCTATTTTATTTCCCAGCCTTAAAAACATATAATTATCCCTCATTAAAACGATTTATTATCTATTAAGACTATCTGTAACAATATTCTGCCTCATACCGTTCTTTTATATTCCGAAATATATCCGTAGCAAGCTTTTCGTTAAAATTATCTATTTGATCAATCTATTTTACATCAAATATTGTCAAACCATGCGAAGGTCACATTATCTACAAAATCATTACAGCTTTTTTCTTTCATACAAGCTTTCCAGCAACTTTTTTGTAATATTTTTCAAGTTATTTCATTTGTTAATAAACCTTGTGTTTTTCCCTTCTTTTTATTAAGCGTAAGGAGGAACTATAAGACAATTGTTCTTTTTAGCTTACCTAAGAAGTTAAATCCAGAGTCAAGGATTTCATTTATTTTTTTGGATTTATTAGAAGAAAAAAAGAATTACGTTTTGAATTTGCACATTTGTCCGTCACTCTTAGCTGTTCCATCAGAGGTCCAGATCTCTCTAAGACTACTCTAGGACCACGTCAGGGAACCAGCCAGAAAGACCTCCCTTATTTAGAGTGTGGAACATTGTTCATTTTTGTATTGTTTTATTCATTAATTGTTAATAATTTTTTTTATAATATTTTTTTTCAATCTTAAATCATACTATTTCATTTAATAATAAAGACCCGTCATTTTTTTTAAATAATTATAAATAACATAAGCACTTAAATTGTCAACTACAGGTCGAGGTTTTAAATCCTCCCTTTTAACTCAGTCGTATGGTTTTATGTGTACACATTTAATCAGAGAGTTATTTATTAATATTTTATTATTATTATATATTTAAACCTTTGGACGTCTATCCCGTCAGGCTAGTGTCCTTATTACTTGTTAAGACATTTAATTGAAAGCCTAAATACCGAGTTACATCTCTATAGTAGGCAAGTAAATTATCTTTTTAGGTATAGTCATTAAATTTATTCTTATATTTTATTATGTGTAAATTCAGATTATCAAGTATCAGTTGTGTGTAACCAGGGTATTTCTATTCTTTTTGTATATAAGTAACTAGATTAACTGTACATAATTGGTGGTGTGTATTTTGTATGTGTATTTTAGGGTAAATTTAGACTGTATATATTTGGATAGAGATTAAATTTTTGGTGAAAACTAAATATTTCAATTAATACCTGTTTCCCTTTTTTATTTGAGCAAACAGCTTTACAAGATACCTTGGAAGGTATATGTTAATACTTTCCTGGCACCCAATAATATCTTAGAGCAACTTCCATAATTTACCACTTTCATTTACGTTATTTCTATTTTTTTTAAGTATCTTGTCATTCATTATCTTATTCTACGGTCTCTTTAGGGCATGCAAATTGGCCGAATCCTCTTTTGAGTGTCAAATAGTCACTCTCCGGCACCTTCTGCTAGCCAGCTTTAAATTATATGTTATCTTTTACATTACCCCAAATACTTGTGTTACATTACACATATACACTTTTATTACATTGACATCCTAAACCTCAAAGCCACACATTTTTTGTTACACGACGATGGAATCCGCTAAGAAAAATTATTTTTGATTTGATTTAGCTTAGAAAATTTTGCAATGAACGTTCTCTCACAGAAATGCTTAGACATAAACCAAGAAATTTACGCCTGCTTTATTGATTTCGAAAAGGCCTTTGACAAAGTACAACATGAACCACTAAGACAAGTTCTAATAAAGAAAAATATAGACAGCCGAGATATTCGAATTATATGCAATCTATATTGGAATCAAACAGCAAATGTCAAGGTTGAGGGCAGACTAACAGAAGAAATTCAAATCCGTCGAGGAGTCCGGCAGGGATGTATCTTATCGCCACTTTTATTTAATCTGTATAGTGAAGCTATCTGTGAACAAGCACTCGAGGAAGAAGATCTTGGTCTGATAATAAAGGGTGAGACGATCAACAATATAAGGTATGCTGACGATACAGTTCTCCTAACGGGAACGCTAGTAGAACTACAACATCTCGTTCAAAGTCTCAATATATACTGTAACAGTTACGGTTTGAAAAAAACTAAATTTATGGTAATCACGAAATCAAAGAACATCAGAGCTAATCTTGTAATAGACAATACAACGATTGAGCGTGTGCCCTGTTATAAATATCTAGGTGCTTGGATCACAGACGATACTGATCAAACAAAAGAGATTAGATGTAGAATAGAAATCACTAGATCAGTCTTTAATAGAATGCGCAAACTCTTTTGCAATCGTGATATCAATATAAAGTTACGAATGCTGCGGTGTTATGTCTTTTCTACCCTGTTATATGGAGTTGAGGCTTGGACACTAAAACAGTTGACCATAAAAACATCGAAGCTTTCGAGATGTGGTGCTATAGGCGCATTCTCAGAATATCATGGATGGACCACGTCACTAACACGCAAGTACTCCAAACTTTAGACAAAAGATGCGAAATTCTAAATGAGATAAAAACTAGAAAGATGGAATACTTGGGGCACATTGTGAGAGGTGAAAAGTACGAACTTTTAAGAAACATCATGCAGGGCAAAAGAAGTGTGGGAAGAAGAAAAATATCGTGGCTTCGTAATCTACGTGAATGGTTCGGGTGTAGTTCGATTGAACTTTTTAGGCGCGCTGCTAACAAAGTCGCAGTGGCCATGATGATTTCCAATCTGCGCTAGGAGTGGCACGAGAAAAAGAAGCTTAGAATTAGTTTGACACCATTCATTTCGCCACAAGCACAAGACCATAGATAAATAATATAGTATATACAGGTAGATAGGCAACTCAATGTATAGGTTTCGTTTATTAGCACCACTGCGAGTGGGGTCATTACTAATCATCTTTTGGCGCGAAATTCAAATGGACACCTCCTACCCCTATACCTTTTAGCGTCTCTTGCGGGCTATTTCATTACTAATTAAAGTTTACTGGAAAATTGAAAATATCTTGCATATTATTTTCCGATGAAATAATCTCACATATATTATTAAAAAGTAAGTTGTTTAAGATAAAACAGTTATAAACTAATTACATAATATTTATTACATTGATATTTTCAGAAACAAATATTAACTACACTATTATTTTTTGCTTCCTGAAAGTTTTTAAAAATTAACGCTTCTACAGGGAGCTATTCAAACAATCTTTTAAAAATAATTCACACCATTTGTTACTGGAAATGACATTTATAATGGCGAATTTCTGATTATTAATAAAATATTATTGTTCATTAATTTAGAACAAGCAAATAATTTGAGTTTCTGTGACAACTTACTATCGCCATCCATGGAATCCTATGCGTTTTTGTAATGTTTCCATAATTTGTACACAATGGTACAAAACAATAATTCACAATGTTTAGTTTTTTTACTAGCACAACATAAAAATTCTTTGCTATAATATGTAACTAAAACTAAACTTTAAAAACTTAGTAACCAACCTAAATTAAAATTACTAAGAATAAATACAAACGAAAGTTAAAGATAATAAAATCAAGTTTAAAGCTTTAAACCAACGGAAGATCTGTCAATACTTTTGACACAATATACATTGCGGTTTGCGGAATTAAGCTTCGTTTGATTATTATATTTGTGAAACCCCGAGATTGTGTTAAAATAAATGATTTATTAAAGTCTTCGTGGGCGAGATGGGCTGTCATTTCTCTTTATGAACTCACTGGCGTCAAAGGGACGGAGGTAAGTTCCAAGGCTATTCATATAAGTTTCCGGGGCATGCACAACACTGTATTTTTAAAATAAGCTGTCACTGGAAACACACTTGTCTATAGGCTCCGAATAATCGCTAAAAATTGCCTGTCGTGCAGTCTTGTCAGCTTCTTCGTTTCTCGTTATTCCGACGTGTGGAACAGCAAATATTTAGAAACTTTTTATAAAGATGTTTCGGAAAAATATGTTTTAAAGTAAAAATCCACTATTTGGAAGAGTGATTTCATAGTTTAAGCGCCGAATATATTCAAATTTAAATGTACATAGCGGTTGTCGAAAACTACCAGTTTAATAATTACTATTAAACTGGGAATAAGCCACAATTAAAGATAAAAATACGTTTATTGACGTTTCAATTTCCACTTCGGAAATCGTTCTCAAAATACAAACAGTAAATTAAACAAATTTTGTTTTTTGTTACATAGTGAAAAATTCTTCTAATCTAATTTTATCTGACTCATTTATATTGACAATTCAGACATACATTATGCATTTTAAAGTAGACGACTTTACAATGATATTGCCAATATTGTTGAGTTGCGCTCCTAGGACGACTTTACTTATAAGATAGTTCATTCGATTACATGAAATCAACTTTAACTTGAGAATATCCGTCAGAAAAAAATCATAGCATGTAATTCGTCTTTAAAAAGACAAACACATGACATGATGACAGTAAAATTCTCCTGTTAGTGATTCCATAGTAAATTATGAGGGAAAACCAGGAAAAAAACCTCAAAATACTATCCCGACATTGTAAGTATTTGTTCGTGAATTTAGTTTACCTTCAACAAACATCAAAATTCTGATTTTATATGTTACGTTATTTAAAAAACATAAATGATGTATCCTCTATATGTTACTGACTTACTAATATTGGTATTTTCTTATTAATAACTTCCTCTTTCAATATTGGTAACCAGATCCTACTACATTCTACCGAGGAATTTGCTACACAATTGGCCTCATTTAGCATAATTAGAGCCGCTTCTTTGATTTTTCTTTTTTTACCATCCGTTTCTTTTAGGACTACATTTGAATTATTCCATTGAACCCTATGTTCATTATCCCATGCGTGTTTACAGATTTGAGATCTATCAAATTCTCTTTTTTTAATATAAGATTGATGTTCACTTATTCTAACATTTAATGGCCTTGATGATTCACCTAAATAAAACTGATCGCATTCACAAGGTATTTTATAAATGCAATTCTTTGTCCTTTCTTGTTCATTGTTAGGTTTGGTTTTGGACAAAATAGATCTCAACGTGTTTGTTGTTTTTTTTTTTATTTATTTTTTTTTTATTTATTTATGCCTCAACCTCATAGGGTCATTGGCGTTGTACAATTTAGAGTTTTACAGTTTATTTAGTACATTTATGGAATGTAAGTATGATGTCAATTTTTTCATATCAGTTCCGTCACTTAATATTGCCTGTAAGGTATCTTGTAATTTATATTGAAGTCTCTCCATGCGATATAAAGGACACTCCAGTAAAATATGGCGAACACTGAGCACAATATCACATATGTTGCACTTTGGTTTTAATTCACTCTCTAGCAGATGTTTATGGGTGATGGCGGTGTGGCCTATTCTCAGACGAGATAGGATGGTTTGATGTTTACGCTTATTTGGGGTTGATTTCCAAGGTAATATGGAATGTTTTACTTCTCGTAGTTTGGATGTTGATTGATTCCACTTGGTCTGCCAATCATTGATTATTAAGTTCTTGATTACAGGTTTTATATCTAGATGTGGAATGCTTCTGATTTCTACAGCTTCCGGACTCGAGATTGCTAGTTTTGCCAAGGAATCTACTTCTTCGTTACCAGCAATTCCAATATGGGAAAGAATCCATACAAAGTTGACATTTATGTTCATAGTTTGCAGTTGGCTTAATGCTGATTTAATAAGTAGTAGACTTGGATGACTAGGATATAAGTTATTTAGGGCAATTACAGAACTTAGGGAATCCGTAATAATGACAGGGTTTTTGATACTATTTTCTACCACAAAATTTATTGCATTGAGAATAGCAGTTTATTCGGCTGTGTAAATGGATGTTAATTTAGGGAGTTTCATTAATATTTTTGTTTTATTAGACATAAATGCTGCTCCCACTCCATCTCTAGTTTTAGAGGCATCGGTATATATAAGTGTATGGTTACTGTATGTCTTGAATTCTTGGAGGACATATTGATATAATGCTTTGGGATGGTTATCTGCTTTTTTATATATGGAGAGTTTGGTATTGATAGATGGGACGGGAACAGTCCAAGGGGGAACAGTGTTAATATCGGGTATACAATAGATATCTTGAAATTTGAATTCAAGTTCATTGAGGTATCTATTTACCCTTTCATAAAAAGGAAGGTCAAGCCTAGCATGAGTTTTAAAGATATTCCTAAAACGGTCTGAATTTACATAGTGATTAACAGGATTCATAGGATTTGCCTGTATTGATGCCGCATAGGTATGTTAGTGAAAGTTGTTTTCTTCGGAATTCCAGGGGGACTTCTCCAGCTTCACAGTGTAAACTTTCAGTAGGGCTAGTATAAAAAGCACCTAGTATAGTTCGCAAAGCACTATTTTGTATTCGATCGAGTTGTTTTATGATATATGGTTTTGCTGAATCATAAATAATACAAGCGTAGTCGAGTTTGGACCTGATCAATGACTTGTACATAAGGGTCAGTGTTTTACTATCTGCTCCCCACGTGTTGTGTGCAACAGTTTTTATAATGTTAAGTGCAGATTGACAAGTAATGTTTGTTGTTTCGAATGTTGTTGAAATGTTGAATTTATTTCCTATCCTTTTAAGTTTTTCTGATAGTCCGTTTATGTACGGTATTGTTATTTTCCTCATATTATTCCTTGTGTATGCTGTAGGATCTCGTTCTAAGTTGTTCTGTTCTATTCGATCGATTGTTGAAAATTCCTTATTTATAAACGATAAAGGATAATCATTTTTTAATAAAACAGATGTTAACAAATGTTTCTCCTCCAACAACGAATTTTCATTAGAATAAGTGAACATCAATCTTATATTAAAAATAAAGAATTTGATAGATCTCAAATCTGTAAACACGCATGGGATAATAAACATAGGGTTCAATGGAATAATTTAAATGTAGTCCTAAAAGAAACGGATGGTAAAAAAAGAAAAATCAAAGAAGCGGCTCTAATTATGCTAAATGAGGCCAATTGTGTCGCAAATTCCTCGGCAGAATGTAGTAGGATCTGGTTACCAATATTGAAAGAGGAAGTTATTAATAAGAAAATACCAGTATTAGTAAGTCAGTAACATATAGAGGATACATCATTTATGTTTTTTAAATAACGTAACATATAAAATCAGAATTTTGATGTTTGTTGAAGGTAAACTAAATTCACCAACAAATACTTACAATGTCGGGATAGTATTATGAGGTTTTTTTCCTGGTTTTCCCTCATAATTTACTATGGAATCACTAACAGGAGAATTTTACTGTCATCATGTCATGTGTTTGTCTTTTTAAAGACGAATTACATGCTATGATTTTTTTCTGACGGATATTCTCAAGTTAAAGTTGATTTCATGTAATCGAATGAACTATCTTATAAGTAAAGTCGTCCCAGGAGCGCAACTCAACAATATTGGCAATATCATTGTAAAGTCGTCTACTTTAAAATGCATAATGTATGTCTGAATTGTCAATATAAATGAGTCAGATAAAATTAAATTAGAAGAATTTTTCACTATGTAACAAAAAACAAAATTTGTTTAATTTACTGTTTGTATTTTGAGAACGATTTCCGAAGTGGAAATTGAAACGTCAATAAACGTATTTTTATCTTTAATTGTGGCTTATTCCCAGTTTAATAGTAATTAATTTACAATACCACAAGAAAATAGCTTCAGAACAATACCAGTTTAATATGCGTTTTCTCATACGAAATCACATAATGTAGAGGAAAGGAGCCAAATATGGAATACCATTTTTATTTTTTGTTCTCAATAAGTGGTTTTCGATCAAATGAATCTAATTCTTTAAGCTAAATTGGATCATAATTTCGTTCATCGGAATTATTGTCTGAGGATTCAATCAATTCGATAAGTTTTTCAAAAAAAAAACTGTATGTTCTAAATATGGAATAAAACAAAATTATAGGAAAAATATTTATTGACAACTCAAACTTTTTTCATATTCTTATAAATAATTTTAAATCTTTAAGAGAAAGGTACTTGCAGTTTTTTAATTTTCTTTGCAGAAATCACATAATGAATGTTTCCGTTTCTGCCCCTGCGCAATCAACATGGCACCACTGCTGACAGGACAGACAGCGTATCCAATTTTCGCCTCGAACATTGTTAAAAAACTTCCATCGCAATAAAAGCACACTGCATCTGGATCTCCTAAATCTGTTATCCCTATTACTGTGATGTTATCGTCAGATGATTTGTCATCTAAACTCTCGACGTCAGACTCCGATGAAGAGGACTCTTTACGATGTGATCGTTTCATCGTTGATTTGGGAATATTGACACCACTACAAGATGGTTGTGAATGGGATAGATCGAATATCACATTTCGCTTTGCCATATTGATTTGTTCGATAAAGGAGAATTTATTGAATTATTTAGGTTTTCTTTGTATGGGGATGAGGTTATAACTGCAGCTTTTCCTGGTGCTCTTCCTCTTTGAGGTCCTTTTTTCTTACTTAATGTCGGCAAAGGTGATATTTGATGAGGTTCGATAAACGTATTTCTTTTTGATTGGTCAGTAGTCCCATTTTCATCATAAATTTCGTTTAATGGAGTGTCAGATTGCGATGCCTCTTCAGCAGCAAGGAAATCTTGGTGTTCGAAAACATTGCGATTTGTGGGATATATGCCGGTTTTCCTGAAGCCATTAACGGCTATTGCCCCAGTTTGGACTTTCAAATAAGCCCTACCAAATAATTCAGAGATGTCGAAAGGTGTGACAGCCCTCTGATTGATTCGAAGAAATACTCTTAATTCTTCACTATAATGAGATTTTAAAGGCCCTATGAAAGTTTTATCCAACGGCTGCATATAATGGGTAGAGTGTGGGGGCAGGCACGATATCTCCACAAAATTTTGTCTTGCTAAATCGATAACCTGTAAGTTGCGACAATGCAAATGGTGTCCATCTAAAACTAGCAATATTGGATTACTTTGTGATGGTCTTGTTTTTTCTATGAAGTGCCGGAACCATTCTGTAAATATTTCCGTTTGTCTCCAGCCACTCGGATGGCACACAATTTTTGATCCAGGAGGGGCTCCTTTTTGTAGCAAAATATTCATATTCTTTCTAGGATAAATAAGTAATGGTGGAATAAAAGTTCTCCCTGCACTCATGCATAAAACAGCTGTGACTAGAGATTCCCTCTCGGCAGACGTTATCGAGCCAACTTGCTTAGCACCCCTCAAAACCAGAACAGACTGTATCTTCGATTGGACGATAGACAACCCAGTCTCGTCAACGTTAAAAACTCTATCTGCAGGATATTGATGCTTCTCGAATGCTAACTCCAGAAGATCGAAGAAGTGGCTAACATTTTCCTTATTGAAACCTTTAGCCCGATGAATTGAGGTTCCGGTTGGCTTTCTTATAGAAATCGCACTTTTATGTCTTTTTAGAAATAAATCTAACCACTTTCTGCCAGCACTTTCAGTTTCTTTCGAAAATGGATTTGGTAAGTTATTAGCAGCAGCTAACTGGAAAGCCATATGTTTAACATCCCGTCTAGTTAATCCAAAGAACTTCTTTTCCATTAAAAGTAAATATTCTACCAATTTTGTTTCTAAATTTTCTGGTAAAACAGGGGGTCTACCTAATTTCTTGTCTACAGCATCATTAGGTTTAGATGCCAATCGAAATAAAGTGGTACGGGGTATTCCAAAGGTGTCTGCTGCTTTTTTATATCCCATTTCTTTGATCCTAACGGCCTGAATAGCACGTTTCATGTCATCTTTGTTCCACGACTTTCTACAGGGTTTATCACTCTTCTTCTGTGGCATTTTCCTGCAACAAATAGAAATGTAATCTTCAAACCAAACTAATTACGAAACTCGATAAGTAACATAATAGATAGATATATTTGTTATATCATATTATGACAAAAAAAGTTCCGAATATGGAATATTCCATATTTAATACCCTCAAGTATTCCATATTAAGCACACTACAATGTTTGAATTTCCAACTGCAATATCATTACATGCGAAAAAGATATAGAGTTTTTGTTTAAGAAAACACAAGAAAACATGCCTATTACATAATAGATGGGTGTTACCAAAATTATATTTCATGCAGAACTTATACTATTCTTGTTCAAAGTACTTACCTACAAAAAACTCGCAGAATCTAAAATAACTCTGAAGGCAACTGTACTCACACTACGAACACTAGATCAGAACTGAATGCTGTCACGTTACTACAGCCAAAGGTACCTTTTTTGGGTAAGATAAATGCAACGTTGCCGATTAACTTTTCTAGAAAATACGGTATTCCATATTAAGAGCATATTCGATATTTGGCTCACTTCCTCTATAATTAGTACATTTATTTATGCTTCTCTATAGCAGACTTGACCACGAACTGCCGTACAGTGTAGCCGATTCTTGTTGATAAGTAGCAATTATGGTCAAATAAACCTGAATTCTTCAACACAGCGATTATTACCGTCATAAAAATACCAAAAAAAATGAGTTTTTCAATAGTAAAAAATTGAGTACAAAATTGTAATGAAATAAATTTTATTTACATGTTCCGTTTCCTTATATATTTATGTTTATAATATAAAAATCGATATTTAATATTTCATTTCCATTCTGTTTCAAAACTTGGCAACTTGGGGATTTGTAAAGCATCGCAACGGTAACATCACCGTCTGTGCCGAAGCAAGAAACGTTCATTTACATAAGCGGTGCTGGAGGGAGTGCTGTTGTTGCATTTTGTGATTATATTTTGTGCGGTTGAAGTTTTTGGTGATAAACCGAGTGTTATTGGAGTTGTAGTTATATTCTCTGATTATTCAAATACAATGGACAAACAACCAAGTTGTTCCAAGAGAAAACAGCAAAATTCTGTTGATTCCAAAAATGAAAGCCGCAAAAGAAACGGAAAATGTTAACGTCAGAAGAGAAAGTAGTGATACGATATGAAGGAATTGTCAGCAGAAAAATGGCATCAAATGTGAGCCAGGCGGTCGAGATTTGTAGCAGTTTAACAAAAGTATCCGTTAGCTGTATTTATCGTGTGCTCAAAAATACATCGGAAAATAAAAAGCAAGAAAAAAGTAAAACTACAGGTAGAAAAAACATTGTTTTGAATGACAAGACAGTTAGTATTATTCGGCGAAATATTCATTCATTCATTTTATTTTCGCGAAATGAAAAATTTTATATTCGCAAAATGGACTTTCGATATGTAAAACTCAACAGAAAAAGTATGTTGTTAAAAAAAAAGAAATTATTTTGTGGAGAAGAAAATATTTAAATAAATACGCAAAATTCACAGCATTGGTCTGAAAATATATTATTTGGATGAAACCTGGATTAACAAAGGTCATACAGTCGGACAAGTTTGGCAAGATTTAAATTTTAAAAGTAAACACGAAGCATTTATAGAAGGCTGGTTTACAGGATTAAATGCTCCCAGGGAAAAAACGACGTTTAATCATTATCAATATAGGAAGTGATACAGGGTTCCTTGATGATGGTTTACTTCAAGTTGAGTCAAGAGAAAGAGGAGACTATCATGAAGAAATGACTTCCGAAGTACTTTAGCGCTGGTTTAAGAGAATCTTAACAAAATTAGAGCCTGGTCAGGTCACGTCAATAGACGTTTTAGCGTAACCTCCGCTACAGCCGGGTAGCATCAATAAGCTTTCTGCTTATTTGTTTTTTTATAGCTTTTTGTTTGTTGTATTCTGCATTTTTATGGATTCATTCATGCATAGGAATGCATTCTGCATTTTTTTCTGCAGGAATAAGCCACAAAATATTTATTTATATGTTTAATTTACTGACGTTTCGATCTCTATATCCAGAGACCATTTTTAAATATACAAATGATAGATATATTAATTTTTCTATAGCTTGTGACATTCTATATTTTTAGGGAAAATGTTGGAAATAAGCCACAATATATTTATTTACATGTTTAATTTACTAACCTTTCGATCTCTACTCCAGAGACCGTTTTTTAAAGTAAAAAAAGAAAATAAATAATATGTGATTATATAAATAAGATTATATAAATATATAATAATAATAAACACACACACACACACACATATATATATATATATATATATATATATATATATATATATATATATATATATATATATATATATATATGTTCGGAAAGATTTCCGCGGTTAGTACAATGAAACCTAGAGCTAAGATTAATATTATTACAAAAATTAATATCAAACTCACCAGTCTTCCGGGTTGAACCGCGTAGATATCCATTTTGCATTCCATTTCCATTCCATTTCTGTTCATTCCATTTCTGTTCCCAATTCTGATTCAATTTCAGCTTCATACAGGTCATAAAATTGATTTTGAAAACTCCAGAACCATAGCCCCCATCCGCTTATATAAACCAAGAATTATCCGAGAAGCCATAGAAATAGAAAAAAGGCCAAATTGTCTTAATAAAAGAGATGACGCCATACGGTTACCTTCTACATGGAGACCTCTCATAAAGAAAATATCGCCCCCTCCATCCTCGAATCAAAATCCCACAGTCGGAAATGTTCGCGCCAACCCCAGTGCCAACCCCCACCCAGGCCACGCCATCATTTCACGGTATAAATGAACCGTCTCCTGTTCCCAGCCGTAGTAGTGCAGTGAACAGTGTAGTAGTGTCTGGGGGCTCGGGAGAAGCCCTGATGAGGGCATCAGAGAAGATGCCGAAAGCTTGGCAAAATGTATATCGACGCGGTTCCACCCGGAAGACTGGTGAGTTTGATATTAATTTTTGTAATAATATTAATCTTAGCTCTAGGTTTCATATATATATATATATATATATATATATATATATTATATATATATATAAATTGTTATGATGTATTGTTGTTGATGTGTTGTGTATGAGCTATGAGTAAATTTGAATGATATTTGTAAGTATAGGGTTTTTATCGCGGTTCTCAAAGAATTAGTTTGTAAGTACTTTTTTAAATTATCTTTATTATAACTATTATGAAAGAAATCTATCTATCTAATATAAGCAATATCAATTTAAAACAATCTATCTAAAATTTGAAATTCTTACAATTATTAACAAAATTTGGTACCTTCTTTCACTGAACGCCTAAAGTTTTTTTCCAAAATTAAAGTTATTATCACCACTCGATATCTTCTTACCTTGGTTATCCAACTATTTTAATATGTTCCTTCTTAATTATCTCCACTCACCATATAAATATATATATTTAACTCCTTGTAATTTCCATATAATGTACTTTGAAATATACTGGATCTTGTGGTTGTATTATTGAATGCTTATTTCAATGAATTAACTTCAAACTGTCACTATATTACTGTAGTAATAATTAATCTCCAACTGTATTTAACTTAATAATTCTTGAATTGTTATAACTAACTCCTCAATAATAATCTTGTAACTGATTTAATATCTTCTAACTAACTCACTTAACTCAATTAATAATCTTCTTGTAACTAATAATTCTTGAATTATAACTTTACTAACTGATAACTGATCATACTGATAACTGAACTGGTAACTGACTTGAACCCTAACTGAACTGAAGTAAACTCTAACTCATAACTGACTGAACTGACCTCTAACTGACTGCTCCTCCAAATTACATGGCTTTTTATATGTTTTCATTGTTTCCAGAATATTCTAGCAACAAATAATGTTCGAATCATTCTATTTGTTCTATTTGAACAATCTGGAATGATTTCCTGTCTGTGATGTATTATGTAAATAGTCCCATTGACATTTCGAGAATTTTCTATGAACAATTTACTTGACTTTAGGCTCTCCAGATCAGAACTACACTATTATATGTAACTTTTATATGAAATATATTTTTACTATTCTACATCCACAATTATATTCTAAATTAACATTCCAAAAATAAATAACTTTTTGACTTTGACACTACAGTGTATGTTTGGTGTCTCTAACCACTATTTAAATAAATCCACTAATCAACACTGTATATCTGGTTGTATATATTTCTAAGTTAATTTATTGTATTTCTGTTTTCATTATAATATATATATATATATATTATATATATATATATTTATTTATTTATTTAACTATTATTTATATCTTTGAAAACGGTCTTTGGGTATAGATATCGAAGCGTCAGTCTTCTCCTTCAAGTGCCATCTCCGCGGCGGAGGTCGGCAATCATCATAGCTATTCGGACTTTTGAGACGGCTGCTCTGAAAAGTTCATTTGATGTACATCCGTACCACTCTCTCAGGTTGCACAGCCATGATATTCTACGCCTCCTTATGCTTCTCTTTCTGTGGATCTTTCCCTGTATGATTAGTGGGAGCAAGGTGTATTTCTCTCCACGTGTAATATGTCCTAGATATTCTAATTTTCTTGTTTTTATTGTATATAAAATTTCCATTTCTTTATTCATCCTTCCCAGAACCTCTTTGTGTACACCAACAGCTCGAATGATTTCAGTTTTTTTTTATTGATGTCGCATTTAAGGTCCAAGATTCCATTCCATAAAACAAAGTCGAAAAAACATAGCACCTCGCCAACCTAATTCTTAGTTCCAGTTTTAAATCCCTGGTACATAGAACTCTTCTCATTTTGTTGAAATTTGCTCTAATTTTTTCTATTCTTATTTTGATTTCCTGATTGTAATCATTTGTGTAGTTAATAATTGTTCCCAGATATGCATATTTGTCCACTTGTTCAACGTTGGTTGCGCTTATTAGAAGATTTTTGTTATTTCTTTTAGTTTTCGATATTCTCATAAATCTCGTCTTCTTGACATTCATTATTAGACCATACTCTTTTTCATACTTTGCTATTCTGGTCACCAGTCTCCTGAAGATCTTCAATATTTTCGGCTAAGATCACAGTGTCGTCGGCATATCTAATGTTAATAGGAACTTCATTTATCTTTAACCCAGCTGTTTCACCCTCAAGAGCTTTTTTCAGGATCTCTTCGGAGTAGGCATTAAAAAGAATTGACGACAATACACATTCCTGTCTCACTCCACATCTAATTTCGATTTCTTCTGACAGCTGTTCGTTAACACGTACTATTGCTCGCTGTTTATAGTATAAATTTGATATTATCCTGAGGTTGTTGTAGTCAATCTTCTTTGATTTTAGGATATTCATTAATTGTTTATGTCGTACTTTATCGAATGCCTTATTATAGTCAATAAATCATGCGTATATATCGTGATTGACGTCCAGGCATCTTTGTATGAGTATATTCAGTGAAAAAAGAGCTTCACGCGTTCTTAAGCTTTTGCGAAAACCAAATTGTGTATCATTAACGTCTATGTCCAGTTTGTGATATATTTGGTTATGGATGACTTTAAGTAGTAACTTTAGCATATGAGACATCAAGCTAATGGTGCGGTAATCACTGCATTCTCTTGACTTATTCTTTATAGGGTAACAATTAAAAATCGATGTTAATCAGTCTTTGGGTAATACGTCCTGAACTATAAATTTGGTTCAAGAGTGTCACTAAAACATCGATGTGCTTCTTTTCGTCTAGAATGTTTAGGACTTCTATAGGAAACATGTCAGGTTCAGGGCTTTTCCCACTCTTCATTGTTTTTAGTGCGTGTAATATTTCTTCTTTTGTAATACATGGACCTATTTCTTCTGAGGTAAGTTCTATGTGCTCCAGATCTCTTCTCTCATCATCGAACAATTCGTCGATATATTCTGCCCATCTTTGTACTTATGTACTCTCGTCCGTATGTGTTTATAGTAGTCTCGTGTCTATTAAGAATTGCACGAATGTGATTTTGTTTTCTTAGTCCTGCCAATTCTTTAACTTTCTTGTGTATGTTAAAAATATCATAATCTATTTTGAAGGTCTTCGATATCTTTGCATTGCTCTTCAAAGTATGTTTCTTTTGCCTGCTTTATCATCTTCCTGATCTTGTGGTTTATCTCTCTGTATTTATTGTTGTCTTTGTTTTTAAATTGTCTCCGTTGTTCCATCATATTGAGTATCTCGTCATTCATCCATTCTTCTTTTCTCCCTGCGGAAGTCTTTAATATTTCTCTACAGGGTTCCAGTAGACAATGTTTTAGTCGATCCCAGTACTCGTCATTATGATTGGTGTTTGTTTTCAATTTGTTGCAGTTCACATGCAGTTCATATTAGAGGCATTCTTTTACTTTAGGTTCTTTAAGTTTTCTTGTATCTATTGTAGGGATTCTTTGATGTCTTTTAATATTTTTAAGGATGAGTGTAATCTTAGCGTCAGTAAAAACCTGTAATAGTATATTACATAACGAGAGTTGTAAGAAGCTTATTACATGCGAGTAAAAAAGTTGCGCGCGAGCCGCGTAGCGGCGAGCGCAGTAATTTTACAAGCATGTAATAAGCTTACAACTCAAGTTGTGTACTATACTTTTTCTACCATTATTTTCGTTTATAGAAATAAAAATTAAATTACCACTATATTTACACTGACAGATTAATAATTTTTAATCTGTCAAAATAACGTCTGTTAATTCGTTTCCATGGTAACTCGTCCAACTGACTTACAAGGCTTATGTGATATTAGACATTTTTATAAAACTGAAGCCTAATTTTTTTTATTACGTGCTAGTCATTACGTGTCAGTATCTGTTATGATGCATTTACTTAGCATCCAAATAGTAGGTAATATACAATTTACTAGTAAGCGAGTAGAAAAATAAATATATTGTGGCCTATTAAGAACAAATACTAATTAAAAAATATGATATAATTAACGTTGAATTAAAAGTGACTGTACACCACTGGATTTTCCTACGTCGTTTCCCACTTTTCCGCCTTCAAAGGATGAAATCACTCTTCCAAATAGTGGAATTATAGTATAGTTAGCTAAAAAAAAAATAGTTAAGGGAATCTATTACGATCATGGCTTTTGTGAAGGTAAGCTCGATAAAGAGTTTCACAGCACGGTATATAGCGTAGAGCTCAGTTAAATATGTACTATATACTGGAGGTATACGGAAAAGAAGATTGTTTTCTAAAGAAATTATTGATGCCCCCACTCCGTGAGTAAAGGGGCAGCACGGGTTCTGCATATTTTCCCATGTTAAATCCCATAAGAAATCGCTAAGGTTCATTATGGTCATTTTTGACGCTTTTTTTGGTGGAAGCGTGACGGCTCGTCGGATCGTGACGTGTAGGGTATCGTTGGAAAGCGGAGGGGACGGAGAACACATTTAGATAAAATCAAACGCAAAAACTGTGCCAAAACGGCATTACGTCATATCTCCGTTGTTATTGGTCCGATTGTGACGTACGAGGGCTCTGTGGAACGGGGAGGAGATGGTAAATACGTTAATCCAAAAAGCAAACGCAAAAGACAATACCAAAAGGACACTAAGCGTGCAACATCCAAACGGCTCAACGTACAACAACGTGTGAGGTATCGATGGAAAGGGGAGGTGGTAACGAATATGTTTAGATAAAAACAAAACGCAAAAGACAATACCAAAAGGACACTAAGCTTGCAACGTCTAAACGGCTCAACGTGTGAGGTATCGATGGAAAGGGGAGGTGGTAACGAATATGTTTGGATAAAAACAAAATGCAAAAGACAATACCAAAAGGACACTAAGCTTGCAACGGTCAAACGGCTCAACGCACAACAATGTGTGAGGTATCGATGAAAAGGGGAGGTGGTAACGAATATGTTTAGATAAAAACAAAACGCAAAAGACAATGTCAAAAGGACACTAAGCTTTCAACGTCTAAACTACTCAACGTACAACAACGTGTGAGGTATTGTTGGAACGGGGAGGTGGTAACGAATATGTTAAGATAAAAATAAAACGCAAAGACATCGACGCTAGCTTGTAACGTCCAAACGGCTCAACGTGAGAGGTAGTGATGGAAAGGGAGGTGGAATATGTTAAGACAAAAAGCAGACGCAAAGACCGTGCCAAACGACGCTATGTCCTATCTCTGTTGTTATTTGTCAGATTACTACATGTAGCACGTTAAATGAAAAGGGGAGGTGACGGGAAATATGTTAAGACAAAAGACAATGACTAAAACTCCGCTATATCGGGTCTTTGTTTAGCATAATAGACATTTGAGGAAAGTGAGGCTAAGAGAGAATCATCAAAAAAAACGGTGCTATATCAAATATTGGACATAGTTTGAATGAGATTCTACCTCTATTACAGTTCATCGTCTCGTCACGCCACCTGTCGACCATATCTAGCACCTAACATCGTAAAAAAAAACACACAGCCTATCTCTCTCTCTCTCTCTCTCTCGTGAAACAATGCGAAAGGTGACGCTGAAAACGATATATAACGTACATCCACGCATGAAGTATTACTAGAAATAGAATGGATGAATCAAAAAACATATATTATTCTTACAGTATGACCAAACCAACAAACATCCTCAATATAATCTTCTCTGATTAAATATGACTATAGACTGAACGTGAATTACTATACAGCACTATTATTCTGTATATGCGTATCTACGGTAGTTCGTTTAGTGAGATGCAAAATTAGCGAATACAAATGGTGAGTTGTATACTATATTTTACCTATAACAATTATGGTGATATACAAAATTAGAGAATACAAATGGTGAGTTGCATACTATATTTTAGCTATGACAATTCGGGCAATATTATGTTTTGTAGGTTGGTATTGTGCTTCAGGTCTCTGGTGAGAAATAGTTACATACACTGCATGTAAAATGTGTTAGCACGGTCAGCAGTGAGTAATGGTTAAATGAAATGTTAGTATCGAAGCAATGCAATGTATGTGTAAAGCGAAATTATACAATGCATAAAAGGTAGTCAATTTGGTTCGAACATAAATTTGCTAAAAAAACATATGTTCTTAACAACAGTCACCAACGTGAAGGTACGACTACATCGACTGTCATGTTAGTAGGGATGATGGTTAGTAGGAATGAATTATTTTACATTATATGATAATATATTTAGCAGCAATATACTTAACGTTACCAAGATCAGCACATGATTTCACTTGGTTTAGTAGACATCTTTTTGTTGATCTGATGGACATCTTTTATGTTAAGACACTATGTTGTTCATTCAAAAATGAATTATTGGGGGTTAGTCGATAACTCTAGGTTACCTAATCTTAAAACTAGGGATTTCTCCGACTCCTGTTTTGGGACAGGCTATCGAAGACTTAAAACTAGGGATTTCTCCGACTCCTGTTTGGAGACAGGCTATCAAAGAACAGACTTAAAACTAGAGATTTCTCCGACTCCTGTTTTGGGACAGGCTATCGAAGACTTAAAACTAACTCGGGGTAAAGAGAACCATTATTGATTAAGGCTGCACGAACACTAGATCCTAACTTAATAAGATCGGTTCATTAATTTGCCAGCGGTCCATATCAGATATCTTTTAAGTGGTCATAGCTAAACATCTTTTTTGTATATGTGCTAATCTTAAGTATCTTAATTAAAAATAATATATACAAAACTAAGATCTAGTAGAATTACCATATTATATAAACAACGATGAATGAGGGAAAGGTTGTGAAAAGGACTATAATAAAAGGGTCTGTTCCAGATATATTTAGCATTATGTTAGCTGTAATAAAGTTTTACAATGACTATATTAAATCAACTAAATATGCTTATCTTAATTATATAAAAATGGTAAGTGATATTAAAGATGTTAAGAGAAATATAATGAAAAAATGTCTGATTCTAATGTATTTATCAATATTGTAGTTGTAATAAATTCAGTTTTAAAAATGTCAATATACAATTAGCCTTAAAGTTAACCAAATAGGAATAAAAGTTATGAAAAAGTTGACATATTAAAATCTTGCTTTTTGTTAATCAACATCCATCTCAAGATTATTAATTAAATAGTGTCCCCATGGAAGCGTATCATAAGTCTCCGGAAGGTGATGTCTTTTATCATCATAGGGACTTAGCGCAATCTTGCTTTGTGTTATAGTATATACACGATGTCTATCTGATCTTATAAGATTCTGCATGGCGGACTTATATTTAAAGGCATCCAAACACTCGACATAGTCTTCAAATGTAATTTTAGTGTGTACAACAGATTTTTTTACCCCCTTCGCCTTCTTTGTCACACCATAATTTCATACAATATTATCAATTTCATCATCCTCATACTCCTGTTCTTTCAACTTCACCCTCATTTTTTCAATTTCATCATCTGTGATGGCTACTTTTGTAGTGTACAATTTCGATCGAAGACCTATATAGTCGGTCATTATACGACCATTATTCTCATCTTTCATCATACCCAATACCTTCTTATTAACCTGAGGGATGCCGTAAATATTATCTACTGGGTAGTCAGACGTATCAAAATATTTATAGCAATCGTCTACCATTGCTTCATAGGGATCTTTTTCCCGTATCTCTACGATTACACTATCGGTATCTGTATAGCAAGTCGTAAAGTTTTCGCCAAACCTGCTGGCCAAATAGTCATATTGAAAATTATATATGGTTGTTTTAGCTAAATCCAAAATACTCATGCCTACATAAATCGGTTTATCTAACCATATTTCTGCTCTATGCATCTCGACAGCAACCAAATTTTCATTAAAGATAGTAGCGTTTTTAAACAGGGGACTACTTATTCGTGCTTCAGCTCCGCCTGACCAATCGATCGAGTTGACCTAGCACGACCCTGCCATTCCGTCAACAATTTAATATCAACGCGCTTGCGCACATTCTCCATGGTCTTACCAAACACAGCATTATTCATGAGCTTAAACAGGTTCTTTTCAAACTCATTCTTAGCATTTTTTCGAAGTTCAGTATTTAAGTCGATGTATGATTTCAACCATGGACTCTGTTGGAATTTAAGTACCCTATGTATCTTTTTTACTATCATTCCATGTGCTAGCGCTTGTTTTAAAGTTCTATAATGAATTACATATCTTTCTTTATCATATAGAGTGGCCATTAATTTAGTTTGCTCTCGCGGACGTAAAGGCGGCTTCATGGTTTTCGGATTCAATGATTCAGGACAAAACGGGATATCTTTATGACGATCATGGAGATGTTGAGGGTATTCTAGATCAACCTCGAGAATGTACCCTTCAGAAGCATCATCAGGAATAGATATAACGTCTATATTAGAATCAACCCACTCGAAACCACCATAGGGAAGATATTGTGACATTGCCCAGCCGTATTGGTTATTGACATCAAAATACATTAGATATGAGTCTGGCTTCGACGGATCGTATGATGCCATATACTTATTATTAGCGTGGACGCGACGTTTCGAGCATACTTGACTCAAACCGCCACGAATGCCACGCTCCACAAACAAAAACATATCAGGATCTGTTAAAAGCTCCAGTTCCTGTTTTGTATGTTTAAGCATTGCATCCCACGTAAAGCCGGGAAGAGTGAAGTAATGAGCTGGATCAAGATTATATGTTTTGAGACAACTGGATCGGAACTGTTCAAAAACGTCGGTAAGAAGAAGGATGTCTGTTTTCATGTAGAGATCAACATAATCCCCGAGAGTGGAGCACGAGAATGAAGACCAGACATCTTGGGCTCTATGATAATGTCGACGAGGACATGGTTTATCCTCAAGTTTATTATAAAAGGACTCAATGGGGGGTAGAGACATTCAGGTAGGTTTCAGCAAATTTTTTAAATAAATCTATATAATCATAAGGCATGATACCTTTCTTGGTTAGAAGACTGAATTGCTCCTCAGGAAGCGATGAAAATTGGGACTTGAGATTAGGATATTCTACCAAATAAGAAGAAAGTTTATCGAGGGAAGACGCCATGAATCGAAAACTATCGATAAAACGGAATTTAATTCGAGCGTCATCAATGTGTTTAGTAAAAGAGATATATTTTTCCTTAGTAATAGGAAGAAGAGCTACGGGGCCTTTGATGTGTGTAGCAATATCATTAATAATGAAGTGGGCGTCATATCCAGAGAGGTTATGAAATATCACTGGAATAGTGTGAGCGTCTTTATAATTAATGTTACAGCCTTCATGAGCTGCACCTCTGTAATTATTTACTGGTATGAGGTGATCGTGGTCTCGTACTTTCTTATCACTGGGGGAGAAGCGCTGCTCGCAGATATGACAATGAGTGGCTGCATGAAAATCACGATGTCATATTTATATCATACGGGCACAAAAACACTGGTGACACTTTCTCAGCAAGCTGAGTAAGTTCATCTGCGAACCACTTCATACAATCCTTTCCTCGATATGAGCTATAAGACGACAAAGAATCATCATAAGAACATTTAAAGAAATAACCAACTGCTACAGGAATATGCTCCTGAGGTTTTTTTGGATCTCCCGTGCGTTTCAAAGCACTTTCGAGATCTGCGTATACGGTGAAGGGGGCTTTATTCTTATTCCTGTAATTTTTAAATTTTAACAATTTATTATTTTCGTCAGGCATTTTAACGGCTGTTTCGTTAATTCTTACACAGTCTATGATATGAGCTTCCAGCTGAACAGCCGATGAAAACGGTTGTAAGCATCGATCACAGATAACATCTGATCGCCCTGTGCAACATTTCTTATGAATATTTAGCATCTTCTCCGATCGAAAATAATGCAGGCATGCATTACAGAAATATTTTGTTTTCTTTTCTTTGCTAAGCTGCGTGGAAAGAAGGCGGGACAGATTTTTTATCAACACATAGTGGTACTTCGTAGGCGGCTCATCATATTTATCTTGTATTAATAATAAGTTAATATGTTTAATCCTCTTGTTCTTTGTTAGGCAGGTTGGCAGGGTTGTAAAATCTCTTTTTTCTTTTTTTTGGAACATAAACATTGATGGATATATCATTCTGTTTTTCAAACTTGGGAATCTGTTTGATGGTCATAGGCCACTGAATTCCCTTTAGCTTTAACACTGTAGAGTAGTGCGGGTATGAGCTCATTAAAGCAGAGTTATTTCGACATGGATATAACGCTGATACCACTGCCCAAGCAAAGCATGCTTCGTCATCATTCTTAACATTAATACATGCCTTCTTTCTTTTTATTTGAGGAGGGAGTTCGACGTATGAGGAGCCTAGTTGCGGCGTAAATTTATTAATGTTTACCCCCAGGTTAACAACAGCTTTTAGTGCCCATCCGGAATCACGTTCTTGAAATTCATCCAAGTCTCTGTTGATGGGTTCCATTACTTTCTTTTCAAACCACTCATCAAGATTGGTGTCTCGATAGATTGGTGAGTTTGATGTGGTGAAATATTTTGTATCTTTAAGGATTTTCTCTCCGCTGGCTATCTCGAAGTCTCCACCAAATACCATATTCACCTTTACTGCCTCGTCTGTCTTAAGTGCGTTTTGAATTCTCCGCTTAAACAAGGCTTTGCAATCATTAAGGAAACTTCCTGGATCCTTGTGTTTAATGTTTGAGATGACTCCCGTTCTAATTCTCGAGTTGAATGCTGATATGGAGTCATCCCATTGCACTCTATGTTTACAAGTTTCCTTCGTAGGTGTGAGTCCTGCCCCCTTCTTCTGTTCGGCCTTCAGTTGGTTTCTTAACGTTTTTACTTGCCGCATCTGGGCTTCAAGGTGCTGCTTCTCCCCCATCGTTTTTGCATACCTCATTGAGTCCCTGATCTTTTTGACTGCTTTCGTACATTCTACCAATCCATTTCATACATTTTACTCATTATAATCAGTTCTGATTAAGCCTAAGATGGATGCTATAAGTGTAATAAGTTTGGCCAACATGTTTATACCAAAAATATAAAATTAAATTATAAACAAAAAATTTAAAAACTAAATATGATTAGAAACCAAAAATTTTTTCTAAACCAAAATATCACAAAAACCCAAAATCTGAAATTCAAAATTTATTTAAAAAATTTAAATCAGAAGTTCAAAAATTATCAAAATAACCAAAAAAAAAATCCAAAATTTTCAAAAAATTTAAAAATTTTGAGAAAATATCACTCACCAGAGCACACGTCTGATCGCTAGGAATATCTGAAACAGAATAAAGGAAATACCTTAATGCTGGCTATTAAATATACTTTTTAGTCGAACGAAAGACTGAATGGTTCATAAAAGGTCCCTGAAATGTGTAGATTTGTGCTTGTTCTTCCATAAGAATCAACGTAAAAGTGCTATATTTAAGACATTTATTGAACTTGGTCACATTTACTCCTTACTCATTCTATGAACGATACAAGGAAGTATCAGTACTACCAACACAAAAAGAAGCAGTACTGCCAACTATGAAAAAAAAAATTATTAGAAAGTAAAAGATACTCTGTGCTAATTAGATTGGTGTAGGTATATAAAATTATACGTCGACTCATTCATAGTGCATTCTATATCATTCCATCACAAGAAGGAGTCATGGTTAGGAATTTTAAGAGTTGTCTTCAGGAGTATCCCGATGTCACCTCAAGCGAATTTTGCGATACCTGTTCTGCGACACCCTACACAGGTATGACCAAAAAGAGGTGCAATTTAAATAATAATACATCACAAATAAGTGCTCGCTCAGGCCGCCATCTTCTTTCACGCCAACAGAGGGTATCAGAGACATGTAGACGCCATCAGTGACACATATGCAGCGGCACAGAGGATAGCAGAGACATGTAGACACCATTACTGACACGCTAACAGAACAGCATAGGCTACCACACAGGAGCACCAGGCGTCATCAGATACACGCTAACAGAAGTCATAGGTGACCAAACAGGAGCAGTGACACATATGCAGAGACACAGAGGATAGCAGAGACATGTAGACACCATTACTGATACGCTAACAGAACAGCATAGGCTACCACACAGGAGCACCAGACGTCATCAGATACACGCTAACAGAAGTCATAGGTGACCAAACAGGAGCAGTGACACATATGCAGAGACACAGATGATAGCAGAGACATGTAGACACCATTACTGACACGCTAACAGAACAGCATAGGCGACCACACAGGGGCACCAGACGTCATCAGATACACGCTAACAGAAGTCATAGGCGACCATAGAGGGATACCTGAGACGTACAAACGTCATCAGAGACATGCTAACAGAAGGGTGCAGATGTATAAAAATAAGGACTCAAAGTCAAGAATTCATTTGGTAACATGTCTCCAAACAGAGCGGTTCAAGTAAAAAACTTGCTGCAATTGTGAGAGAAAAGTATAAAGCTCTTAGAAGAATGCAAGCTGATGACAACGAACTTCTACAGACAACGTTTAAGCCAATAACTGCACATCTTAAAGAAATAGCCAACTATCTGAATGTCCCTAAACCAGACCCCAACGAAGATGATTCACAAACTCATCCGCCATCACAGGTCAGTGATGACATCGAACCTCTACATACGCAAATATCGTACAACCCTTATTTAGAAAAATATACGCAAGATTTAGGGAATGTAGACCAGATATACGGTTCACATGTTAATTGGTCTACTGGAGAATGGTCGTTTGGAAATAAAACAATTGAGTTCGGTAAAGATAGCATTAAAATGGATTCACACATTTTTACAGCTACACCTGGCCTGTACGACCTGATCTTCTCGAAAGAACCTACACAATATACACTAGCCGATCAAACAATCTACAAAGCTCTTCTAGACATATCCGGCGCACATAAAGATGGGCGAGGTCGATTACGTCATCAATCTCACACCATAAAATATGAAAAAATTATTAAGCCGATGTATTTGGGTAATAAAAAAAGAAGACCACAGACCTTACACGGTACCGCAAAAAATTTCGAACTACATACCCACGTAGAAGATACAACACACACACAACAACAACAACAATGTAAAAGAAGACATATATCACAGAAGGCTCAAGATACAGAAGACATGTCAAGTTCAAAGAAAAATCATGTTGATTTTACCACAAGAGCTGTTAAAACAAGGATTCGTAATATAGCACAGAAACAGATATTTGTCCAATTGGAAAAGTTATGGTCCCTATATAAAGAACATCATGACCCAAACATGCTTGTAGAAGGCCTTAAAATTCTTTCAGAAGCCGACGCTTTAATGGGGACAGAAGCAGCTGAAATCGTAGACGAACTGAAGTACCTAGATATTATTGAGTAATAACAGGCACATACTTCACGCAAACAAGAAATTTCAGAACAACTAAGAAACTTTAGAAATTAAAGTTCATCATATGCTTAATAACAGATACTAAATCTGACCTTTAAGAACGAATATAATAATAAAGTTGCGTGTGTGTATGTTTTATATGTATTAATTTGTATCAAATAAACATTACCTCTCCTATTAGATTTTAACAGCCTGAACTATAAAAAAATATTAGAAGTCACAGGTATTCATAGAGATTCCTAAGGATATTTGAGACATCAAGCATTCCCAGAAAAATTTAGAACACTTATCAAACCCATGTATGTATGGATGTATATTGAGAAAGAAAGAAGAAGAAAAAGAAAACCCTCGTCAAGACATTGTTTATCAACTAAAGACATAAGACGGCTAAAGATGAGTTCAAATGAAAACATTGAAGCGAAAAGAACAAAACAATATTTGGAAAGCAGTCTAGTCAAAAACGAGTCACAAACAAATCAGAGACCAAGTTCTGAAAGTGGACAGCTGCATGAGGAATTGAACAAAATATGGCTCCTATATAATGAAAACAACGATCCGACTTTCCTAGTAGCCTTGACTAATTGACTAAAACATACATTAAGAAGAGCATATGTTTCAGACAAATTAATTATATAAAAGATTGTACATATTTACACTTTAATAAATCAATTAAAAGTCAACTAATGCTAGTTATTTTCTTCTCCCACAGCATCATCCTAACTCTCGTAGATAAAATATAGTATGCAATGCCTATTAAGAGTAAGAAGATAAAAATAGTATGCAGCTCTTGGTCATATATTTGGCATTATTATTTTAAATAAAAAAGTATTATAAAACATGTGATAGAGAAGCCGCTATTTTCGAAATAAAACGTCAAATCAATTAAAAATATAAGGTGCACCATACAATTTAGAACAAAAATAAGAAAGAAAAAATACATATAAATCAAATTAGAAATAAAAAATTAACCGTAAAATCATATACTATTGTCTTAATATAGAGAGTAAAAAACCTCACTCATTTATTTATATACCAAGGAAATAAAATAAGATAAAGTATAGTAGAAATGTATCATAAAGAGCTGTTATTTTTTAAAATAAAATGAAAACTCAGTTAAAAATATGTGGTGCATTATACAATTTAGAAAAACGCAGGAAATAAAAAAAAATATTTATAAATCACAATAAGACATAAGAAATAAAATTATATTTACTACAAAAAATAACTTACCTTATATTATTCACACACTAAACTGTACATAATATAGTTCATCTGAGACTGCCTGTATGATTCGTGCTAGATTCGATTATTTATACTCTCAGATATCGCAGCGTAAATTCTAGAATAAAATAATATATTTTCTGTTTTTATTAGTAAAAACCACACATGATAAAATATTTTATGTAAAATTAAGAATGCGGTTTTTAAAATTTACAAACTTGCAAATGTGGTTACCGCTATCATTTTTTTACATCCTATTACGAATAGTCTTATCATGAAGCCTCATCCTGTTTGTAACTAAAATGATAAAAAATAAAATATATTTGTATTTAAAATATTTCTGTAGAAAATTTCAAGTCTTTGATTTTTGGCAATTTTAAACGTAAATGGTCAGTGTACACTAGGATTAATTTCATCTAACTGCCATTGCGTACATTGACTATTAACATAGTAATTTTGATCTTGCTTTAAGAACTTCGACCGATGTGGGCCCCGAACCATTTCCACAGATTTTTGGACCCATGAGTGTCTTCTCGTGCCTAATCCTCGCTTAGTATCTATCCTAAATAATCAACTGCTGTATCCATACTTGTCATGTCCTGGTATATAGCCTAGATAGTAGAGTGTTATTTGTTTAATTGTGTTCACTATTTCTTTATCTTTTCCGTAGATTCCCTCTATGTTGGTGCCATGTTCGGTGAAGAATGTGATGGTACACTTATATTTCTAATGCTTTCAGTTTTTCGTGAGCGTCTCTGTCAGCATCCAGGCCTCTAAATTTCTAGATAAATTTTATAAAGATATAATGTGTAAGTACAGGAAAATTGGGAATTTAATGTTGGTTCGTTTTATGATATTTTTAGTTATAAATACTGGGTTTATAGAACGTGGTCGGTGATTTTCGTAATATGTCTGAAAAGACCTTTCTAATGGTATACTGGATGTAGCTCTTGGTGCAAAATTGAGCGAATTAGGGTTTGCTAGAGATCAAACTGCGATAAGAGATTTTTCTATGCCAATGGTTTTGTTTTACCGTCATTAACAATAAATAAGCATTTATAGTTCAACCAAGTTATCGCAACGGTCTTTATGGCATTGTACCCTATATCTTTTGAACGGATAAGCGGAAATCGACGTATGACCCATCAAATTAAAGGATTTTGAATAACGAATTACATTGTGGTGTCTGATTTACGATAATGACATGTATAAGGCCTGTTTGATACCCTATCGTTTATTATTAGCTGAATCTTATCGTATGGCACCTTAAATTACAGGATTTTGAATGACGAAATATGTTGTGACGTCTGTTCTAACAAAATTCTATGTTTAAGGCCGCTTGGCGCCTTATCATATGTTTTTATTTGATTATATATAACTTGATGCTTATACTCTTATGAATCAGTTTTTTTTTGTATGTAAATAAGGATGGAGGTGTTTTTTAATATGTATGTTACTGCTGCTTTTCATAGCAGCAACAGAAAGCCTTTTCAGAAAACGATGCTACGAGTTTTTTTCATCGATCTATGTATATATCCATGTATATAGATAACAGTTCTATAACAGATTTTAAGACAACGCTCATACATTTTTCAAATATAATTTATATATGGATGGGCTTAAACAAAATCTAAAAATGATATTTTGCCCAGGTGAAGCGGGTGAAAGATATAATTCAGTTGTTAGAGCCATTAACACGTGGGAAGATGCTTCGAATTTGCATTTTATCAGAGTGACTATTCATGTTCCTACATCAGATATCTGTGGCAGCTAAAAAGCATACTATTGTCACTCCAACTGCAGAGGACAGTACAGGTCGTTTTGATGATCCTGATCGAGTATTAGTGTGTTCTTATTTTTATATCCTGTAATGATACTTGCGTAGAACTATATTTAGACTTGGATGAAATAAATGGGATTACAAATCTCGTTATGGTCCCTATTCATGAACTCGGTCATGCTTTAGGTTTAGAACATAGCGACCATAAGAAAGCTGTACTGTATCCGTCGTCCATATTGATGTACCTGATATTTTGTTATTATGTAGAGGATATAAATATTGAGAGTTATATGTCAAGATGTTTGTTGGTTTGGGCATACTAATAGAACGAACGAACTGTGTACAGCAGTATACGAACGAATTGATATACGTAGCAGTGGCCATCGAATTCTACATCCATGAGATATGTTGAATAAGTTTTAATAGATAAGTATGCTACCTATTTGCTAAATTTTACTATAAGGAGCACACACGTCTATGTATGTTAAATCATTGGGATGTGCTACTTGTATAAGATCCTTTGGTATGCTACCATGTTTACTTTTCTCTATCATTTTTCTTTTTTTCTTTTCTCTAACATTCATTACTAAATTCAGTACTAAATTCTCACTGACCACATTTAGCTGAGTGTATGTAGAGCAGAGATAGTTCAGCGGAGGCTTGTTCTGAGCAGTGATCGTACAGCTGATATATATAATATGTCTAGTAAGATACGTTTGTTGGTCTGGCTTGGACATTCTAGATGGCAGCACTTATTATAAATTTAATTTTAACTTATTCGGAATTCCTTGCCCTGACGAAGACTTAGTTTCCCAGTTGACATATTTACTAGCTAAAGTCAGCTTATTTTATATATAAATTTGTAACATATACATAAAATAATAATAAACTTGTGTTATCCTAATGTAGGTTTTTTTATTAACGCATAAGTGTGTGGATCAATGAAGCAAGTTTTATTTTTAACATTTCTTTATTTCTACATTCATTTTATTATATACATTATTTCTATTGGCGACATCTAATACGGGATTAATAACTATTGCAGTTTCATGTATACGATTTTGGAATCGCATTTGGTTCAGCATTTCAAAATTGTAGTCCCTTTCCGGCTTGTAAATAAAATATATTTTATTTAAATCTTCATTAAACGTAACTTTCATAGTTATTTTCTTCATCTTTGTTGGAGGGTTGAGCTTTTTTTTTTTAGATAAAATTGGTCAGGTCTATAGCGTTTGTGTAGGAACCAGTGTTAAAAACGTGCTGTTTGTAGATAGTAAAAGCCACAAGCTGTTAACTCTATTACTGGTTTATTTCCCTTCCAGCCTCTAAAAGTTGATAATCTTACATAAAAATTGTTTGTCTCAGATGTACAATCGTCAAGACACATTATGATTGACTAATGAAATACCGCAATAGTTTCTCTTTATCTATATATTTTTAACGTATATTCAACAATCTATTAGTTACAATCATTCTAATAATAAGCGTCTGTGTGGTTCGAAAAAAATGATTTTAGAGAGGTCAGTCTAATGACTAGACCTCTGGTATGGAGCAAACATAACATTCCATTAATATGTTAACTACATATACTTGACATTTACAAACAATACACATAATCTATAATTTTTACGCAAATCCGGTGAGTTAGAACACTTATTTATAAATCAGATCCGTTTTAGTCTTTGAGTTTGTTGACTGTTATCAAGCAAGCTTATTGTCAGGGCATTTGGATGGTTTACCAGACGTTTTAGGTACCAAAACCTACACAGAACGAGTACTTTACTGATCGTTAGTATTTCTAGATCACAATAATATCTTTTGTTTGATATGAAGCATGATGCGTCTGTTATAGAATGTAAAACTTTAAATTGAAATCTTTCCATTATGGCTCCCATAGGTCCAGACCGGTGTAAGTATTGAAAACTTACAGTTTGTTATGAATGGACAATTTTTATGTCCTGCCCAGTATCCAATAATGTTTACGAAATTTTATACAAATAATATGTTGCGCTTTGGATTCATTGATCTTAATGAGTCATCTCTTTGTCTACTTTTCAATGTCCCTAATATACCTTTGAAGAGATTCTATAGCTATTGCAGAATTATTATCTGTAACTAACATAGCAGTGTTATGTCGTGCGTAAATGTAATGTAATGTCATGCGTCTTCATATATATGGTCATTGTACACTACACCATTCACTATTTTAAAGCACATTAAGGCTCATTAAGCTGAAAGAAATAAAACAAGATGTATTGTATATAAATTTATTATGGATATCTAAACATTACATTATAATTTATTATTCCATGATTAATACATTTACATTTTGAAAAAAGTCGTTCAGATTCATCGTTGGAGCAGAATGCTGTGAATTGGTTATTTTTCTTTACATGTTCCATAAGTTTGCATGCGTATCCTTTTCTCCGATACTTTCGTAATGTATATATGTAATCTAATACTCTCGGTACATCATGATGTCCTAGTGGATCAAAGTCGCATTTTGATAATAGAACGAACGATGCTGGTTCTCCGCTGACATATAGGATATAGCAGGTAACTTTCATGTTTTTCATCCATTGATCAATAAGTATGTCATCTAAATTTAATTGCTTAATTTTTCTGACTGCGTTCGGACCTCTGAACAGCTCAATTTTCTCCATCATACTCCGCCGAATGATTGATTGATACTGATTTTACATTATTTGTTCAATTATGTATCATCTGCAAATTTTACAGGAGTGGGGAGGCATATACTACGTTTACAGACCGATTATAGCTAATAATTATAAAACACAATACCAACCTACAAAACATAATATTGCCGTAGATACAATATAGTATGCAACTCACCATTTGTATTCACCGATTTTTATATCACCCGAATTGTCTTAGATTAGTATACAACTCACCATTTGTATTCTATAATTTTTATATTACTCGAACTACCGTAGATACGCATATACAGAGAAGATTATATTGAGGATGTTTGCTGGGTTGGTCATACTGTAAGAATAATATATGTTCTTCGATTCATGTTCTATTTCTAGTAATACCTCACACGTTGTTGTACGTTATATCGTTTTCAGTGTCACCTTTCGCATTGTTTCACGAGAGAGAGAGAAAGAGAGAGAGAGAAGCTGTGTGTTTTTTTTACGATGTTAGGTGCTAGATATGGTCGACAGGTGGCGTGACGAGACGATGAACTGTAATAGAGGTAGAATCTCATTCAAACTATGTCCAATATTTGATATAGCACCGTTTTTTTCGATGATTCTCTCTTAGCCTCACTTTCCTCAAATGTCTATTATGCTAAACAAAGATCCGATATAGCGGCGGTTTGGTCAATGTCTTTTGTCTTAACATATTTCCCGTCACCTCCCCTTTTCATTTAACGTGTTACATGTAGTAATCTAACTAATAACAACAAATATAGGACATAGCGTCGTTTGGCACGGTCTTTGCGTCTGCTTTTTGTCTTAACATATTCCACCTCCCTTTCCATCACTACCTCTCACGTTGAGCCGTTTGGACGTTACAAACTAGCGTCGATGTCTTTGCGTTTTATTTTTATCTTAACATATTCGTTACCACCTCCCCGTTCCAACAATACCTCACACTTCACGATCCGTCCTTTTGACATTGTCTTTTGCGTTTTGTTTTTATCTAAACATATTCGTTACCACCTCCCCTTTCCATCGATACCTCACACGTTGAGCCGTTTAGACGTTGCAAGCTTAGTGTCCTTTTGGTATTGTCTTTTACGTTTTGTTTTTATCTAAACATATTCGTTACCACCTCCCCTTTTCATCGATACCTCACACATTGTTGTGTGTTGAGCCGTTTGGCCGTTGCAAGCTTAGTGTCCTTTTGGTATTGTCTTTTGCGTTTTGTTTTTATCTAAACATATTCGTTACCACCTCCCCTTTCCATCGATACCTTACACGTTGAGCCGTTTAGACGTTGCAAGCTTAGTGTCCTTTTGGTATTGTCTTTTACGTTTTGTTTTTATCTAAACATATTCGTTACCACCTCCCCTTTTCATCGATACCTCACACGTTGAGCCGTTTGGATGTTGCACGCTTAGTGTCCTTTTGGTATTCTCTTTTGCGTTTGCTTTTTGGATTAACGTATTTACCATCTCCTCCCCGTTCCACAGAGCCCTCGTACGTCACAATCGGACCAATATCAACGGAGATATGACGTAATGCCGTTTTTACACAGTTTTTGCGTTTGATTTTTATCTAAATGTGTTCCCCGTCCCCTCCGCTTTCCAACGATACCCTACACGTCACGATCCGACGAGCCGTCGCGCTTCCACCAAAAAAAGCGTCAAAAATGACCAGAATGAACCTTAGCGATTTCTTATGGGATTTAACATGGGAAAATACGCAGAACCCGTGCTGCCCCTTTACTACTTATTTCTTTATGGACTTATACGCATCTGTGCAGATTTTATTGGTCGGGGTACTTTTCTAAGAGGGCGTACAAATTTTTATACATAAATGTTAACAAACATAAACTTCATACCGAAAAATATTTTTTTTAGTTCTACTTTAACATACCGTATCTTTCTTAATATCAACATCTTATTAAAGCAACTTGACTTAAATCGTAATATTTTAAAGTGTAGAATCTTCTTTTTGTACTAATTAAATTCTTTTTCTTTTTGAAATAAAAAAACGTAATTAGATGAAGTTGTGAATAACTTCTATTTAATGGAAGTCATCAACTTGACAATCCGTTTCAATTTACCAAATGACATTCATTTATGCAGCAAAACAGAAAAAAAGCAACAGTTAGTCAATATAATTTTCGTACGGATGTAAAATCTAAAGAGAGAGTAGCAGAATTTAGTTCCAAATGGCTGGAACTGAAAAATACAATGAAGAATTTGTTACCATTGCTTTTGTGTATCTTAACATTAGTATCTAACTACATAGTTTATAAAGACTGTAAAGTGTTTCCGAGATATTTGTAGAATCTACAGAAAGAGTGGAAGTTGAAAATAGTCCAAATATTCTGAAAATATTAAAGTTAAAGGACTTTAATTTTGTTTTAGATTTAAATTTGTGTTTTGATCTGTTTTACACAAAATAAAAAATTGTAATTGTAATTTAATGCAATTTACTATTTTTATTGGGAATAAGTGACAAGTTTACAATTTTTCTTTAAAATAAGTGTATTTAACTTTTTTTTTTATTTATTTACGCTGTAACCACCAGGGTTATTAGCGACCTAAATGTAAAATACAGGTAAAGTTAGAAAAAAAACTACAATAAATGATATAGTCCTGAGTCTTTAAGATAACTTATTGTTTTTTTAATGTTTATATTTTTTCCTAAGGCTTCCTTCATATTATTTGGTATAGTGTGCTTCTTTCTTGCTGGTTCATATTTTTTGCACTGAGTTAGTATATGTTTCACGGAGAGTGTTACTTGACACGTTTCACACATTGGCGGCACAGTTCGCGTAAAGAGGCGTTCATGTGTAAAGTTACTACGTCCTAGTCGCAAACGTGTTATTTTCCTTTGGTCGTGTCTATTCGCTGTGGGTTGGAGCCACGGTTTCACTAATTGTTTAATTTCTTTGAGTTTATTTTGTGATTCACTCCACTTATTTTGCCACGCACTTAACTATTTATGTTTTATTTCTGACTTAAAGTCATCTGAAGGAACCTCATTAATGAGAATGGAGTTCTGGCTGAAGGATGCTAAGCGGGCTAGTTCATCTGCTTCTTCATTTCCTTGTATACCTGAATGTGATGGAACAAACATGAAGTCAACAGTGATCTTATTATTATTTAGAATTTCTATTTCTGATTTGATATGTGAGGAAATTGGATTATTGGTATATAAAGTGATAGTGTGAAGTGAGCTTAGTGAATCGGTTATTATGAGAGACGGGGACTGTTTCGTCTCTTTTATGTGGATAAGTGCTTGTAATATTGCAAACAACTCCGCAGTATACGACGGAGTAATGTGATTGAATTTAAATTTTAAGGATGTATTGGGTGTAAGGATGGTTGCACCAACACCGTCTGAAGATTTGGATACGTCAGTGTATATCTTATAGTGATTTTTATAAGTTTCCATTTCTGTTAAGAATGATTGTTTGATCAGGTCTGTTATAGTCTCAAGTTTTTTATATATACTAAGGTTAGTATTAATCTTGGGAATCGGTATTAACCAAGGTGGAGAAGTTAGGAAATTTGTTGGGAGAATTTCAGGAAATTTAAGATGTAGGTCATGAAGGTTTCTTCTAATTCTTTCGTAAAATGGTGGATCTAGTCTTCTTGTAGAGAAAGTGTCTTGAGTGTGTTCTTTATTACTAGCTATTTTAGAAGCATACGAGAGAGAAAGGTATTTGCGTAGTAAACTTAGTGGTGGTTCTCCTGTTAAGCATTGTAAACTTTCAACTGGTGTCGTGCAAAACGCGCCTGTAGCTATTCGTAAAGCTGTTTTTTGAACAGTTTCTAATGTTTTCAATACTGATACTTTGCTTGATGAATAAACTATCGCACCATAGTCGAGTTTGGATCTAATTAAAGATTTATATACATGTAATAGTGTATTTTGATTTGCTCCCTAGTTTTTGCTGGAAATAGTTTTCATGAAATTTAGTCCTGCTTGGCATGATTTTTTAAGTTCTTCTATATGTTTTTTCCAGGAGAGCTTTTGGTCGAAAATCATACCTAAAAATCTGATATTATTTGTGAAACTAAGGGTTTGATTATATAGCTTTAGATGTGGAATTAGAGTGTTATGTTTTCGTGTGAATAAAATACATTTAGTTTTTGTCGGTGAAAATTGTAATCCGATAGTCCTAGACCATGATTCTAACTGATTAATTGTTTGTTGTAAATGTTTTTGAATAAATGTAGGGTTTTTTCCTTTGGCAAATAAAACTAAGTCATCAGCGTATAATCTTCCTTTAACAATCGGTGAGCATTGTAGTCCAATCAGCAATTTCAATATTCCATTTTGAGATAGGCGATTCGATATTTGTGGTTTTTTGATGCGTTAAAGAAATTATAATGGCGTAGTGGTCACTACCATATAAGTAGGGTAGAACGTCCCATGTTAACGTAGTGGACAAAACTAGGTCACACAAAGAAATATCAATTGCCGATGATGTGCCATTATGTAGGTTGAATCTGGTTGGTCTTCCGTCGTTAAGTAGATTCAGATTTTGGGATGTTATAATATCTTCTATAATTCGCCCTTTTGGGTTCAGTTTTATGGAACTCCACATCGGATTGTGGCAGTTAAGATCTCCAACGATAATTCTAGGTGAAAGAATTTGTTCTAAAATAGCTGTTAAATCTTCTTGGGATATAGTTTGATTTGGTGGGATATACATATTACATATATAAATCTTTTGAGATATATTTATTGCAATAGTTATTACTCAATGTTATTTGAAGTAACTGGTAACTGTGTGTTCATGAATTTTTCATCCACGTAAATTGCTACTCCTCCACTGGCAATGTTTTGGTTTAATCTGTTATTATAAAAACATTAATAATTACGAAAGTTATATACATGGTTTGGATTTTTAAAATTTGTTTCCTGTAGACAGATAATAGATGGGTGTGTTTCAGAGATAATATGTTTTAGTTTTTCAAAATGGGTGTAAAACCCATTTAAGTTCCATTGAAGTAGAGAAGTGAATGTAATTATTCTTTAGAGAAATTATTTATCGATGAGTCGGAATCTTCTTCCGACAATGAAGTTTTCACTGCAGAGAGAAAACCTATGTGTTTGCCAAGTTTTCGTATTAATTTGATGTTTTTGGTTTTCATTCTTCTGTCGATGTAGTATGGATCTAATTCCGATAGAAACTTTATAAGTGCATGTGAGTCTTTTGAGTACAATTTTGTTACGCTGATTATGTCTTTTGATCCTTGTATATTTTCGAATAGATCCACTACTTGATCGAAGCTTAACAATTGCTTTTCCCTTTCTATATATTCTCTAACTGGTTCTAGAAATGTTTGGAGATTTGGTATATCATTTCCTAAATTTTTGTCATCAGTTTTGGTTTTTTTCTTTAGTTGAAGCTTAGGTTTTTCAAAGTTTTCTTCGGAGGGTGGCGTGATTGCATATTCTAGGGTTCTTTTTCCGGTTACTTTGTTCGAAGTTATTTGGGGTTCGTGAGAGTTCAAATGTGTATTTTTATTTGGAGGTAAGTGTTGACTTGTTTCGGGTAAGGTTGATTTATGTTTTTGGGTATTAGAGGATGACTCAGAAGATGTAGGTGTTGCGATTGTAGTGTTAACTGGAGAAGTGGTCAAATGTATAGATGTATTTTGTAGTGAGCACTGTTGGGTTTGGTTTATTGATAAATTTGGGATTGCTACTGTTTGTAATGTGGTTTAAGAAGACGTAGTAAGTGTGGAGGGAGTTTTATTTGAGATTGCGGGAGTATTTTGTGGATTATCTTGTTGAGTATGATTTATTGATGAATTTTGTCTCATTTCTCTTTGTATTGCACTATCATTGTGAGGATGATTAGAAGGTGAATTATTTGGACAATTAGCTGCCTGGTGTCCAGTTAATTTGCATTTGAAACAATTTTCGTTTTGGGCTATAAATATGCGGTATGATGTTTGTTCCAACTCGATAATAAAAGATTCAGGTAGTACAAAGTTGTCTGGAAAAAGTGAAACGAAAATTTGTCTTCGGAAGCTTAGAATATGACTAAAGGTAGGATTGGTTGCTCCTATCCGTAGGTATGATATGTCTGAGAGGGGATTTAAACCTAGTTTTATTAATTCGTCCATTATTAAGTTAGAAGGTATGCTTGGACATGCATTGGACAGAATTAAGCGGACTGATGGAGTTATTAATCTTCTCGCTTCTAGTATATTTTCATTTACTATTATCTTCTTTGTTTCTGCTATGAATTTATCTACTAGGTTTTTGGATGATAGATATATGCATATTCTACCGTTTGAAATATGGGATGCGAAAATTATATTTTTCGGTTCTATATGCTGACTCAATCGTTCAAGATAGTCATTAATTGTACAATTCTCTAGAGTGTTAAATAGAATAGCTTGATCTCTGCCTGGGATTAATATACTACGTGGTTGACTAAGTGCTTTTGAGTATGATGCATTTTGTGGTAGTTGACTGGAAGATGACATCTTTTAAATGGATTTAAAATCAGACTAAAACCGGTGCTGTTTTACAGCTTTCGTTGTGATACCAGTTCATGGAAATTGGATAATACTTATAACTAGTTGCAGTTGTTTACTTAAATATATAAATCCAAATAGATGAAAAAAGTATATTTTATCTACTCACGATTCCAATATTCAGCATACAAATCACTTTCACTTTTATACTTAATTACTTTTAAATATACTTCAATAATTACTATTTAATGAGCACGATAAATAAGTGCCTAAAACACGCCTTTCTCGCTTGCTGATCAAACATAGAATCCTGTATTTAGCTTTGTAAATCATATAAACTAAATATATCAATCTAGTTTGCTGTGTCTAGCCGACGAAAATTACAATTTTATCGATATCTCTATGTACAATTTATTATTTTTAGGGACACAGTGGAATACTTCCTACAGACATATATAAATGATTACCATTTAACTTAAGCATTACCACAGAAATTGAAAGCAAAGAGGTTTGGGGATCAGAGCAAGTTTTTCACGACACCACCGATATCAAAGCCAAAAATTTTATTTGTGGAGAAATTTCTAGAAATTATCTGCAGGTTAGTAGTTAAATAATAATAAGGTAATGTTATAAATACGATGGCAATATGTAGCATTTTTATTAAGCGAAATCATTTTTATTTACCTTACAGATACACTCATTATCCTTTAATCTACATTAACTATAATCCTTTATTCACTTTTTAGTTTCAGTTTAGTATAGTTTAAATTTTATTATTTTCTAATACCACATCATCAGCGTACATTAAGCACCAGGGAAAATTTCTCTGTAGTTTCATTATAATTTAATTCAACAATAATGCAAATGCAAAGGACTAAATATTAGTTGTTAGTCCCTTGTATATGTGTTTAACAATCTGGACATATTTATTAGAAACTTCTTTCTTATTGAGCGCCTCCTACCAAAACTATTGAGGTGCTCGATATAAGCTCGGTGCGTATAACTATATATGCTTTCTCAAGCTTAATGAATATTGTAGCGTGTTTAAATAAAACGAGCGGTTCGAATTTATATAAATATATTTATTTATAACTTTACAGTTCGGTATTCTCTTATCAACTAAACTTAACTCCTAATTCCGTTACATATATATACCAAAGTATTATGTTCGAGAATATTCGGGACTAGTCCCACCTCTAATTCGTTATTTGACGGGTGGAATTTTACAGCGCTTTGATATATTGCCAAAACTTCTGGGTGCTTCGAGATGCGACCGTTAGGCGAGCCGCGTTCGTAACACTGCTCCCCTCTTAGATCTGAGCGTCCCGATCAGGAACTCTATCTATAGGCCCATGATGGCGGAATCTACAGGACTCTCCAGCTCTGCATGAACCCCTCAGAAAGAAATAACAGTCTACTGTCTTTAAAGGACACGATCTCTTCGGATTAATGCAACACACAGTAATTCTTACACCGGTTTCTCGGAAGATCACTTCAAGCATGCTTCTGACAATCTTCCAATCCAGATTATCTAGTGCATGGCCTATCTTGGGTAAAGCCAAGTTCTTAATGTCGTAATTGCAGACGATTTTCTTCAAATTAGTTAGAGCACACCATATATCCTCGTAGGTTGCCCTGTCTGTATACGACTTCCTGGTCACCATATACAGCAAAGATCGAGAACTATCTTCTAATCTCAGCACTCTTCCAACTTTAGGCTGCTGGTTTTTTAACTCGTCCAAGCGACCAAATTTCTTATAAAATACGGATGAGATTCCTTTAGTCATCTCAAGATCTTGGGCAACACAGTGGGCTAGGGAGACGTTATGCGGAACACTAAAAAGATCCTGCTGAACTTCTGTCGTCACGCCGAATCTAGCACTCTTTCTCTCTGCGTAATTTGACATAAACTCATTAAAGCTTGGTCGCCGATCATCTTTGACCTCATGTTGAAGGGTTCGGACTTCTTCGGTTTTATTTGAGCCAGCATAAGGTGCAAGACGATTTATGTGAACTACTTTTGGTTTACCTTTCGGCAACTTCTTAATTCGGTATATTACGTCATTTATTCTCTTTTTAATTTCATATGGACCCTCCCATTGTCTTTGCAGTTTAGGAGACAAGCCAAGACGACGTTGGGGATTATAAAGCCAAACAAGATCACCTACTTCATAGCTTTCATTCTTGCATCGAGAATCGTATTGATCTTTCATTCTGTCACTGGCTAACTGGATGTGTTGTCGGGCAAGTTCATGAATGTTGTTCATTCTTAACTTTAGGCGGTCGACATATTCTTCGCTTGCAACATGTTCTTCGGAAGGTCTGCAGCCAAACTCTAGGTCGCAGGGCAAACGAACTTCACGACCTAACATCAGGCAGGTTGGAGTCTGGCCCGTTGTTTCATTCACGGCCGAGCGGTAGGCCATTAGGAATAAATGAATGTGCTGGTCCCAATCTCTTTGATGTTCTGATACAACTTTGGACAGGTGTTTACCCATCGTTCGGTTCATTCTCTCGACCATTCCATCTGATTGAGGATGAAGGGGTGTCGTTCTGGTCTTATTGACGCCAATCAATTTACAAACGTTTTGGAAAAGGTTTGACTCGAAGTTTCGCCCTTGGTCGGAGTGGATCTCCAAGGGAACACCAAATCGGCTAAAGAATTCTTTAACCAGTACCTCTGCAACGGTAGCAGCTTCTTGATTTGGTAGCGCATAGGCCTCAGTCCATTTCGTAAAATAATCCATGGCTACCAGGATATATTTATTTCCATCATTTGTCGTTGGAAGTGGACCTGCAATGTCGATTGCTACTCTTTCCATAGGACTACCAACATTGTACTGTTTCATGGGTGCCCTCTTTTTACCAACTGGACCATTACTGGTTGCACACAGTTCACATTTCCGGCACCATCTTCTTACATCATCTTTACAGTTCACCCAATAGAACCGTTCTCGAACCTTTTGCAGAGTCTTCGTAATACCAAAGTGTCCACCTGATACACCGTCATACAACTGACGTAATACTTCTGACACTTTACTTTTAGGTACAATCAACTGAAGCTTAGTTTCTGTACCATCATCGTTCTCAAAGGTTCTATAAAGAAGATCATCTTTCAGCGCTAGGCAATTCCATTGGCTCCAATAACACTTGACTTCAGGACTACATGCACTAATGTCTTGCCAAGAAGACCTTTCACTTCGACGCATCCAATCCAATACTCTTTTTATACATGGATCATCTGCTTGAGCGTCTTGTAGTTGTTGAGGCTGCCATTGATCATTAATGACGGTGGTTCGTCTCACGGGGCAAAGTCTTTCTTCTAATTTAAGACAGTGATTACAATGTTCACTGCACGGCCGCCTCGAAAGCGCATCAGCATTTAAATGAACTCTTCCAGCCCTGTGTTCGATCTCGTAATCATATTCTTGTAGTCGTTCTAACCATCTTGCCATCTGTCCCTCTGGATTACGGAATTGTAGGAGCCATTTTAGAGCAGCGTGATCCGTGCGAAGAAGAAACTTTCTGCCATACAAGTATTTATGGAAATGCTCGCAAGCCTTTACTACGCCTAGCAATCTCTCCTGGTAACGCAATAGTTTCTTTCTGGTTTCGACAAGACTTTGCTAAAGTAAGCGATGACTTTCTCCTGCCCATCTTGGATTTGGGAGAGAACAGCTCCTATTGCACTGTTGCTTGCATCGGTATCCAAGACAAATTTTCCTGCTTGTCTAGGGTAGCTTAAAATCGGTGCGCTGACCAGAGCCATTTGTAAGTGTTCGAAAGCTCTTTGACATTCTTCGCTCCATGTATATTCTTTGCCTTCTTCTGTCAACTTTGTTAATGGCTTGGAGATGTTGGCAAAACCTTTGACAAAACGTCGGTAATATGTACATAGGCCAAGAAAACTTCTAATTTCGTGTTTGTCTCTTGGTATCGGCCAATCCTTAATTGCTGCAAGTTTTTCAGGATCAGCTGTTACACCATTACTTGCTACAATATGTCCCAAGTACTTCACTTCTCGTCGAAACAAGTGACATTTCTTCGGACTCAACTTCAAGTTTGCTGCCCGCAATCGTTGAAAGACTTCTGTCAAATTATTGGCATGTTCATCGAAGGATCTTCCTACTACAATTACATCATCCAAATAAACCAGGCATGTTTTCCATGTTAGACCTCTTAAAACTGCCTCCATTAATCTTTCAAATGTGGCCGGGGCATTACATAAACCAACGGGCATAACTGTGAACTGCCAAAGCCCTGATCCTATCGAGAATGCGGTTTTCTCACGATCAGCTGGCTCCATGTCTACTTGCCAATATCCACTTTTTAGATCGAGTGTGGAAAACCAACGAGAACCAGAAAGTGTATCCAAAGTATCGTCTATTCTCGGCAAAGGATAACTATCTTTTTTAGTTACCGCATTGAGCTGTCGGTAGTCAATACAAAAACGTGTTTCTTCTTTACTAGCACTACTGGTGATGTCCATGGACTGTTCGATGGTTCAATTACCCCTTGTTTGTTCATATCTTTGATGCTGTCTTCGGCTTCATCTCTTTTCGCAAATGGAAGTCGTCTAGGTTGTTGTCTGATTGGCTGAGCGTCTCCGGTATTAATTTTATGCTTTACTATGCTTGTAATTCTATCAGCATAGACATTCTATCGGCAAAAACATCTTGAAATTCTATCAGCATAGACTTCACTTTTTTAGTTCGCTCATCATCAAGATCTTGGCACGTTTTAATCATCGTCTCAACAAGCTCCTTTGGATACTTAGATTTCGATGGTTTCTCATTAGTACTTATGGAACAAATGGAAGCCACGGGAACACACTGTCCGATCAAAGTTCTTTTACTTAACTTAATAGCAGTTCCCTTTAAATTCATAACTCTTACAGGAACGACATCTCGAATTCTCACCAAAGCTTTTGCCGTTAGGAACTCAGCATTGTTCACATCTTCGACCATCCTTAAACTTCCGTCTCGGCAGTAACTATCAGGTCTGGCCATCAAAATTTTCTCACTATTACCGGGTATTGTTACGTCACAAGTAGTTATTAAGGTGATAACATCTTCTTTGTCTTCATGAAACGGCAACTCTTCACCACCGATCTCGAGAACTCCATCTTTGACATTCAATACAGCCCCAACTTTCCGTAGTAAATCCATCCCTAATATGAACTCGTCGGAGATCTCTGCAATTAATACTCGATGTTTTACTGTGGTCTGGCCAATGGATACTGACATATTAGCCTCGCCATACGTATTAATTATCTCACCAGTTGCTGTTCTAAGCTTTACTGTTGCAGGCGATAATTTAAGATGGTCTCGTACTACTTCTGCCCGTGCTATAGTTCTTGTTGCACCTGTATCTACCAAAAACGATATACATTTATTATTAATACGACCTTCGATGTACAAGCTATGAATTCCACCGGACGTAATGTTCACAGTTACTATGGGGGCTGTATTTCTCGAGGTCGGCAGTTGCCCCTTAGTGTCGACCCGTTCTAGTTTTCCGACTGTTGTATCATTTTCTTGCAATTACGGCGAATGTGACCTACGTCACCACAATTCCAACATCTGGGCTCGCGTCTCTTCGGCATCGTGTTATGAACTATTTTTCGTACCATTTCTTCTAGACGTTCATCGTTTGGTTCGTCGCCTTCTTCAATGGTTCTTACTAGATGGCTCCGTGAAGTTTGAGTAGCTGTTTCATGTTCTAAGGCAATAGCGAGCGCTTCATCTAGAACTTTCGGTCTTGCTAGTCGTAAAGCTTTCTGTAATTCACTTTCTTTTAACCCATTGACGAAGGTATCTACGGCAATTTCTTCCAAAATGTTGTCTGCTACCTCCGGATAAGCCAACCTCACTATACGAGCAACATCTGCTTCAAACTCTTGCAAATTCTCATTTGCTCGTTGAGTTCTACTTCTTAGTTGCGCCTTGTAGACTTGTTGTAGATGGGCATCTCCGTAACGTTTGTCTAGTCGAGTGAACAAGGTCTGGTAACATTTTTCTTGACCCTTAGGAATCGATCTTAGGATATCTGCAGCATCACCTCGTAAAGCAGCAGTCAAGGAAACAGCTTTTTCTTGTTCTGTCCAATGATTGGCTGTCGCAATAGCTTCAAATTGTCTAAGGTATATGGACCAAGAGGACTTTCCATCAAATGGTGGTAATTTGAATCTCATATGATGTGTCATTTCGTCTCTCGGTGATTCTTCTTTTACTACCGGATCTAAAGCTACCGTATTAATTGGTGGTAGCACTTTCGTGTTAGTTATCATGCTTTCTAACTGTTTGATTTTCTCTTCTACGTTGTTTACATTTTTCTGTATCTGATCGAATGTTTTTGAGACTTCTTCAAATTTCTCATTATTCTGTCTGTTTAGAAGTTTCTTCCATCATTTGAGAAACATTTTCAAATTTCTCGTCGAATCTTCTAGACACATTTTCGAGTTTCTCGTCATTTTTTCTAGCTACTTCTTTAATAATTTGAGACGTTTCATTGAATCTTTCATCATTTTTTTTAGAAGTCTCCTCAATCATTTGCGAGACGTTCTCAAATTTACTATCATTTTTTTTGAAGATTCTTCAATCATTTGTGACGTTTCATCGAATCTTTTGGAAACAGTCTCGAATTTTCCATCAATTATTTTAGTTAAAACAGCTTCTTCTGCTGACTGGAACTGGAATATCTCTGGGTCGTCTCCATTCTTGTTGAGAAGAGTCTTCAGTCGTTCTTGGAGTATCTTCTTGGACCCGCTGCAGTCTTCATCGCGTTCTTCTAGTTGCTCACGCAACTGTTTCACTGAAAATTCTACTAGCAGCATCTTAGATCAGGCACACACGTACTTTTTGAAACGTTCTTTCATACAACGATCACTACCGAACTACGCGGATGTTCCCGACGAACAATACTTTTCAAAAGTTCAAAAGTCTTTTTAAAAAATTCAAGTCTTTTTCAAAAATCACTATATTCAAATCTCACACCGACACCAACTGTAGCGTGTTTAAATAAAACGAGCGGTTCGAATTTATATAAATATATTTATTTATAACTTTACAGTTCGGTATTCTCTTATCAACTAAACTTAACTCCTAATTCCGTTACATATATATACCAAAGTATTATGTTGGAGAATATTCGGGACTAGTCCCACCTCTAATTCGTTATTTGACGGGTGGAATTTTACAGCGCTTTGATATATTGCCAAAACTTCTGGGTGCTTCGAGATGCGACCGTTAGGCGAGCCGCGTTCGTAACAATATTATATGTGCGTTTTTTTATTTTTCTATTTTTCCATTAGCTGCCTTATAACGAAAATTGCGTCTCTTGTTGATCTGTCCTGTATATAACGAAACTGATTATCGAATATTTCAGTTTTTTTACTTATTCGTCTATCACTACTATCTTCCATATTGTCATGGTGTGACTACTATTTTGGTATTATTATATACTGCATTTCGAATTGCTATTTTATTGCCCTCAAGTAAATCACAGTAATCAAAGTAGTTTTCCTATTTAAACGAGATCTGCTTTTTCCTGTAGAAAATAAAAAAAGATCCTTTTTATTTTTCATATATTGTATATTGTTTTTTCGCCCATTTAAGTGCAGCTACTAACCTCTAAAACAAAGTTACAATAATATCAAGATTTTTAATGGAAATGGAAAAAAACCAAAAATAAAAAGTTTCTAATTATAAATATTTTGTTATGTAATAAAGTTGGTAATAAAATAATATTAACATATATATATATATATATATATATATATATATATATATATATATATATATATACAGGGTGAGTCATGAGGAACTTTACATACTTCTACCATATGTAGAGTCCCTCAGGGAGCATATCATGTGGCCACTAAAAAATGTCAACTCCTCTTCTTTATTAATTAACAGGGTGATTTGTGTAATTGACCATTTATTTCATTCTACTGTAGTGTTTATACGGCTCATTTGATTTTTATAATTTTTGCATGATACAGTACACTACTATCAAGCATTCGACTGGTATTACCTAAACTAAAAAATTCCAGGACTGACTTTGGAAAAATTAATTTAGGGATTCGTATTAAATATTTCACCCTGTATATATATTTTTTAAAATGCAATAAGTGATTTTCAAACTACATAAATAGCCAATGAAAACGACATATGCGACAATGTTGTCGCACTTTTATTAAATTTTTAGTGAACGATCAAATCTTACCAAAAATAGAACAACCATAATTAAGTATCAAATTATAAGGTAATTAATTTAAACAAATGTTATAAATTTCAAACATTTTAATTGAAATGATAAACTGAGTCACTGCACAACAAAAAACAGTAACTACTAACAATAACGAAGAACAATTTAAAAAAAAAATAAAAATATGTACATAGTTATGATAAACCCATAAATTAGAACTGGAAAAGATACATTAATGGTAACAAAATAAGAATAATTCAAAAAAGATTTTCAAATGGAACCCTGCAGCCTGTACACATTTTTGTTGCCGAATTTTTAATTGACGTATTGAATTATGGATACTCTGGGGATCGTTTCTAATAGTATTACAACAATGTATAATTCTATCAATTAATTGTTGTCGGTTATTAATATTCACTGCGTAAACTAGTTGCTTCAATCGTCCCCAAATATGGTAATCAACGGGATTGAAATCAGGGGATCTTGAAGGCCACGAAATAGGACCTGCACGTCCTATCCATCTGTTGCCATAAACATTATTGAGATATTGTCTCACTGCCAGTAAAAAGTGTGGGGTTGCCCCATCATGCTGAAAATACATCCCTATGATAGCAACGTTCGCGTTGGCAAGCAAATTCGGCAAAATATTTTGTAGAAAGTTCAAATAGACCTGCCCTGTTAAAGGACTATCAAAAAAGTGGGGACCTACTAATTGGTTATTTATGACACCAATCCACACGTTAACCGAAAACCTTAACTGAGAACGACGTTCTCGAATAGCATGGGGATTTTCTTCTGCCCACACATGTGAATTTCGTGAATTATTTATCCCGTCTCTGGTAAATTGGGCTTCATCTGTAAATAGTGTCGTGTATAGCGTTGGTTGATTATTGTTACATCTACAAAATTCCAACCTATCGATCTCATCTCCAGCATGTAGTCGCTGAACCATTTGAATGTGATATGGGTATAGATTATTTTTTTGTAAGACTCTACTTACTTTTGATTGAGTAACATTGAGTTCTCGACTTACTTGTCTAGTGCTTATTGTAGGGTTCATAGTAACGGCGTCCATAATGTCATCTTCCTGCGCTTCATCTACATGTCGCTCTGTTGTTCCACTAGGAAAAGTGCCATTTTCTCGCAAATAATTAAAAACTGACCCAAATGTTGGATGACTGGGAGTTCGACGATTAGGAAATCTCCTGCGATATTCTCTACTAGCAGCCCTACCATTCCCATTACAGAATCTATAAACAAATATTATGTCTGCATATTCTGTGGTCGAAAACTGATGTGGCATTTTGAACGAAAGTAACAAAAGCTCTACCAAAACTAACACAATGTACTTAACGTAGATATGACAGAAGAAATATGTATTCTTGTACACATAAATAACAATTGATAATGACAATAATGACAATGGGTATAAAATATCAAGAAACGTCAAACGGTCAACGCCAACCTTCATTTTAAACTTTTTTAGATTTATTTTTATTTAGTACAGTTGATGCAATGTATTATTATTTGACATAAAATTTTAATCATTTACAATCAACAAAAACTAACACATACAAGAGGTTTGACTTTTTAATCAATTTAATTTATTATTTATCGAAAATAATGCCCCAATACGATCTATGAGTAAAAATTTAAAATTGAAAAACAATTGATTCTATCGTAGAGATAATACAAAGTGACAGTAAAGATGTTAATTTTCTACGTATTAGATTATGTTGTAGGAACTCATTTTAATTAAAATGTTTGAAATTTATAACATTTGTTTAAATTAATACTACCTTATAATTTGATACTTCATTATGGTTGTTCTATTTTTGGTAAGATTTGATCGTTCACTAAAAATTTAATAAAAGTGCGGCAACATTGTCGCATATGTCGTTTTCATTGGCTATTTATGTAGTTTGAAAATCACTTATTGCATTTTAAAAAAAATATATACAGGGTGTAATATTTAATACGAATCCCTAAATTAATTTTTCCAAAGCCAGTCCTGGAATTTTTTAGTTTAGCTAATACCAGTCGAATGCTTGATAGTAGTGTACTGTATCAAGCAAAAATTAAAAAAAACAAATGAGCCGTTTAAACACTACAGTAAAATGAAATAAATGGTCAATTACACAAATCATCCTGTTAATTAATAAAGAAGAGGAGTTGACATTTTTTAGTGGCCACATGATATGCTCCCTGAGGGACTCTACATATGGTAGAAGTATGTAAAGTTCCTCATGACTCACCCTGTATATATATATATATATATATATATATATATTATATATATATATATATGTGCTTGTTATCATTAAAGCTATAATAATATTTTGAAAATTGTACGTTTTGTACCTCTTAAACAGATGACAACGGTTTTAAAGGACCCCCATCCCTTTTTATAATAGACTAGGCGGGATTTGTAGAAATTCAGACCATAATGGACATTTTCCATAGGAAGCTATTTTTTGCTGGAATTCCGTCAGGATGTGCCAAATATCGATAATCACGATATGCGCCAGTCGTGTGCTCGTTTATAATTCGGAAAATATTGATCCTAGAGAAAAAATTATAAGAAGTTAATCCTTTAAATGTTTTCGACTTTCTAAACTTGACTTACCAGCTCCATATTCGGCCTAGAAAAACTTTTAATATGTTTAAAACGTGTTCTAAATTTTGTTAAGATCAGCCGGATAGGTTTTGCATAATAATTTTGCAATCCAGCCTACTGGAAAAAAATCGCAAATTTTCAAATTTATAGTAGACCCTAAATAAGGCATTCAGGTAGTTGCAAATTTTTTTACGTATAAAGGAAGGCTCAAACTTTCAAACGCTTTTTGTAAAATTCAAATCGGTTCACTAGGAGAGCCTAGAAATTCTTTAAAAGTTTTAAACATTTTTTAGGCTTATAAACAAATTGAATAACTTTACGAGCTTTAAACGTATTAATTTCAAAATTTATACACTTAAAGAACATAAAAAGACGCTTTTTAAAAAAAAAAGATACATTCGGCTTACTGGTTGCCGAGATATTGAAGGTCAAAGTTTTTATATGAAAGGTTTTACGTAATGCGCTTCATGGCAACATCCATAAAAAATAAAAATAAAAAACCGTTTTTGCGTAAAATGTCGCTCGGAATGCATGAGAAGTGGTGGTGGGGAACATTCACTCGAAATGTAAATCGGCGAGTTCAAAATCATAGCGCGCGCTAAAAATTGCATTATCTCGGCTTCTTGTTAACCAATTTTGCTCCAATTCTTTTTTTTATCGATGTCTCGGACGACAAGGATTTCAAATATCATATTTTCAAATACTATTTTTAATTGCAAATTGGGAAATTTGCAATAAACAATTGTATGTTAAACAAGTAATTGCATTTTTTCTTCTTGCATTTTTTTGAGCTTGCAATTTATACATTGAAGTAAATTGTTACTTTTAGTAAACAAATACGTATTTATAAATTGTTAATAAATAATTTGAATTGTTAAAACAAAGGCGAACGAATTTTTTTTTTTTGTAAAAATCAGACTTTTTAAAATAATTAACATTAAAAGTAATTTATTTCTGCAGTTTTATCATAATAATGACATTATTTGATTTGAAAATATATTTTGAATCGAAAATGACGTGTAGATTGTACGGTTTATTATACAGCTGTGTAATGCTCAAAACTGTTTTTTTTTTGAGCTTGCAATCTATACATTGAAGTAAATTGTTACTTTTAGTAAACAAATATGTATTTATAAATTATTAATAATTTTTTAACAATTCAAATTATTTATTAACAATTTATAAATACATATTTGTTTACTAAAAGTAACAATTTACTTCAATGTATAAATTGCAAGCTCAAAAAAATGCATGAAGAAAAAATGTAATGACTTGTTTAACATACAATTGTTTATTGCAAATTTCCCAATTTGCAATTAAAAGTTGTATTTGAAAATATGATATTTGAAATCCTTGTCGTCCGAGACATCGATTCAAAAATAAAAAAGAGCAAAAATTGGTTAACAAGAAGCAGAGATAATGAATTTTTACCGCGCGCTATGATTTTGAACTCGTCGATTCACATTTCGAGTGAATGTCCCACACCACCACCTCTCATGCATTCCGAGCGACATTGTACGCGAAAACGGTTTTTTATTTGTCTTTTTTATGGATGTTGCCATGAAGCGCATTACGTAAAACTTTGCCAACTTTGACCTTCAATATGTCGGCAACCAGTAAGCCGAATGTATCTTTTTTTTCAAGAAGCGTCTTTTAATGTTCTTTAAGTGTATAAATTTTGAAATTGTGATGTTTAAAGCTCGTAAAGTTATTCAATTTGTTTATAAGCCTAAAAAATGTTTAAAACTTTAAAAAATGTTTTAGGCTTTCCTAGTGAAACCGATTTGAATTTTACAAAAAGCGTTTGAAAGTTTTAGCCTACCTTTATACGTAAAAAAATTTGCAACTATCTGAATGTCTTATTTAGGGCCTACTATAAATTTAAAAGTCTGCGATTTTTTTCCAGTAGGATTGCAAAATTATTATGCAAAACCATTCCGACCGATCTTAACAAAATTTAGCACACGTTTTAAACATATTAAAAAGTTTTTCTAGGTGGGATATGGAGCTTGTAAGTCAAGTTTAGAAAGTCGAAAACATTTAAAGGATTAACTTCATTTTTTTGTACTTTTTTTTCCAATTATTGCTATTTTTTTTCAACAATAAACATTAAATTTTCAATTTCTAGCTAACGAAATATTATGTAAAATTGAATAACGAAACTTTTAACTTTTTTTAATTTTTTCTCTAGGATCAATATTTTCCGAATTATAAACGAAAATAGGAACAAAAAAATGAGAAATTTTAATTGTTTTCAGATTTTGTTAAATAAAAAATTTAGAACAGGGTTTGCGACTGGCGCATATCGTGATTGTCGATATTGGGCACATCCTGAAGGGATTCCAGCAAAAAAAATAGCTTCCTATGAAAAATGTCCAATCCAAAACAGATTCCGCCTAGACTATAATTAAAAGTACTCGATTAAATTTAAAACGAGTTCTTGTTCCTGTGAGGTGAGAGTTATTCCAGGCGGTATCGGCCAATATGCGCTCCACCGTTTTGTGTCATTACTGAAATCGGCCGTTTTGCGCTCTAACACTTTCTTAATGGAGAGGTATAGCTAATTATTTTCTTATATCGACCGTTTTGCGCTCTCTTGTAATCGACGTTTAATTTTATTCTACCATAACGATAACGGATAAGGTAACGGTTAGGCTAGTAAAATTAGTTTTAAAAAATCATAAAACTATAAAAAAATAAAAATAAACCATCTTCCCTTCACACTTTCATTCAGGCTTAGGACTGTCATAGTTTATACATAATATAAACATTGGCGTGTTTAGAAGATGTTTTTTTTTTATTTTTTTCGTTTTTTTTAATTTGTTAATTTTTTTTGTTTTTTTTTAATTTTTTTTGTTTTTTTTTTTCGTTTTTTTTTCAAACTTTTTATACAGTAAAATACAAAAAATTCTTGGGAATAAAAAAATTGTCTATTTATTGCAGCTTCTGGATATATGCCAATGTCTTTAAACACAACCTTAAGTCCCTTGTATCTTTATATTTCTGTAAAGTTTTGGATATTCTTTCATCAAGATTAATATATGTTTTCTTGCGCCGCTTTCCTTCTAGATTGAAAGTAAATCGATCATAAAGGTGATCACAATATTCTGCTTCTTTAACCAGGCACTTCACTAATTGGAATACATTGGGATGTGGTCTTATTAATGTATTCAGACGATGATTCCAACCTTCTAAAACGTTATTACTGCGATGTCTTTGATCATGGCAATTCCACATTTCCTTGGTAATGTGAGTATTTTCTAACCATTGTTTGACAAAGTAGTCATAAAACTGTTCCATTTTTTCAGAAATAGGAGAGGTTTCTTGAATGCATAACCAGCCATCATCGATATCTTCTATGGGTAGATACGCTAACGCAGCACACATTCTTATGTGCAAACGTATCTCTTCGTTGTCAGTGTATTCAGAAACAAGTCCAATATTTTGAACATTTTTCCATATACATTGATTGAAATGAAAATTACAACCAGAAATTTTGGCTTCGGGAAAATAATTTTCTAAGGCACCAATCACTGCCTGTTCAAAATCCAGTTTTATAAGAGATGGTTTCCAATTTGGTAGTTTCTCTTTCATTGATGAAAATAACATATCGTATGTCTCTTTGGTTTTGTTAGGAAGTAACGCAAATATCAATGGAATTGTATTTGTCTCCTCTGACGTACTACCAATATCGATATGAACGGTATATATTTGACTAAATTGCTTACTGCAGCTTTTGAATGTTCCATCCATAAATACAGTGTCCTTACTGTTAACCAAAATCTCCCTAGCTTTGTTGCTGGCAAACACCAAGATTCTGTATCCGAGGGAGTGGTCTTGTCGATAAATAAAAATTTCGTTTTGTCGCTCATTGTAATAATTTCTTCTGGAAATACTATTTCGGATGCTGCCGCTGGATCTGTGAGCAGCCCACGCGCACGTTTTCTACAATCGTTTAAACCACTTTTCACTGAAGAGAATTTTGGGATGTCTGTCACGAAATCCAGTCCTTGACTATATAATCTTTGAAATTCATCTTGATATATTTTTGACATCGGCAAATAACTATTGTCTTCCCTAGCTCTTTTTCGAGCATTGAAGACACACTGCTTCACTTCTGTCGCTGCAACACTCGGCTTACACAGATGTTCGGCTTCCTTAATTATTGTGTTATTATCCATAATTATGTGGCCTCGACATTTTTCAGTTTTCTCTTTCAAACAACTCCAAAAAACCGAACCATCTTTATGTGTTTTTTTTCATACGAAAACTGTACCCTTTATACAATGCACATGGTTTTCCCTTCGAAGTTTCAATAATTTGCATATCCATTTTTAAAACACTAACTCACACTGATTCACAATAATTCTTGATCCTACTATCTCAAAGAACGCAATAGAAATGATTGACCATCAATATGGTCATTATCACGTAGAATTTTCAGGTAATTTTTCTGTTACCATACCTTTGTTAATGACTTAAGTAGTTACCAGTTCGAATTATCAGGTAGAAAGGAAAGTTAGTTCCAGCGATTCTCATTTTGGGAATTCTAGTTACTAATTATATCTAAACAATTAACTTCAGGTAGAACGAATATAAACAGAGGTATTATAGATTAAAGAACACTCTGTTGTTACGACAGTATTAGAAAAATTTAATAATTTTGTTAGTTTTGATTTGACATTTTTTTTTCAAATCTAAAGGAAAAAGATGTTTCTGTTTATTTGACATGTTAGTTTGTTCATTGCAGGTTCACCAGACTATTATTGTAGAATGAAATTAAAATTATATTGTAAGAGCGCGCAAATCGGCCAATTAAGGAAACTATAGTAGTTAGATATTTCTATTATCAAAATTGCAAAGCGCAAATCAGTTGATTTCAGGTAAGGGAGCAAACCGGTCGAGCGCAAACCAGCCATATTCTTTCCAGGCATAATATAAAAAACTGTAATAAAATATTTTCTTATTGTCACTTCTTTCACTTTTGCGGAAACGTAAACGTAAATTCCTTAACTGTACGAATGAGCTTAACTTTGGATGTAAATTAATGGCAAAATAAAATACACCATAAAATTTCAAACCACAATATATTATTAGTTGTGAAAACAACTGTTTGTGTAATATACATAATTTCTAAATGCAATAACAGCACAAAAAAAAAACAGCAAAAAATCCAACAAACTGACATCTCAAGTAAACAAACCAGAAACGTCACAAATTATACTAAAAATTTTAAAACGTTCCAACGCATCTTTTTTGTGCCTATCTCTTTGCGATGTAAGTGAGTCTAGAGCATTCATAAAAATAGCATGTGTCTTTACTTAATAACAGCCGTAGCAGGTTTGTCTTTAGTTTCATGCGTGAAAGACAGTGATGCTAGATAAAAAGTATGTGTTTTATTCTTACCAGGTATTAATGACGCACAAGTAAAGAACCGTGGACTCAACTGCACGTTTTTACTTTAGCTTTTGCTACTGTTACTTTCGCTTCCTTTTTGGTAACGTATAGTTTTTTTAAAATCTGTATCCGACGTATTTTTGGAAAATTTTTATACAGGGTAATTCTTTAGGAGTTCTAATTAGACGCTTTAGAGAAACTTGACATAATCAATATCTGAAAATTTAGGATATAAGGTTTTTGGATATGCCCAATTAATATAAAATATTGAGAGCCTCCTACTCCTCCTCCTTATACCTATAGATGACGTCTTCGTAGCCTTCTATTATCCATTTTTGGACATAGTTCCCTCTCAATTCCTTCTGACGACCTCTATTCTAAGCAATATTCTACCAATTTGTTTCGGCTATTCGTTTTGTGTCATTTACTCATCTTCTCTGTGGACTTCCTCTTCAGCGACTACCTTTGTAAGCTCTCCAATGTTGTATTGTGGCGTTCTAATGGACTTTTTGTCTAACAGTGTGAGCTGCGAAGGTCCATTAAGTTTGGCATTTTTTGTTGTGATATTCACGAATTCTGTTTTTAATCTTACCTAGTCTTTCTTTTTATTTGACGTATTTCCAACATTGTACTTTACATTGTCCTTTATTTTTTCTTGGTTGGAGTCCAGATTTGGCATCGATATATCATCATAGGAAAGATCTACTGATTGATATTTTACTCCTCAAGTACTGAAATATTTTGCGGTTCTTAAGTATCCAACTGAGTTCCCCAAACCCTGCCCATGCCAGTCTTACTCTTCGAGTGATTTCCGCACTTTGATTCCCCTTGTCAAGTTTTAGAATTTGGACTAGGCAGATATATTTCCGGGCTTGCTATATCTCACTGCCATTTATAGTTATACATATGGAGTCGTCTGTGTTTTTTATTGTTTTTGTTTTTGTGATTTCATTTTTAGATTTAGATTTTTTTTTGAAGCTATTACGTCGCCTTTTCCAACTCCTCTTTTAATGGAGATGGGATTTTTATTTTCATCTAGTTGTACAGTTCGCGTCATAAAAAACTGGTACTACTCTTATAACAGAAAATCGTGTTTTTCAAGTAATGTAATCTTGAAAAGAATTAAATATTTTTTAATATTCTTTTTTTATTTAGATTTGTTGCAATTCCGTTATTTGTTGTTGTGACCGAGGAGCAGTAAATAAATAAAAGAACAGCCTTTAGTTGCCGCTAGGCGCTTTATTACTATAAGTATAAAAACAAGTTAAACAAACGTTGACTACTATCTAAAAAAACTGAGGTTATCCATCATTCACGGAAAAAACATAGCGTCCCCCCTGTACCGGAGCCAGTGTGACCAACAGCTGTCATATGTGTTAAGCCAGGTCTACACGATATGTTTCTCACGATACTACAATATCTCCCCTCTAAAGATCCAAACGATCGGAAGCTTTAATCAGTCTTTTGAATCGCACTGGCACAACATTAGCTTTATCTAAAGTTTTTTCCTCTACACTTTCACTAACTTTATCACTACTATCCGGTTCCTCATTACACGCACTGTTATCTCCTATATTCATCATTGATGAACTAATGTCGCCAATACAATCTGATACAATTAATTCAGGTGTCTTATCATAAAGAGGTGTCATCGGATCAGATCTATCAAAATCATTTAAGCTTAATTTATTTTCAACAGTTTGGTTTAAACCTCTTAACTCATTGAATTTTCCTTTCCTGATCCACATGACGCTTCCAAAATATATTTTCATTAACAATTTCACAAATATAATGCCTATCTCCTAAAACCTCATTTATAACTCCTTCTACCCATTTCCTTTTATTAGGATACCTATAATCCCGTACTAACACTCTATCCCCTTTTAGAAATTTTTCTTCCCTTTTTATTTTTACATGTGAAAATTTCTGAGTTTTATTTTCTAATACCAAATCAAAACGGTTTCTAATCTTACGTTTAAAAATAACATCTGAAGGTGTAACACCTGTGGAAACATGTATGGAGTTCCTATAATGAAATAAATATCTTTGTAATGTAACCTCCAATGACATATTATCACTAGTGTCCTCCTTAATAATTTTTGTAACACTATTTTTTAAAGTCTTAACTGCATTTTCTGCAAAACCATTTGTTTGGGGGTGATACGGTGGAGAAGTCATATGTTTAATTAAATTATTAGACAAATATTGTGAAAATTCCACCGAAGTGAATTGTGGTCCATTATCCGTACAAACTATTTTCGGTAGGCCAAACCTAGCAAATACTTCCCTAAACTTACTAACTGTTGCTAGGCCGTCTGTCCCATTCATTATGAATGCCTCTGGCCATTTCGAATAAGAGTCTATAATAATTAATATAATTTTCCCTCTAAGTGGACCCAAAAAATCAGCATGAACCCGTTCAAAGAAATAATCCCCTTTACCACATGGTATAACTGTCGCCTGAATAGGTTCTGCTCTTGAAGCATAACAAACCCTGCAATTATTAATAATTTTCTCGATGTCCCTATCTAACGATGGCCACCAAAAATATGCTCGAGCATTTGACTTCATTTTTGAAATTCCCTCATGGGTACTGTGTAACGCATCAAGCAATTGCATTCTTAATTTTATAGGAACCACTACTCGATAGCCCCACATTACTATCCCCTGTTCCACTGTGAACTCATTCCTACGGTTAAAAAAAAGCTTTAATAATTCCTCAGAACACTTTTCAGGAAAACCTATCCGAATTAAATTCACTACCTTACCCAATACAGGATCTCTTCGTGTTTCTGCTCCCAACTTTAACATATCAATAGGTGTAACATGTTCTAAAAAATTCAAATTTTTAAAATACCAAATATCTTCGCTTTGTTCATCCATAGGCTTTTCATCCTCTTCCACTGGTAACCGGCTTAATGCATCTGCCTTCACATTATCCTTTCCTTTAATATAACTTCATGGTATAATCAAAACCAGATAAAAAGATACATCATCTTTGCAGACGTGATGCTGCCATCTTCGGCAAACTTTTAAACTCTCCAAATAATGTTATTAACGGTTTGTGGTCCTTTAAAATTTCAAAATGTCTTCCTGCTAAATATTCGTATAACTTGTGAGTAGCCCAATAAATGCATAACGCTTCTTTCTGTACCATACTATAACCTAACTCTGCTTTCGTTAATAGCCTTGAAATATAATTAATTGGTCTTTCAGTGCCATCGGGCATCACATGAAAAAGCACTGCTCCTAATCCATATTCACTTCTATCACAACTAGTCTTAATTTTTTTAATGGATCAAAATGAATCAGAATTCTATCAGACACTAAATGTCCCTTTGCAGCCTCGAATGTCTCATCGCATTCCTTTTTCCACTTAAATCTTGTATCCTTTTTGGTTAGTTCATATAAAGGTTTTAAAATTTGTGACAAATTTGGAATAAACCTTGAATAGTAATTCGTCATTCCTGCAAAGGCTCTTACCTCTGTGATATTTTTAGGTACTGGAATATTTACTATTGCTTTCACCTTCTCTTCACTTTTCTTTAACCCTTCTGCTGATATGATATGCCCTAAATATTTGATACTACTTTGAAAGAAACAACACTTACTACTATTTAATCGAAAACCTGCCTCATCCAATCTTTTTAAAACTTCATATAAATTTGCAACATGTTCAGCATCATCTCTCCCTGTTACCACGACATCATCCAAGTAATTCACCGTCCCTGCACAACCCTGCAACACCTTCTCTACTGTTCGCTGGAAAATTGCACAAGCTGGCTTGGTACCATAAGGTAAACGGTTAACTTTAAATATACCATACGATGTGCTCCACGCAAGAAGTTCTGCTGTCTCTTGTTCTACCTGCAATTGATTGTATGCATTTAAAAAATCTAGTTTGCTGAACTGTTTTCCTCCTTGTAACGCTGCAAATAGATCCTGAATTCTGGGAATGGGGTGGTTAACATTTTGCAAATATTTATTTATTGTGACTTTGTAATTAGCACAAACTCTGACATCTATTCCATTAGCCTTGTACACTGGTACTAACGGTGTTCCCCAGTTAGCATTAGGCACTAGCTCTATCACTTTACTTTCTTTTAATTTCTCAATCTCTTCAACTACTTTTTCCCTAAATGCAAATGGTATCGGAATTGGTTTCCGAAAAATAGGTGTAACCCCTTCTTCAATTTCTAATTTAATCTTTTAATATTTAAACGTCCCTAACTCTTTCTTAAACAAATTTGCAAACTTACTTATATCTTCTGCAGCCGGTTTTTGACAAACTGTATGCAATACTGAGCTAACTCTACTTACTTTACTGTCATCTAAATAGACATCTGGACCCTTCAAACTTAAACCAAAATCATACCAAATATCACGGCCTAATAAACATTTTGTAGCCCCCTCAACAATCAAAAAATGCATTCTTTTTCCCTACTGTTTATCCTAACAAGTAATCTAATTTGCCCTTTTGGAGTAACCACCGAGCCATGATAAACTTTTAACATAATGGTAGTTGGTTCCAGATATACCTGAGAAAACTTTTCTTTATAAATGTTATATGGTAAACAAGACAGTCCTGCTCCTGTATCAACCTCAAACGTTATGGGTACATTATTAAGTAATACCTGCATTTTGATTGGTTCTAATAAGTCATTTTCTAAACTAAAAATATCAATATTAAAGAAATCCAATGTCTGGACCCCTGGCTCTTTGTCTGCCTGGATACTAAAATTTTTGTCCATTTTTGTTTTACAAGCCTTAACAATATGCCTTTCTTTTTACAGTTTTTACAAATGTAATTCTTAAATTTACAATTTTTAAAATCGTGATTGGCTTTATTACAATGAAAACATAATACATGATTAGCATTTACCTTAATATCTGTTTTTCGGTTATTTTCCGAACTTGCCTTAAAGTGTCCTTGCTTCACTTCAGTGTGCCTTCGTGCACTAGCCTTATTCTCACCATAGTTGATATCCACCTCTCTAGCTTCCCTCATCGAAGCTTCTTTTGACACAGCAATTTCTAGCAGCTCTTTCAACTCCTTCTTATTGGGGTGTTCTTCACACAACCGATCTAAAATTGGGCCTTGTCTCATCCCTACAACAAACTTTTCCTGGACTCTGTATAGTAGATTCGTTCCAAAGTCGCACTCTGCTGCCACATTTTTTTACTGTAATAAACCAATCATTGATTGACTCTTGACCTTGTTTCAATGAATCAAACTTTACTCTTCGTCTATATATAGAAACTCTAGGTTTAAATTGACTAGCCAACAATCTAATTATTTCCTCGTAGCTCTTATCTTTTGGCTTAGCCGGTGAACATAAATTTTTCAAAATTTTATAAATATCTTCACTTAGTAGTGTCAACAATACTGCTACCCTTCGGTCAGCTTCAATTAAATTCGCCAACAAATACTGCTCCAATCTTTCTTCGAACACTTCGAAATCATCGCCCTGGTTATAGCCTGCTAGGGCTGAAATATTCCCAGCATTTACTATCGTCAAATTCGCTGTCCCTCTTGGGTTGGGGCCATTTCCTCGTGGTCTACCATGTTCAGACTCAAAATACTTAAATAACGATTGGGAATTTACCAAGTTTTACTCGTCGCCAATTTATGTTGTGACCGAGGAGCAGTAAATAAATAAAAGGACGGCCTTTAGTTGCCGTTAGGCGCTTTATTACTATAAGTATAAAAACAAGTTAAACAAACGTTGACTACTATCTAAAAAAAAACTAAGGTTATCCATCATTCACGGAAAAACATAGCGTCCCCCCTGTACCGGAGCCAGTGTGACCAACAGCTGTCATATGTGTTAAACCAGGTCTACACGATATGTTTCTCACGATACTACATTTGTGATGGCAACAACGAATTGATTCACGAACCATTGTGTCAAGTCTGAACACAGGTTTACATTGGGAAAAAAATGTGTACGAGTTTTATATGACGGGAACTGTACTATTAAGGTCGATTCAGACACATCAGTCACGTCTCGTCACAGTGGTTACGCCGAACCGAACAATCCGTCATACAAAATATTCTTTGATACAAATATGTTGCCGGCATTCACACTCATCAGTTGACAAACAGTTTCCAGCTGTCAGATAGTTGATAGTTCTGTGACCAAACAGGACCGGTTCGGGCGCCGAGACTATGACGGGACTGATGTGTCTGAATTGACCTTTATAGTTGCGTTTTCGTATATATGATTTGTATTAGTTGCCTATATCTCAAATCTACTTTACAATTATTAATAGGTTGTTCTATAGCCCACATCTCGATACTATATAATTTGTGAAAGCTAACCTGTTCAACCGGTTGGTAATTATATATTTTGTAAGTCAACTGATTGTCAACTCTCATAAACAGATTTTTTATACTTGAATAAGCAACGATGTAGGTCTATATTCTTTAGGTCATATTTGTACCCTTTTTTGCATAATAGTATTACGAGACTCTCGTTCTAGTCGGGGGGGTTTTGCTATTATGGAGAAATATATTAATAGTATAGGGATTGTTACTGTATTAGTTGTTTTCAAGAGCTTGGTAATTATACCGTTGTATCCTGGAGTTTTATTATTTTTTAGCTCTTTTAAAGTTTAAACCTCTTTTTATTTAGAATCTCTCAATAATTGCTAATCTCTGATTCCACGTTTTTTTCTTTTTCTTGTGACGTTCTCCTTTGTTGATTCATAGCTTTGCGAGCTGTACAAGATTTAGTAGTTTTCGACTATTTTTGATATTTTCTATTTGTCCTTCTCTCCTTTATTATTAGTCTCTTTAATTTTGATAATTTTTTGAACGTCCTGTGTGGGTCTTAGACATTTTAAGCTTCTGTACTTTTCAATGACTTTTCAATGACTTGCTCTATTAAGTTATCCTTTCATTTTTTATGTCGCGTTTTAGTTCGTTTCTAATTTTTTTATTAAGTTCTACGTCTGCTTGAATATGTCGTTTGTTTTACGTTAGTAATTGTCGTCTTTCCTTCATTAGTTGTGTAGTTTCGTTGCGTATTTTATCTTATTTAGTTCTTGTTTTTTTTCTGTATCCGGCTTTGAGAAAGTTTTTATTTATGTTTTTGTAAATGTTGTCAATTTAGTCTTGATTATGTGAAGGACTTGATTCGAACTTACTTGCCTTTCGGAATTACTCTCTGCATCTATCCGCGTTGATTTTTAAAGATTTTAATGAAATATGCTCGAATTATATATGTTATTGTATAGTGTTGATTTTCATTGGACCTGGTGGTCCAATAAGCCGATCTCTAGAATAGCAGAAACTATTCATGTTATAACTTTAGGAGAAAAAATTCCTTAGTAAAAGTTGCCAAGAGAAATCGCTGGAAATAACTTTCAAGTTTCTGGGTTAACCGCTAGGGGGCGTAACCTGTGAAAAAAACTTTGAAAATCTGTTTTTTGGGAAATATGCCCAATTATATCAAGTGTTAAATAAGTAAACTAGAAAGAGACCTAACTTCTCCATAAAGTTGTTCAAGTACTTTTTTTTAATTTTTTCAAATAAAGGGTGGGGGAGAGTGGGAAAGTATTTGTGGGTAAATACCTATAACTTTAGTTTGGATCAACCGATTTTAACGAAATTAGTGTCATTAGAAAGAGTGTGGATGAATTAATTGACATCTACTATAAAATAATTGCATTTAGTTTTAATTGTCATAGGTAGGGGTACTTTCGAATAGAAAAAATTTAAAATTTGTTTTTCTTCAAAATGTTTAAAGGAAACTGTCGTGTTATCGAAGAGGGGTTACAAATAATAATCGTTACTTCACATAAACATCAGTTTATTCTCAACCCTAAAACATACATCCATGCCCGAGCTTCGGCTACCTTCACATGACATGTCTAACCCCGTCATCCGTGTTGCCTAACTCCGGCACCTATATCTTAAACTAGGCTAACAACACATCTCCCTTTTTTTTATAAAAGATCCCTGTGTCATTGATGATCTTATACCTAAACTAACTTAAACTACTACAAACATAATCTGTTAAATGAACCGGTTTCTTCACAAGTCTTTTTGGCCTGCTAGGCTTTACGCACTCAAAGTCCGATACACTATCAGTGTCACTATCACTTTTATCCTGACCCGATGGAGGTAAAACATGATTTCCACTTTGTTCGATTTTGTCCGGAAATACACTGGGTTCCCCCCTACTACTTTCCTCCATAATTTTACCCTGTATGTCACCATTGCTTTGATTAGAGCAAGGCATTAGCTTTGTGTTACTAGAAATTGGCGGAACATAATCATTTGAGGATTCTGGTTGGGTGCTCAATACAGGGAAACAGTAGGGTGCATGAATCAAATGCCATCTATTTCTTCTAAATTTCCCAGTTTCAGTTTCAATTATATAGGACCTGGGTTCCTGACAGATCGCAACAACTTGCCCATATTTCCTGATATCAACCACCCACACAGAATCACCAACCTTAAGAGGATCTAAATCCTTGGCATTGTGTCGCTTATTGTAGTTTTTCACTTGTTTATCCTTTATTTCGTTCTTTTTATTTTCAGTGTTTGGTTCTTTTGAAAAGTTTAATAAGCTTGGAAGCTGGGGCAAGTTAGATCTTAATTTTCTATTCATTAATAATTCAGAAGGTGAAACACCACATTCTAGGGGTGTACATCTGTATGCTAACAATGCCAAACTTAGGTCCTCTTTTTTATTTTTCTGAATTAATCTTTTTGCAATTTGTACAGTGCGTTCCACTCCACCGTTGCTCTGTGGCCAGTGTGGACTGCTCGTCTTATGAACAAAATTATATTCTTTTGAAAACTTTATAAATTTTGATGAAAATTGAGTACCACAGTCGGATCTAACTTCCTCTGGGATACCATAACGAGAGAAAATATCTTTAAGTTTAGGAATAATGGCATCTTCTGTCATATTGGTTAAAGTAAAAATTTCAAACCAATGTGAAAAGTAGTCAGTGGCAATCAAGTACCACTTATCATAACATTTAAACAAATCAACCCCCAGTTTTTGCCACGGCCTTTGTACAGTATTGTCTTTATGAAATGTTTCTCTATGATTTACTCTGTGTTCAACACATTGGGGACAATGTGTGACAAGGTTATTAATCTGGGATGACAAACCCAGCCACCAAACGCTCTGTTTGGCACGATCTCGACATTTTACAATTCCCATATGGCCTGTATGAATAAATTCCAACACCTTGAGTTGAAGACTCTTAGGAATGATTATGCGAGAACCCTTTTAAAAGTAATTGTTCCGAATAGGAAATTTCATATCTATATTGATAGTATGGCAACAATTCAAATGGCAATTTAGATCTTTCAGGCCAAGAAGACAAAGAATATTCTTTTAGTTTTTTACAAATATATTCATTTTCTTGTTCTGTTTTTATTAAATTCAAAAAATAATCTTTAATTGGTAAATTATGAATAATTGACTGCACATATGCTGCAGTTTCTGCAGTTAGTTCTTTATTAGCTAACGTATCTGTTTGTAAAGGGGCCCGACTTAAAGTATCTGCTACAATTAAATTTTTTCCCGGCGTGTAGATTACAGTATACTTGTATCGCATTAAGCGCATTCGAAATCTTTGCAAACGTGGCGTTAACTCATCTAAATTTTTAGTTTGCAGAATTTGTAGTAAAGGTTTATGGTCTGTTTCAAAAATTAGGTTAGGAACTCCTGAAATAAAATCGTAAAAATATTCTGCTGCCCAGGTAAGTGCAAGAGCTTCTTTCTCAATCTGAGCATATCGTGTTTCAGCTGAGTTCAGAAGCCTAGATGTAAAAGCCACTATTTCCCGAGTATGATCTACATTTTCTTGAAATAGACATGCACCTATACCAAAACAACTTGAGTCTGCACTAACAATTATGGTTTTATTAGCATCAAAAAACGCTAGATTTGGAGGGCTCTCTAACTTTTGTTTTAAAGTGCTGAAAGCTTTATCTTGTGCTGGACCCCACAAAAAGTTAATATTTTTTTTAGTAAGTGTGTTAATGGTTCAAGAATCTCAGATTTATTATGAATGTATTTTGCAGCAAAATTAATCATACCCAGCCATCTTGACAGCTCGGTCTTATTTTTTGGTTCAGGAAAATCACGGATAGCTTTAACCCTATCTGGATCAATTAATATCCCTTGCTCAGAGACCATATGACCCAAGTATTTAGCTGTTTTTGTTGCTATAGAGCATTTGTTTTTATTTAGTGTAATACCTTCCTTATGAAGTTTTGTTAGGAGCTGTGTTCAAAATATTGTCATGTTCCTCTATTGTCCTTGCATGAATAAGAATGTCATCTATATGGACAACACAGCCTTCAATGCCAGTTAAGATTTTTGAAAATCTCATAGTAAAATACTCTGGGGCACAAGATATACCAAATGGAAGCCTTTTAAAGAAAAATCTGCCAAAAGGTGTTATAAAAAGTTGTTAACAACTGACTTTCCTTATTCAATTTTATTTGGTAAAACCCACTTGTGGTATCCAATTTTGAGAAGAATTTAGACCCTTTCAACTGTGCTAGTGTATGAGATATTTTCCCGAGAGGAAAATGTGACCGTAACATGTTTTCATTAAGTTTAGTATAGTCACCACAAAGCCGTACACAATCTCCCTTGTCCACACAAACAATTGGGCTGACCCAAGAAGTAGGATCTTCAATGGGTTCAATTATCCCTAATTTTAGCAATCTATCAATTTCAATTCTTAATTTTGGTAACAGAGGTAAAGGAACAGTTCTGGGAACGCTCTGTACATAAGGTTTAGCATCTGGCTTAATTCTAATTGACATTTCTATTTTAAATTCACCTATATCACTAAAAATACCAGGAAATGTTTTAGCAACAGACTCTAAATTAAATTTTGAAAACATATTAGTACTCTTAGATTGATTACAATGAACAACACTGCAACTGATTTGATTTACCTATTTAAGCTTACATTTAGAAAAATTTAGAACATTAAACCTAATGATTGACTCTCTGCTTAATATAGGTTGTCTCAACTTCCTAATACAATATATTGTTTCATCATTTGTAAAAACCGTCATGAGTAAATTTTATATGTAGCTTACCCACTGTGTCCAATTTATGATCTCCGCTGCACCAATTGCATCACATGCCACAATTTTACCCATATATTCTGGAGGTAATTTTTCATAGGGAAAACAGTTAACATCTGCTCCTGTATCCACAAAAAAAGGTACCTTAAATTTGTCATCCAATAAGATGTCTACATACCAACGATCCTTCTTGTCTAGGTACACTTGGCCAATAAAGCAATCTGTATGTACCACTTGATTTACTGAATCCCTTCCTTCGTCGTCTGTACTACTGCTACTGGTGGACCTTGAACACTTAACAGCCTTCCTGAATCACGCTCATGCCTCTCGTGAACAGACTGCATCAGAACTGCTGGACATTCTCCCTATTTTTACATGTAGGTATGCCACAGTATCCACATCTGTTACCTTCCTTAACTTTCTCATGAGTTGTTTGTTGTTTAGCAAAACTCTTACCTTGATGTCTTTTATCACAACGCTCCCTGTAGTCCTGTTTAACTGCACTAACTGACTGCTCCTGTCTCATAATTCTATTTTGACTATCTTGAAGTTCAGCTTGGCGTGCTATTTGTATTGCCTTCTCTAGTGTCAAACCATCATTTAGTTGCATTCTTTCGCTCACCTTTTATCAGCTATTCTGATAACAATCCTGTCACGAATTAACTCATCTTTAAGAGCTCCATAGCTACAGTGCTCTGCAAGAGTATGTAGACTTGAAATAAAGTTTCCCACAGGTTCTCCTGGCCTTTGTACCCTTGAATTAAATTGAAATCTCTCAAAGATTGTATTTCTTCGGGGAATAAAATGATTGTCGAAAATCTGCATTACATCTTGAAAGGATGCATTCTCCCCTGGTTGATTTTGAAGTAAAATATCTTCTGCTTCATTTCCCATTAAATACAACAATAGTAGTTTATCCTTGTCAGATTTTTGTCCAAATCCACTTACAGACATATATCTCTCTACTCTTTTCTTCCATTGGTGCCATGTCTGGGGCTGTGTAAAATCAAATTCGCTTGGAGCCGAAATGTTCGCAAACACTTCTTTATTTATTTGGATAGGTGCATCCATTTTAAGGATTTGCACTGCTGTCACGTTCGATCACTCTTTGCTTGTTTAATGTTAACAAAACAAAGCACCAGCTGCCACCATGTCGTGTTATCGAAGAGGGGTTACAAATAATAATCGTTACTTCACATAAACATCAGTTTATTCTCAACCCTAAAACATACATCCATGCCCGAGCTTCGGCTACCTTCACATGACCTGTCTAACCCCCGTCATCCGTGTTGCCTAACTCCGGCACAGACTACCCTAAAAACTGCAACCTACGTTTGCTGTGATTGGTTAGTGGGCGGGTCCCAATTTAAAAATTGGCGGGTTTCATGTTTATTAAATGACAATTCAGGTATTGGCACCATCAGTAAAGAATTTATTAGCAATATACTGTGGTATTGGTACAAAGCGGATGATATTCAGATTTTAGGATTAAGCTGGCTATTACAGTTTTATCATGTAATATAATTTGTAATGTAATTACAGTCATATCATGTAATTTTTTTTCTTTTGAGATTATGTAGGTAAAATTAAATTCTGACTTGTGTTTATTTTATTTTAATATGCTAGTGATGCTTTTTATATTAGATATTGTTTTAATTTTTTTGATTAGGTAATTTTTTATTAAGTTTTAAATGTTCCTCTTATTATTTTTATTTCTAGAACATGCATTAACATTATTATTATCTTTAGCTTTCTCTATGTGGGATCGGCTTCTCTCATTATTTTCCTCTTAACTTTTCTGTTCCATTCCAAGGACTAAGTACCTTTCCGCTTTTTGTACGAGATTATGGTTTTTCAGAAACATGCAATTTCTGTTCATCTCTTTTTTCCTGTCCTACATTCAGTACTATACATCATAGCTGGTCTTAAGGCAGTCCTATACAACTTACCTTTTAGTTTTCTTGGTAGGTACCTTTTTTATCACACATTACCCAATTTGCCTCTTTCGTTTACCTTTAATTGAAATATAGATAAAACGGTAATACCGATCCTAAAATTATCATCTTTTCAGAGTTCTTGTCTATCCAAGCTAACTACTCTATCTGGACTTGGAACACCATATTTAAAAGAATATTCTAAATATTTTGTCTACTTAATTTTAATCCTTTTATTCAAGGACCTGTCTTCACTACTATATTCTTTTCTACTAATACCAAGGAGGTTCTCTAAACTTTTACATTAGCTTTCTTATAACAAAAATTGCTGTTGCAGACCTGCCTTGCATAAATCCAAATTGACATTTATCCATTTTCATTTTTTAGAACCTTACACTAAATAGATTTCACCACAAATGTAGGATAATAAAATATTGGGAATTGAGTGCTATGAAAAATTGTCGTTGTCAACAAAATTAAGCAGAAGTTTACTGGAAATAACTATTGCAAACCAAATAAAACACTAAATAGCTATGTTTAAAATGTCTTTATTCTTTATTAAAAATCTGGGAAATCAAAGGAGGGGGAGGCCGTTATTGGTGCAATGGCGAAGGAAAACCCCTCTAAACCTCGCCTAGGGCCCAGTACATCCCGATTTAAAAATAAAATTCTAATATAAAAGTCTACAAATACATTACTTAACACGACTTTAAAATTCAGGCTTAAACCAACCATTTATACATATATTTTATGAAATTTTGCTACATATATTACTAATCAAGTAAACATATATTAATGTAAAATTAACTAACTTTCTTGTAAATAAGCCTATAAAACTATAATAAAAGTTCAATACAGATAAACAAACACAAAATACATGTGAGCTACAAGAATGTTTCAAATTTAATTTTTAATCAGTTTCTTTTTTTATTGGAAGGAAAATATTCCTGCTTTTCCATTTTTCGCTTCTTTGTAATATCCTTAGTGGTTTCCTGATAATTTTCCTTCATCTTACGCTTTGCTCCTTGAGCAATTCTTATAATTTCGTCATGTGCTTGTGTATAAATTTTATCATCTAAATCATCTAAGCTGTCCATGACATTTTTTAAGTTTTCTTTTTGAAGACATCGTTTGGTGTTTTCCTGGATCACATTTGTCTGTTCTACCTTCCCTCTGACAAACTCATTAATTTCCTCCTGATGCTTTGATTTGATAATTTAAGTTTCTGCCAAACACCTTGCAGCATCATCTAAAACAGAGTTAGTTCCCTCACGCTCCTCATGCATTCTTACCAAGTGCACATGCTTACACAAGGTATTCCTCACCATATATTCAAAACACTCACACTGGTAGCGATGAATACAAATTTTACATACTCTACAATACAATGTCTTACATTCATTTTCACATACTTGCCTTATATTTACATTATATAATTTATTAGGATCTCTAAATGACTTTACCTGAAATTGACCATATACCTTCACATTTTTCTTAACCTCCACTTTGTTTTTCATCTTTTCTGCCAATTTGTGTGCTTTTATTATAACCCTATCTTGGTAATTGTTCGCATTTGGTCTTTGAATGTCGATAATCCTCTTCCACATTTTTATGTCCACGAGATCGTCTATTGTGTCCAACAACTTTTCGATTGATACTGCTGCATTTCTTCTAAGGTGGTTGGTCTTCAGGAGGTTGTTGAAAGATTCTATCGCCATGTTTGTATTGATTCCTGAATTTCTTCTGTAGCAATGGGCCCACATTTTGATTCTCTCTTCATTCTGAAAGTAATACCTACAAAAAATATATACTTAAGGATGACTTAAAATGTATGATTTCATATATTTATTTACCCTGCCAGATAATTAAAAAAATCTATCTCATTTGCCTCTTGTAATTTGATTTATTTATTTAGCGTATGGCTACATCACAGGTTCATATAAATATAAATATATAAATGATATAAATTACAAACAACAGTAAATATAAAAATATTATTCTACAAACAAACATCTAGATTATAAATATACTCGATTGACTCTTTTGTAGCAGCCAGGAAATCTGAAGGGTTGCCATTATAGGATCTAATCGGGCATTCCTCTACCATGTGTTTTACTGTTTGCCTTTCGGCGCCGCAGTCGCAATTTGGTGATTGTATTTTTCCCCATCTAAAAAGTGAGTCGGAACATCTGCCACAGTTCGTCCTTATTCTATTGAGTGTGGTCCAAATTCGTCTCGGTTGGTTGAAGCCCTCAGGTTTGCTTGTAATACATGGCATGTTCCAGTTAGCTGGTGCAGCGTTATTCTCCCATTGTTCTCTCCACCGTTCAGTTACATTAAAGTTTTGATCTACTAGCCTTTTTGCTGTTTTTAGAGGCGGGTGTCTTGAACGGAGCCTATTTATGTCTCTGGCGGAAGTTCCGACATGGGAGCGGAGCTCAGGATCAGTATTGATTTTTGTAAATTCTCTGACAAGGGCATGTTCCCGGCGGATGGGTGGTGGAGCTATATGACTCAAAGCTGGTAACCAGTAAGTGGGCGTGGCCTTGATTGTGCCCGATATAGTTCGCATGGCTTGGTTGAGTTGGACATCAACACGGTGAGTATGTGGACTGTTTATCCATACTGGTGCACAGTATTCCGCTACGGGGTATACCAGTCCTAATGCTGTCGATCTAAGTGTGGGTGCTGAGGAGCCCCATGTAGTGCCGCAGAGCTTTTGCAGGATGTTGTTACGAGTTCGGAGTTTTGCAGCAGTCTTAGTAAGATGCTCTTTAAAGTTCAGCGTTCTGTCAAGTGTAACACCTAAGTATTTTGGGTGTTTATTATATTTAAGGAGTCTATCCCCAAAATTGATTTGAGGTTGATAGTTGGCCATCTTGTTATATAAATGGAAGCAGGACACTTCTGTCTTAGTTGGATTGGGTTGCAATCTCCATTTTCGGAAACAATTCCCTAGGGCATTTAAATCGTTTGTTAGAATGCGTTCAGTGACCTCGAATTCTTTATGACTTGCGGCAAGCGTCCAGTCGTCTGCGTATCCAAACTTTTTTGATGTGGTTTCTGGCATGTCTGCTATATAGAGGCTGAAAAGCAAGGGGGCCAGCACGGATCCTTGTGGAAGTCCATTATTCAGTTTTCTTTGGGTACTAGTCTTGTCTCCCAATATAACTTTAAAGCATCTGTTGGATAGCATGGCGTTAATAACCTCAGTGGTCTTTCTGCATGGGATTATTCGCATTAATTTATATATTGCCCCTTGTCGCCACACAGTGTCATAAGCAGCAGATAGATCGATGAAGACAGCGGTTGTTTTTGATTGCTTTTGAAAGTTTGATTCCACATAATTGGTCAGGGCGAGTACCTGGTCTGTGCAGCTGCGGTTTGGCCGAAATCCTGCCTGTTCCACTGGTAAGTGTTGGAATATGGTTTTGCTGATTCTATTATACAACAGTCTTTCGAACAATTTGTACACCATACTTAAGAGTGCGATGGGGCGGTAGTTTTTCGGTGAATTATTACTTTTCCCTGGTTTTAAAATGGCGACGATTTTTGCATTTTTGAGTTGGTGGGGGACGTTTCCCGTTTGAAGGATGTCAGAAAAGAATTCTGCGAGCCATTGCCTAGTGAATCTGCCGCTATGTTTGAGGAACTCAGCGTGAATAGCGTCGAAACCCGGCGCTTTTCCTGTTTTCATTTCATTTAGGGCTTGCGATATTTCTTCATGCGTAAATGGGTTGGAATATTCTGTTGACTGTGCAAGACTAGATTTTATGGTTTTGAGGTCTTTTTTAACTTTAATTGTATGTAAACGATTTTGAGGTGCCCTAGAGGTTGACACTATGTGCGTAGCTATTTGGTCTGGAGTTACTAGGTTGGTTTGGCGAACGGGTGGGTTGCTACTTCCGAGTTTCCGCAGTAGGGACCAAGCTTGTCGACTTGACTTCTGGAAGTCTAGGTTTTCTACTGTCTGTGTCCATTTTTCACGCCTGACAGCATCAATGCTGTGGAGTAGTTCGTCTGCGATCTCCTGCTTTCCATCTTCGCAATAGTCTTCATACAGTTTTTCGCTCTGTTCTGTCCAACCAGGGATATATTCTTTGCGGTATCCTCTAGGGATTGTCGCTTTTGCTGAGGTGATTATTGCTCCTGTTAGTCTCCCCGTAGTTCTGGCTCTTTGGTGGAATCCATCCTAGGCATTTGTCAAGGTTACTGGTGAAAGTAGACCAGTTTAGCTTTCTTGAAGTTCCATCTGGGTCGTGCGAACGATCTTATAATCGGAATGCTGATACCGATCTTGATTAGGACGGGGCGATGTTGACTATGTGGAAAGTCAGACAATAACCCTTCGTGATGCTGCTAGCGGTTGGCCTTTGTTGTCAATGGTAACAAACATAGATCAGGGTTATATTCTCTCCTCCAGGCCGCAGATCTGAAAGTGCCTCTATCTTTGGCGTCAAAGAGAAGGTGGGCACCATGTTCCTCTGCCCATTCCACAAGGGATGTGTCATTTCTGTCAGTGTCATGAGTATTTCCACATCTCATGGTGGCTGTTGAAATCACCTACGTATATGGCTGGATGTTCATAGGAATTAAGAACTTGGACAGGCCAGGTAATAGCAGGAGGTTTGTATATGTTAGCTATTATGACATTGTCTATTTTCACAGTTACCTCGTGGATGTTGTTCTCGGTAGAAGTGGCGATTAATGCTGCATTTTCTATGTTTGAACGGACATATGTTGCCACTCCGTAAGCTCTATCGTAGGTAGCGCCCAAAAGATCATAGCCGGGGATTTTTCCTCTTGAGCTTAGTTGACCTTCGTTTTCTGTGTGCGTTTCCTGAAGTGCTACTAGGTCAACTTCGTTGTCTTTTAAAAGTCTGTGCAGGATTTGACATTTTGCCCTGCTTATGCCTTCTATGTTAAAATGACAAAACTCGTATGCTTGGTCCGAGTTCTTTGGTCAAATGGACCTGATAAGGTCCGTTTACAAGTGTCATTTCTGGAAAGATTTTCTGTAATGATTGAATTGCCAGGAGATTCAAGATTGTCTGGCGCATTTTGTGCTAGTTCATTTAGCATTACCCAGGGTGCACGTGTAGTGTTCTACTATGGACGCGAACTAGCTTTACACCCCAGTAAATGTAATTTGATTATATATTTGTTACACAACTCCATAAATCGATCTTCATCCGTTTCATTAATAATTCTTTTCATCTCAGCTTTCATCTGTTTCTTCAAAATTGGATCCTGTATCTTCTTCTTTCCTTGAATATTCCAATTTCTCACGACGTGCCAGGTACATAAAAGCCTTTTTGGTTGGTTGCCCATAATCTTCACCCATGCATTATAATATTTTCCATCGTCATCACTCATAAAATGTTCCGCATGAATTCCAGTCTGCATTCTATTCTTAAGGGCACCTAAAAGTTTTTGAAAATTATTTTTAATTACCAGCCATAAATTGCCACTACTCATATAATACATACCTAAAAAAACCTCTTGAACTAGTTGGTCCAATCTGTTTGACAGTAAGAACGCAACTGGAAATCCTGTATTCCTGTCATCTTTAATAAGCACCACTGTTAAATCCATTCCCCTCTTGTTTGTGCCGTGTGTACCATCCATACAAATTATGCTAGGGAATTCTCTTAATTTATCTTCCATGACAGAATTCATGAATCCTAACGCAAAATCTTCTTTTTTAAGTACATCATGTTCTTCTCCTAATAAAAATAAAACACCAAATTTATAGTTTACTGATAATTTATAGTTTAGAGATAATTAAAGATAAATTAATGGTAAGAGACTGAAATTTTATTGTATATTTTAATGGGTAATTATTCATCCTTCTAGTATAGTACTGAGCCCATGATATGTTAGAACATGTGATTTGTGGAAAAGGTAGCATATAGAAGGGCTCTAAGATGAAAACAAAAATAAAGAATACAAAAGAACCTTCAACAACAGAATATAAAATAAAGCAAGGCATGAAAACACAAATAACAAATCGGGAACCTGTGAAATTCCATAAGGTATGCATCAAAAGAAGTAATAGGCATGCAGAAAAAAACAAAGAATTTAATGGTTTGACTAAGAATATAAATTAATAACTGAAAGAAAAAGCAGCATGTAAAGGGAAGCAGCAGCAATGTGGAAAAAGATAAGTAGAAGCAGAAGTTACTTAAGAAGATAGGAAGAGTAAATTCATGAGAAACGATAATCAATAAGTATGCAGACAACTAGCTTTTGCAAATGATGTTAACATAATAGTAATAACAATATAAAATATTATAGAGGAACTTAATCAGATAGAACAAACTGCATGGACAAGTAAACTGAAAACCAATCAAGCTAAAATAAAATACATGTAGCAGCAAAACAGCAGGAGAGTATAGCAATGAAGTGTAAAAAACTTTATATAGGATAACTAGTTATATGCAATACTAGTGTTAAAAATTATTGGGTAGAAGAATATCCATAGCCAATAAGAGTTACCATGGCTTAAATAAACAACAGGTAATAATACAAGAGAAAACTAAGTGCCAATTATATAAAACCTTAATAAGATAAGTTATTCACATATGTATCTGAAACATGCACACTTACTAAAAGTAAAGAAAGCCAATATGCTAATTCTGAAAGACAAATTTTAAGCCACATATATAAACCAGTAACAGAAAATTGTATGTGGATAAGAAGATATACATTTTAACTATAAAGGGAATACCAGGATCTGATATTATAACATTCATACAAATAGGACAACTTCAATATAAGGGAAGTGTAGAACAGATGAAAGAAGATGTAATCCCTTCCAAAACAAACAAATAATTCCAGTTGGAAATAAAACTAAAGGAAGATTAGATATAAAGAACAAATAAAGCAAGACATGAAAATTTTAATAATCAAAAACTGGAAGAGCAAAGTGGGAAATAGATCAGAATGGACAAATATTCTTAAACAGACTAAGATCCAAAAAAGGTTGTCTAGTAAAATAAAAACAAGTAAATTTGCCCCATAAATCAGCACCTCCATTACAAAATTAGCTTTAATGAAAAAAACCAATAACTACAATCTTAGGAGATATATTATTTAAAAATGTATATTGAATGTTTCATAAAAAGGTATGAATGTTGTTGATTCTACTAAGAGTAAGGTTTGTTACATGTCACATGATAACGATTCAAACAAGTCAAATTGTAATAGGATTAATTATAATTGTAGTAGGTATTAAAAAAATGATTGGTCTTTACCTTCCTTCTTGAATAAGAAAGCATAATTCTTGTTGTTAGCATTCCATTCCTGAACCTTTAAAGCCGTTGCTACTATATCATTTTGATCTCGTTTCTTATATGTATTATACTTCCTGGACAAATTTGAGAGATCTTTACTTGTTAATAGGGCAAGTCTGTCTACTTTTTGTTTCCAATTTTCTTGAATCTTTTAAAATTCTGCTAGATGGCACCCCAGATGTTAACTTCTCTACAATCATTTTTTCTTCCGCTTTTGACAGATGCATGGTTCTTAATTCCTCTTCATGTCCAACATGTGTTTTCCAAAAACTGACTGAACCTTGTCCTTGATCTCTCAGTTTGCAAATCAGCCTAGAGGGACACACTCCTTTAATTTTAATTGATCCACCAGATTTCTCCGTCCTAATTTTATAATTGGGCTTATATCCTAAATATAGATTAGTGTAAGTTTTAATTATTTGAAGTAACAAAGTATTGGACCTACCATTCAAATTACTTCTGTTACAATCATAGTATAATATCTTATACTCCTTTTTATGAACTGCTCTCTGTTTAGCATAACTTGTCTCAAATTTCTGCATGTCTTTCCATGTCTCATATTCTTGTAAACTAGAAAATTCAAAAGTTATTAATTCAATACTCACCTGGTGGTTCTCATTTAGATGTTTTCGTAAGTTCTCATGGCTTTTTAAATTAGTTTCTTGTTCACATAAGGGACAAATAATGTGATTAATTTTCTTATTCGACACATCTATTTTATGGATTCTTTTGATATGACGATTTCGTAATTCCACATTTTTAAATATTTTGCTGCAAAGATGGCAGGCCCCTGAGTTAATTTCACAGCTTGTTGAAGTAGATGTAATAGGGCTTGTTGAAGTAGATGGATAGACAGAATCCATAATTGCTTGCTAAAACAAAGTCTTAGGTAATTAAATATGGTGTTCTAACGAACAGATTTTTAAAAATAAATGAGAAAAATTTAAATTAAAATTTTCTGTGTGCTTGCTTATTCGCAAATTGGTATAAAACCGCCTAATCATAGATGTTTAAGCGCCAAACCCAAACAGAGAGATACCTAACCTGAAAAATTCAAAATCAGATGCCCACCAATCACAGCAAACGTAGGTTGCAGTTTTTAGAGTAGTCTCTCCGGCACCTATATCTTAAACTAGGCTAACAACACAGAAACACCTATTTATTGTAAATTATAATGGATCTGGATTAAATTCGTAACAAAATGGCGCAAACTGCATGTTAATAGCTTTTCTCGAACTCGAGATATGAATATAAACGCATAAACATAAGTAAGTATAGTATTGACTCACCGTGTATTATAAATTAAATTAAAAAATAAGTCAGCAGGTACTTTCAAATTTTTTATAGCAGAAAAACTTAATGTTGATACCTATTTTGGTCATTGTTATTTCATATAATTAAAAATAGTTTTTTCGAAACTAAGTAGGCTACGACAATGAATCTGTGGGGAAAATTGAAGGACTTAAGGTCGATTCAGACACATCAGTCACGTCGCAGTCACGGTACCGAACCGGTCCTGTTTGGTCACAGAACTATCAACTATCTGACAGCTGGCAAACTGTTCGTCAACTGATGAGTGTGAATGCCGGCGCCATATTTGTATTAAACAATATTTTGTATGACGGATTGTTCGATTCGGCGCAATCACTGTGACGAGACGTGACTGATGTGTCTGAATCGATCTTTAGTGTACCAAACTCGACCAACAACGCGAGACGACATGAAACAGCGCATTATAAACGCAATAAATAGTATATCAACAGCTGAGATTGAAGCAGCTCTTATGTCTACGAGCGAAAGATTACATCTTTGTGCGGACAACGATGGAAAACAATTTGAACATTTAATTGGACATTAAGTTTTAATCATCGAGATATTTGTATGATCTTTCACATATTTAATTTTAAGTTATAATAAAGGATGAGTCAATACTATACTAACTTATGTTTATGCGTTTTTATTCATATATCGTGTTCAATAAAAGCTATCAACATGCGGTTTGCCATTTTGTTACGAATTTAATTGGCGACGTGCAAGTACTTGGATGTGATACGAGAAACGATCGTGCGCGAGTAGCGGAGAAATCTTGCATTTTTTACTGCAAATTTCATAGATTTCATAAATTCATATTGTCAATTGTCGTATTTTCATATTCGTTTGTTTATTTACACCTTCTATCACTGAAAAAAAATGGGATTTAGGAAATGCTGTGTTATAAATTGTAAAAATACAACAAAAAATTGTCAATTTAAGTTTTATTCGTTTCCAACTTCAAAGCACAAATTACTACAAAGAGAAAAGTGGATTTATATCATAAAAAAGCATAAGTAACACAACCTAAATTATGCATTATTCTTGCGCCCGATTTTAAAGTCAGTTTGAAATATATAATAAATAAAAGTTCACTTTTAAGTGTAAATTTTAGTTTCATAACACTCACTTGGAGTTCATTTTAACCCAAAAATCAAGTTTAATGTTTAAATTTTATTTTTTTGAAGTTTACAAAAATGAATCAAGTTCAAGTTTTTCTGAAGATGCATTAAGATATATTCGCTGTCCAAAAGTTTACAGGAAAAGAATTAATTGTTCAAACCAATATGATGATATCATGGGCTTAACCTGCTAATTTATGCCTTAGCATTATTTATGGTAATTTATTTTTCTTAATTCTTCCACATAATTCTTCCATTCTTTTTTGACATTTGCCACTACTAAAGCTTTTCCCTTTGACTCAGTGCTTGGTGGAAAAGTTATTTGGTGATTTACTTTCTCAAATCCAGTTTTTATTATTGCATCCATATTAACAGTAATGCTGTAATTTAATAATATATTTATTTGTATTTACACTACATACAACAAAAGAATATAGACGCTAAGCGTCTATATTCTTTGATACAACGTTTACCTTTTAATAACATACCGACATAACCTCAATCTTACTTTTTCTTCTTATTCTTTTTTGGGGCTACTCTGGATTTCAGGCCACTCAGGAGTAAAAGGGAATATTGTAGCAGATCAATTGGCGAATATAGGTAGAACAATTTCTCTATGGGTAGAACCCTTAACATCCCAGCTAACATAAAAATTGATAAAATGGACTATCTTTCATTTCTTACTCAAACACTAATAAATGAATTTAAACTTGATTGGCTTAAACAGTTTAAACAAAAGGGAAAGTGGTATCAACAATGTCAAAGCGAATTCTCTATAAAACCATGGTTTCATAAGTTTGACTTTGTAGACCATAGACACCTGACAACAATTATTAGGTTACGGACATTGTTTGGCGCCAAATCATCTATTTAAAATTAACTGTATTGATTCCCCTTTTTGTGAGTGCGGTCAAATAGGAAGTATAATACACATCTTGCTAGAATGCCCTATCAATAAGACACCACTATTTGATTTATATCAAATACTTATTAAAGATGGATGCCCAACGCCCATTTCAGTACAAAATATTTTCCACAATATCAATGTTAAAACCTTGAAAACGGTTGGTATGTTTATCAATATTTTCCAAATTAAAATGTAAGTAAAATATAAATAAATACCCAACCTAATTTATCCTTTAACCACTGACACTGTCCTCTCCAAGAAGGAGCGCCTAAAAGGACGACTTCGCAGATCGTGCTGTGACGTCACCAATCAGTTTCTAAACAAATTGATGTCACCACACACACGTGATTTTTGGTATAACCTAAGAAATTATTTTTTGACGGTCAATTCGTTGGTATTTTAATTGTAGATTTCTTTCTTCAAAAATAAAAGAAAATGGGAGTGTTTTGTCTTGAGTGTAATAAGGTGTTTCAGACCCAATCAAGTCTTAATCTTTTATTAACAACTGTTTACAATATATTTACTGATCACTGTTGGTTTACTTAATCCAAACCTGTTAAAAACTCTTCATTACACCAATTACAATTGTCGATCCTTTCTCAAATATTATACCTTATAGTTATATATGTTATAACTTATTCCGTACTTTATTTGGCAAATAAAATATTTGACATTTTATCTATCGGTAAGTTTATTCGGGACTGAAAGGCTACCTTTTTCATCTGCCAGATAAATACTTAATCGGAGGTGAAGAAACTTCCCTTATCATAACGACGATCTTATTATATTTAATACAACATGATTGGTGATGTCACTGCATATTCCACATCTGTCAAGTGTGACGTCACGGCACAAGTCCTCCTTTTAGGCGCTCCTCTCCAAGGAGCCAAATTCCAGATATACCTTACATAGCTTAATAGATGGAACAAGAAAAATCTATATCATTAATGACAATTATTTTAGAATATCCACTATAAATCGTCCAAAATAGTTGAAGGGAATATTGTTATTTCCAGAATCTCTGTGAGGAGAATTCCCTTCTATAATTGAAATAAAGGCCGTATTTAAACCTCAATACTCCGGGAGTATTGGATTTTAGGAAGTGTAAGACTTCCAAATTCCAGAAGAACTGGAAGAGAGGTGATGAAAATACTAAAGATATGGCTAAGCTCAGAGGAACAAATTTAAATGGCCAAAGAGACACTAAATCTCAAGTGAGTGTTCGGGCTAGCTTCAATGCACTGGATTGTGGCTTTAAAGATATAAACAGATAGCAAGGATACTGAGCTAATGAGACAAGAAACGAAATGAGACCTGGTAATATCAAATGTGATACAACTAAAGAAGGTCACTGGGAATAAATTTATAGAAAGAGAACAATAAGAAGAGAAAAAGAAGGGCGCCAACTCAACGATAGTTAAGATTTTGAAGTAACAAATGATTGGAAACAAATAATTCTGGAGCTAATAACCTGAAATACAAAATACTAAATACTAATCTTGTCTTGCTATATTATAATATACTGGTTAGTAGAAACTGAAATAAAACTCAAAATAGTAAAAAAAAATATATTTATAAAAATGTGTATATCAATATATTATATGTATTAACAATTTACATATAATGCAAAACTAAATAACAGTGGTAGTGGGTAGTGTAAAGATACAATAGGACCTAATAGCCCCTCAACAAGCGAATAGTCACTACCACTGGCCAAATAAAGTTTGAAATATGAGTAAAAACCAAGAATAGTCCGTATCATAGCCAAAGTCTTAACACTACAAGGTAGTCATTTAAATTTAAATTAGTTCTACTAACATGAGATACAAATTACAATATTGTAAAGATATCAGAAGTGATAAATCTGTTACAATTATATTAAATATATTACATCCAAAAGTGAGTCTTCAATACTCTTTATATAATGTTTAAAAAAAACCACATGAAATTTATTTCCCTCCCCCAATATCAAAATTCTATTATATCAAAATGTATTGTATTAAAAAAATATATTATATCAAAAAAGGTAAGTTTGGTCAGACTCTTTAAATCCTATTTAAAATCCCAATTTATTTCCCTCCCAATATCAAAATTCTATTATCACAAAGGTATTCACCTTATCATATATGCATATGAAAAGTGTACAAAATAGACAGTAACAAAAAAATTACACAGTCAAACAACTTATCTTTACAGCACTATAAGTCCATAGGAAAACTCCTCTTGGCACGGCTAAATCGGTTTGTTGCTGTAAAGGACAAATCCCAGGAGAGTCCGGGCACAAAACCAGTCACTGGTCTATCTGCTTGAAGTGACGGCAAAATCCAGGAGAGTTGCTAACTATTTAATAAATTCTGTTACTATTCCTTGAGGAAATATTCTTAAGAGAATACTCTCAAGTGAAGTGACGGAATCTAAAAGAATTATCAGATTTACTTACTATTTTATTTAATACGTGTAGCAGCATAGATTGACTGCACCAAAACAAAACATTAGGTTATGTCAACATGTCAGAATTTCCGAAGTTATTTCGTAGACATGACAGGCTTGCGCCATGAAATGAACATGCGCAGAATACAGAAGACTGTATGACATTTGTAGAACCTTTATATTCCACCAAAAAAAGTTAGAGAAAAAAAAGAACCAAAAACTTACTGATAAGATATGGAATAGATCGGAATTTAAGTTTGACTATATAAAAAATGACCTTCTGTTCTTTGCAAGTAAATCAAGGAAATTTTATATTTAAATTATTTCGCAACTCAAAAATAAATCTCTAAAGAAATACTACACTGCAATGATAAATTTTATTGTATGATAAGGAGATAATACGTATGAAATGATTTACTTACATGGAGCCGCAGCACGCCAAAAAAAAATCTTCCTTTTTATGTGGTTTCTCTTATACATGAATCTTGATTTTAATAAATTAATTATTATTATTATTTGTATTTATGAATTATTTTATTCTTCCCCCAAATTATTTTCCTTGCTCCAATTCCGTCACTTTGAAGGTGAAAAAATTTCACCTGTTGGCGTGTCTGCGTAGTGAGTCTCTTGACCAAACTGACTGCTTTGCTTCCGCACAAAATCGATCAATCCTTTCAAAGCGCTCCCAGCGCGTGAGTGGAGAAATGTCGATTTAAAAATCGATCGCTGGCGGATCCCAAGAAATTTCGTGAGGGGTTTTAGTTGGACTAGTCAGTAGCGTAAACGCTACAGTATGAAAATCCACAAGGAAAACAATTCCTGTAGCTGGCTGTATACCACGTATCACAAAAAAAGAGGTTAATCTTTGTAAGTGGGTATATTTATTTAAAAAACTCTTAAAAGGGCTACATCAAAAAAACAAACGTTTTTCGGACTAAACAGTCCATCATCAGGTTTAAAATCTGCTAGGTTAGAATGCCTGAGCCACCAAAATACATGGGTAAAAACCCTTTAAATTACTTATAGTTATCAAAGATTATACATCTTGTTGTTAAAAAACTGTGATGTTCATTATTAAATTAGATATGACTTCAGGTAACATACATTGTAAAAAGTTTTGAGTTCCAGAGCCGGGGAGAGAACCTCAACGCACGGAGAACAGCTGGAAACTGCTACAGTATGACACTATGCATTTTCTTGTATCATTTCTTATATCGTTTCTGATATAACAAAAAAATGGATAGTGTCATACAGGCGTATAGTTTCTTATATCAGAAACGATACAAGAATTTGTGTCCGCTGCATTTTCTTGTACAAGAAATGCGCCAATTTGTGCGCAAAGCCGCTAAAACGTAAAACTAAAACTTCTGTCATGTCATATTGGCGGCTGGAGGCATAGAGAAATAAATTATTATTTTTATTTCTCTATGGCTGGAGGAGAACTTTGATATATACCAGAGATATGTAAGTATCTCTGATGTATACATACAATTAGGCCAAGCAGACATCAGAGAAAAGTGCCCACCAACAATAACCAAGATTAAAACATCAGTAGCCATATTGAAAAACAATAAATCACAGTGATTGTATCAAATAGCATCGGAACTACTGAAAGTAGGAGATGTTTTACTAAAAACAATACATAACCGCTCTAAAAATTCGTGATGAGTTTAAAGATTATTTTATATCTCCAAATAAGAGAGTAGAGTTTCAAGAGCATACCATTCAAACACATAATTAAAAAAAAACAAATAAATTATTACAACCAAATTATTTATTATTTCTGTCTTCCATTACAACCTGTTGAATATCTTCAAAAATTGTGGTTTCCAATTTAGTTTTCATATTGGGACATTTTATTTCTTTCATTTTTGCACCACAGTATTTTTAAAAATAATCAGTAGCATATGTTCTTGTTCAAAAGAACATCTAAAAATCAAGTTTAATGTTTAAATTTTATTTTTTTGAAGTTTACAAAAATGCATCAAGTTCAAGTTTTTCTGAAGATGCATTAAGATATATTCGCTGTCCAAAATTTTACAGGGAAAGAATTAATTGTTCAAACCAATATGATGATATCATAGGCTTAACCTGCTAATTTATGCATTAGCATTATTTATGGTAATTTATTTTTCTTAATTCTTCCACATAATTCTTCCATTCTTTTTTGACATTTGCCACTACTAAAGCTTTTCCATTTGACTCAGTGCTTGGTTGAAAAGTTATTTGGTGATTTACTCTCTCAAATCCAGTTTTTATTATTGCATCCATATTAACAGTAATGCTGTAATTTAATAATATATTTATTTGTATTTACACTACATACAACGTTTACCTTTTAATAACATACCGACATAACCTCAATCTTACTTTTCCTTCTTATTCTTTTTTGGGGCTACGTCCTTGATAGTTATCCGGTAATCTCGATCTAACATGAAAGCGCAGTAAATTTTGCTGATTTACGACACCAGGTGTCGCTGTTCCGAACTTGCACGGTCCCAATACAGTTCTATTATAATTTACAATAAATAGGTGTTTCCATTAAACGAAAAACAAATTTTAATTTTTTCTATTCGAAAGTACTTTCTACCCATGACAACTAAAAACTAAATGCAATTGTTTTATAGTAGATGTAAATTAAATTATCCACACTTGTTCTAATGACACTAATTTCGTTAAAATCCGTTGATTCAAACAAAGTTATAGGTATGTATCCACAAATACTTTCCCAGTCTCCCCCAGTCTTTATTTGAAAAAAAGTAGGGGACAGTGCCCTACAGTGGCCACCTTTTTTTACTTTGTTGGACAAACTTTTTACTCATTAGCAATTTAAAAAAAAATAATTAAACCTAGCAAAACATTCATTATTTGTTTACAAATTGCCATAGCTAACTTTGAAAAAAATAAAAAAAAACCTATTTCAAAGCAACTTACTCTTACAATACAGACAATAGGTCTAACAGTGGCCACTATTTTTAAAAAGTCTTGAGGAACAAACTTTCAAGAAAACATAAAAAGTGATATTTTAAAGAAGATAAATAATGAAAAAGTAATACAAATAAAATCTTCAGTCTTCAGTTTGGTCGATTAGTTGATGTTATAAGGGTCCCAAATCAATATCGAAAAAAAAGCATCTACCGGTTCTTAATGTCCCTCCAGTATTTTTTGGTTCAGGTAGATGCAGAACAATGTCTGCCCTTTGTATCACAGAAAACATCATCAATATTTGGAAAAAACGAATTTCTTTTCCCTGTATTTTCTTAAAAACGACACCATATATTCTTCATCAGGTAGCACCTCTTTGATTTGCCTAACAAAATATTTTATCGTTTTTGTGGTAGCAAACCTCACAAGAACAAAACTGCTCACTTCCAAAGGTCTATCGTCATCCTCTTCTTCATCGAAATTCTCAGTAAGTGTGGACGAGGCAAACGAAATTTCCTGCTCACTCTGATCTTCATTTTCTGATGAGCTAGGGGAAGCAATTTTTACTAATGGAAGCTTTTTCGTAACCTTGGACTTCAGCTTTTCATCAAGTTCATCTTTAAGCTTCTGAATATTGGGGGTACTTGTTAAAATTTCGGTTGCCCTCTTCTTCCGTCCACGCTTAGATTGGACTTGTCTTTCTGCTTTCGGGAAAGGTCTCACCAATTCGGGTGAAAAGTATAGAGCACCCTCTTCATCACCTTCGGTTGAGATCTCATCACCTTGAACAATCGTTGGAAGTGTTTCGTTGGTTGATTGTGAAGTAGATGGCTGAGGTTCAAATGGTATATTGATGGGTGCTGGCTGGGGCTCAAGTGGTATATCGGTCACTGATGCTGGCAAAAAATTCATGTTCCTTGAAACAATTCTTATTAAGCGGATAAATACCAGTACTTTTAAAGGCGGAAACTATATTTTGTGTGCAAAAGGCCTGTCCATAACTTTGGCGCAAAATCTCGGCAATGTTATAGATATCAATTCGTTTTCCCGGATGGTTGGCAATCCAAACTCCACATTCCTTATTATAGTATTTTTTAAGTGGGGCCGAAAACAGAAACATCCAATGGCTGGAGCTTATGGCTTGTGTGGGGTGGAAATGTAAGCAAGATCACATTATTGGACTTAGTGGTCTCTATTACTTCCAAACTAATGTGTGTCATGGTTATCCATGATAAGCAGGACTGGTCGATTTTCAGTAGGACCCGCATGTTTGATAAAATGGTTTAACCACTGTAAAAAAATCTCTTTCGAGCTCCATCCTGAAGGATTTGCTGCTCCTTCACTTCCAGGTGGAGCCCCAACTAACATATGCTGTTTGAAATTTTTTCTTGGAAATACCAACAGAGGAGGAACTGAGTTTCGAATTGCATTTATTGCTCCTATCATGGTGACTAGGGTTCCTCGCTCTGCCGAAGTAATCTGGCCGACTTGCTTTTGGCCCAAAGTAGCAACAACCTTATTTGTACTCTGCACCGGTAGTTAAAGCCGTTTTCATCTACATTGTAGATCTGATCAGGGCCAAGTTTACGAGATAAATAAATATCACTCAGATTTTTGAGTCAAGAATTTGTCAACTACAGGCTTATTGAATCCCATGGCTCGAGCTAGTGACGTTGCTTCAGGGACCCTTAATGATAAAGTAGGATTTCTCTTCATGAACCCGTTGAACCATTTGGAGCCAGCAGATTTGTTTGTTTCCCAGCATTCGGGTACCTTTTTTCTTGTAGTAAGTAGCTAGATCATATGCAAAACTTTTTACTTGGGTTGGCGTGAAGCCATGATGGAGATTTGCCAAATGTTTGATGTACGAGCTCAATTATTTTTCTTCTGCAGAAGTAAAAGATCTGATGACATGCATAATTTGGAGTCAATCTGGGATGCTTGGCCTCATTAAAGTCTATGTTCTCCATTTGTCTCCTGCATTTAGTGACATATCTTCTCAATGTCGTACGGGAAATATTAAAGTATTTTGCCGCTCTTTGTGTAGACCAGCCGCCCTCTAGTACTTTTTGTACTGCTTCCCGCATTACATGCTCTGGAGTAATTGTCAGTTTCTCACCTTTCGGCATCTATAAAAAAATAAAGCATTAAAACCGAATTCATTTCCACAGTGGCCACCCCTAAATAAATCCAAAAAGCAGTGGTCACTGATGGCTACATTTACCATGGCCACTGTACGAATTATCACATTTTTTAGAAAAATGGTAGATATGATATTCTATACAATTTTTAACAGATGAAAACAGGGGAAATATGTGGTCACTAGATACACAATTAACGCCATGGATGTTACTTGGAATAAAATATAAATGATAATGTACAATTTTACTCACTATTTTGATAAAAACGTAACTTTTTGCGTCGCAAAAACACACACCTTCTCACTGCTCGAACTACACGTGACTGACAGATGCATCGTCACCGTGCAACGTTGCTGATGCTAAATGCGCACCTAACAAGGTTGGTGGCAGCACGCACCAGGATATAGATTCGCAGAAATTTAAAAGTGTCCACTGTAGGAGCAAGGCCACTGTAGGGCACTGTCCCCTACTTGAACAACTTTATGCGGAATTCAGGTTTCTTTCTAGTTTACTTATTTAACACTGGTATAACCGGGCAAATTTCACAAAAAAAACTGGTTTTCAAAGTTTTCTTCACAGGTTACGCCCCCTAGCGGTTAACCCAGAAACTTGAAAGTTATTTCCAGCGATTTCTCTTGGCCACGTTTACTAAGAAATTTTTTATATTTTAATTTTAATTAAGTTATAACATGAATAGTTTCTGATATATACCCGAGAGATCGGCTTATTGGACCACCCGGTATAAATTAATTTTAAGTCATTAGTTGTGAGTGTGAGACCGAAAATATTGAAAAGCATTTCGTTGTAGCTAATAATAATAATAATAATAAGTTATTTGCCTATAATGACGATATGTTAAGATTTCTGCTTTTTTAAATAAAATATTTGTATATATGGCCGCCTTTTTGTTTTTTTTTTATTTGAGATTAAAACACAATATTTGGAAATATTGTGTTTTAATCTCAAATAAAAACAATATTTAATTTGAAAACATGTTTAAATTTTTTTAATGAGTAATTCTCTTTTTACAATCTGAAGAATATTCTGTAAAATGATAAAAGTGACCAAAATATTCTTTTCCAAAAAAATGTAAAATTTAAAAGACGTCAATCCTTAATGCGTTCAAATTTTAAATAAAATCAATTATATTATATAACTTTTAAAATGCCGGTTACAATGTTGAGGTAATTAAATTGTTGACGTTTTCAGGTAAAATGTAAAACCCTCGCCAGATGAGTTTAATCCATGTGAAGATCTTTTGGAAAATTGGTCTTTACGAGTTCCTGTATGGTTAATTTCATTTTTAGCTATAATTGGTAATTTACTCGTCATTGTTGTTATAGCCACCCCACACTTTAAACTAACCGTTTCAAAATTCTTAATGTGTAATTTAGCATTTGCGGATCTCTGCATTGGCATTTATCTTTTACTGATTGCAGTTGTTGACGCTTATTCTATAGGCGCCTACTTTAATTCTGCAATTGATTGGCAAGAAGGTAAGGATTACAAAAAATTTATTACCTTAAGTAACGGCATGTTATTAATATATGTAGACTACAATTTTATATTTGTTTTTATCCAATGATTTTTGCAGATATACGAAATAAATTAAATATATATATATATATATATATATATATATATATATATATATAATATATATATATATAATATATATATATAAGGGCCGGTTTCACCAACGTCAAATAAGACTTATTCTATGAATAAACTCCAAATAAGTTATTAGTCGATTATCGGCCAAATAAATATTTATTCTTGGAATAACTTGACAGCTAACCTCACCTCACTTTAAATATCAATAATAAAGAAAATTTATTAGTTTAACTTGAAATTATCAACAATGTATTACAGGTATACGTAATTATATCAGACAATTTAATTTTGTTTACAAATATATTTATTTTCGAATATTATCTTCATCATCATCCTCTAATGACAAAAATGAGCAGCGAAGGAGAAGACCACGCTGGCAGCTGCAAAGAAGAAACCCTTTTGCTGAATTTGATGATGTGGACTTTAAAACTAGGTATAGATTATCAAAAAATTCAGTAGATCATTTATTCAATTTGATCGGTAACCAATTGCATCCTGTAAGCAACAAAAATAGACCCATAGATCTGCGAAATCAATTGTAAATTGCTCTTCGTTGTTATACAACAGGATCGTTTCAAATATGTATTGACCATTGACATTGACAATTATTATTATTTTGAGAAATTAATCAACCAATATCAAATATTATAGGTTATGTATATGATTACAATGAAAAATAGTGAGATGTGCCTGGTCAAACACCTATGAGGTGGAGGCCAAGAGAGGTGTTAACGAGTACAGTCTGTGGAAAATCATTACACTTTGAACTTATTCGACGAATAGCTAACTGTGGATTACAAATAGTTATTGAAACGGAATAAAATTTATTCTACTAATAAATTTTATTCGACGATTAACTATTCAGTGATTTATTTGTTGTTGGTGAAACCGGTCCTTATTTTATAATGTAAGTTTATTGGTTATTCGTGTCTTTGACGTTTAGTCCAATCGTCAGAGATTTGAAAAATAAAAATCATACAAACAACTTGAGTTTTGCTGAGAATGTCAATTTTGGAACCCCAAAAAAATATGCAAAAAAGTTTACCACTCCTATCCCCCGACTTCCACCTAAAGCCACCTTCGGAGGTGGGAAAAATCGATTTACCAAGAATCTGTACGCCTTAAAAAAAAACTGTTTTTAATAAACAAAAATGTTTATCGCTACTTTTTGTGTAGAATGAACCGTTCTCTCCGAAATAACGCTTAAAGCGACCGGCGATGTTGAATGTCAGTTACGTGGGCGAAATCAATTTTAAATCAAATTTGTATCAACTCGACGGTTAAAAGTTCGATATCTTTTGATCAGAGTGTCGTATCGACAAAAATCAAAATGCATTTCAATGGTAAAGGTTGCAGATTTTTCATACAATTTTTAAATTTTGTCGCAAATGATGTCAGTAACATGAAATTCTGATTTTGTGTTTTGGTAAAAAATATTAAGCATTTTAAATATGCGCAAAAAAGAAGATTACATTACTTTCACATTACAAACGATTACACGTCACGGGAAATGCCTTCACGAAGACGATATTGGATGGAGTTTGTAGCTGAAATTGTATAGTTTCGAAAAACGTAATTGTGTAATCAAAAGAAAAGTTTTTAAACGTTTGTTAAAGTTTGTAATATGAAAGTTTAAATTCAGCATTTTTTGATTGCAAAAATTGATTTTTTTTTTGCGTTTTTACTCTCCTACCTGGGGGTTTTTAGGGGGAAGCCTTTTTTGCATCCCAAAATTGACAACCTTGACAAAATCGTTTTTTACGACTGAATTAGATAAAAACGTTTTAGGGGATGAAATTAAATGAGTATGTTTTAAAATTAATATTTAAATTTAAGCTGTAAAATATATAATATGTACAATAATGAATATTGTTAAAGCAGCTTATTTGTAATATGCATGGAAATAAACTCATTCGTTTGTTTGTTGCCACACTTATCTAAATCTCTTGATTTTAATTGTTTTTATATTTGTTTCTCTGAGTAGATCGCATAACTCAAACACAAAACATTTTCTCCTTAATCTGTTATTATTTATGGCTCTATATATGGCTCTTAGAATTTTTCTTCTAAGACGGCATAACTCTTTATCTTTTTGAGTAAGGGATTTTGAGTCATAGGCAATGGTGTCCCAAAAACATTATCTTTATTCATAAGATAAAATACTGGTAGCAAATGAGATTAGTCTCTGCGTTTCGTTGTTCATATAATTTTTTGTATTGACAAGCGATAAATACAGACTGTGTAATATAGCCAATATATACAAACTTTTGAATAGCTGAATAGTTTCGCTAGTTTGCAGTTTTTTAATTAAGTTCTGAATCTTTTTGGAGATATATGTATAAACTATTTTTAGATATATATATATATATAAATATATTATATATATATATATATATATATATATATATATAAATATATATATATATATATATATATATATATATAATATATATATATATATATATATATATATATATATATATAATATATATATATATATAAATATATATATATATATATATATATATAAATATATATATATATATATAGAATATATATATATATATATATATATATATATATATATATATATATATAATATATATATATATATATATATATATACAATGAATACTGGATATTCGTGGCTGTCAATTTAAACAAACAACAAAGTTTATTGGGGCTGCAGTCAGAAGTTTGGCCGGGACATTACAGAAACACTCTTTTGACTTTTGGTCTAGCTTTCGGAATTGTTTAATTCCTTTATCAAGACACTGTAATTAGAAAAATGTGTAAATATTTACAATATATCACAAAATGTCAGTGTACTTACTAGTCGTTGAGATTATTTGTAAGAAGCTATGACACTCAACATTAATAACAAACATATACACTATAACTTATACAATAATTAATACAATACATTTTAAAATTTAGTTAAAAATATTAAAAGTTCTAAAAATTCGCTTTCTACATCTTCTTGGTGTGTTTTAACCTACCCATAGAGATTTTTTTTTTTTTTATTCTCTATGGGTAAGTTAAAACACACCAAGAAGATATAGAAAGCGAATTTTTAGAACTTTTAATATTTTTAACTAAATTTTAAAATGTATTGTAATAATATAAGTTATAGTGTATATGTTTGTTATTAATGTTGAGTGTCATAGCTTCTTACAAATAATCTCAACGACTAGTAAGTACACTGACATTTTGTGATATATTGTAAATATTTACACATTTTTCTAATTACAGTGTCTTGATAAAGGAATTAAACAATTCCGAAAGCTAGACCAAAAGTCAAAAGAGTGTTTCTGTAATATCCCGGCCAAACTTCTGACTGCAGCCCCAATAAACTTTGTTGTTGTTTATATATATATATATATATATATAATATATATATATATATATATATATAGAAACTTTTTTATTTCCTGGGTTTGTCGGTTTGTTGTAGATAAAATTACTTAACTATTGCTTAAACGTTTCGGCAATTTGCCATTTTGAATAAGCACTTTATTTTATTATTTTATAAACATTACATTATACAATTGTATTTTCATGTTTACACTTTTTAAAAGTTTAGCATGGATTAAAAAAATTGGTATCTGACATTGACAGATGACATCTGGCAGGTATCTTAAAATAGGAGTGCTTCAGAGTCATATTTTAATAAATTGAGTTATTTTAAATGCACAATGGCAAATATGTAAATTTCGGCATATTTTAGTTTCGGCAATATATAAATGGCAAATTGCCGAAACGTTTAAGCAAGTTAAGTAGTTCTAGGAGAGTTCTAAAAGAACGACAAACCCAGGAAATAAAAAAGTTTCAATTTAAATATTCGCGGTCAGGAAATAACAAACTATATATATATATATATATATAATATATATATATATATATATATATATAATATATATATATATATATATATATATATAATATATATATATATAAAATTAATTACTATTTAACTGGGAATAAGCCACAATTAAAGATAAAAATACGTTTATTGGCGTTTCAATTTCCACTTCGGAAATCGTTCTCAAAATACAAACAGTAAATTAAACAAATTTTGTTTTTTGTTACATAGTGAAAAATTCTTCTAATAATTTAATTTTATCTGACTCATTTATATTGACAATTCAGACATACATTACCTATACATTTTAAAGTAGATGACTTTAAAATGATATTGCCAATATTGTTGAGTTGCGCTCCTGGGACGACTTTACTTATAAAATAGTCCATTCGGTTACATGAAATCAACTTTAACTTGAGAATATCCGTCAGAAAAAAATCATAGCATGTAATTCGTCTTTAAAAAGACAAACACATGACATGATGACAGTAAAATTCTCCTGTTAGTGATTCCTGTGACGTCCTCTCGTAGGAGTCACTATCCGGGTAGCTTTTGGACAGTCAGAGACAGAGTTCAAAATAAAAATAAAACTTTATTATCTTCCTTAAATTAAATTGACAAAAATCTTATGTACATATTTACAATTTAGTTTAGTCTTCTCAGTACCTGGCCTATTTATTCAAATTAAGTTTGACCTTGTCGTATGAAATTAGTGTTATCGGCAATCGAGTGTGTTCGATTTTACGAAGTTGATAACAGCGGACGATAGGTACAAAGAAAAGAAAGGAACTCAACACGTCCCTTAAGTGATTCGGGTTAATAGGACACTCCTCGACAGTCTCAACACGACTGCTTCGGAGTACGGGTAATGGAGAGCTCAACACGCTCTCCGGATAACGGCGGTATGGAACAACTTGTGAACTCAACACGTCCACAAGCCGGGGTAGGGAAGAAGAGAACCTTCAGTCAACACCTGACGATTCTGCCTCTATGAGGAAATAATGCGGTTTATATAGCAAAGTTTTGCCCTTTCTACTGTCGATACACTCCTACTTCATGGGTTGGTTCGCGCGCACGCTGGTTTAACGGTGATGGCTTGGACTCATCGTTACACCCCCTCTTCCTGGGAAAAAAAAATTTTGGAACAAAATTTTTTTATTTTTATTCCTTGCCAGGTACTTGGTTACCCTAAAAAACAATTTACAATACATCGAAATAAAAAATGTCCGCCCTAAAAAAAAATAAATATCGTCTTCTTAAAAAAAAAACGTCTTCCTCTCTCTTAAAAAAACGTCTTCCTTCGTGGGGCTTCAATTATTGGTTTTTATCCTCAGCACCCGGTTCGGGAGTCTCAGTCTGTATTTTTTTCCTTTATGCTGCGGCGGAATTAGTGAGAGCAGCGGGATTGACACTGGAATTGACTGGACTTTCTGAATTTTTGTGATGCCCATGGCTGGTTCATCGAAAAGGTTTTTAAATTTGGAAATAGCCTTTATCAGGGGCTCGCAGCCTTTGCCCGGGGTGTTAGGTTTTGGTGTGTTCCCCAATGGTGATATTAACTCTGGAACGGTGTATGGTGGCGGCGTAACTGTGCCGTCCATTTCTATGTCACTGTAATATATTTCTAACGTGTCTGACATTATACTTGAAGGTTACTGGTAAACTGTATTAAAATATACTGTCACTACTTGGTGTTGACTGTAAGTGCTTGGACTGATTAAGGAGTAGGGAAATCGGTAAATGCGGGTTTTAGGTCTTTGATATGAGCTGTTATTGTACGGTTTTTATCGTCGTGTTTTAATTTGAATATTACATTAGAACACACTTTTGTTATAGTATATGGGCCTGAAAATTTCGGTGCTAATTTGGCGTTAAAATTTTTGGCGGCATTTGAGAGTTGGTATTCCCTTTTCATGACTTTGTCGTTTATTGTCGGTTTCCACTCTCTTCGTCGTAAGTTGTAGTAATGGCTTTGAGTTGTAAAAGCTTTTGCCAGGTTTGTACGTACTAGTTCGAATGTTTCTTGTAGTTTATGCCATTTTATGTTTTGATCGGTATGTTGTGTGTCGTTTGGGGTTTTTACGACTTTACTTGGAATTTCTAGTTCGTGTCCAAAGTTCAGGAAGGCTGGGGAGAAACCCGTTGAATCGTGTTTAGCTGTATTATATGCGAATAGTAGTTCTGGAAGGCTCGTGTCCCATTTCTTATGGTTATTATCGCAGAACTGAGCTATCATTGTTTTGATTACTCTGTTTGTTCTTTCTACTGGATTATTCTGGGGTGAATATGGCGGAATGTTTCTTTTAGAAATCTGGAATTCGTCTAGCAACTTTCGTACTTCCCTGTTATCGTATGTTCTTGCGTTGTCTGATATTAGCTCTTTGGGTGATCCGAATCTCATAATGATTTTATCTTTTAAGTTCTGACAGACTGATTTTGCCGTTGCTGTTCTGATCGGTATGGCTTCGACCCATTTTGAAAAGGTGTCCTGGAATGTCATTATATATTTGTTTCCTTTGCTGGATGTTGGAAGGGGTCCTATGATGTCGGTTGAAACGGTGTGCCATGGATGTGGGGGAATTTGTGTAGATTGCATGCGGCCTGGAGTTAAGCTTTGTTGCGGCTTAAATTGCTGACAGTTCTTGCAGTTCCTGACGAACTTTGCGGCGTCTTTAAACATCCCTGGCCAGTAGTATTTTCTAGCTAGGCGGGTTATTGTTTTAGCTATTCCTAGATGTCCTGCGGTCGGTTGCTCGTGGTTTTCTGCCAGGAGTTGTTGTCTCTTGTGGTTTGGGATGCATAGTTTCCAGGGGTTGGATACCTCTGTCTCTTTTAAATCGTATTTGTCCCAGAAGTGTCGATAGAGAAGTCCATCTTTGATAGAGTAGTCTGGAAATAGTTGCGGATTTGTCTGGATTTTATTTAAAGCTTTATTGTACCATTCGTCGGGTTCTACATCTTCTACGTTTATTAAGCAAACCAGATCTACTGGTTCTCTAGAGAGCGCGTCGGCCAGGACGTTCTGGGAGCCCTTTCTGTAAATGACATCGAAGTCAAATTGTTGCAGCAGCATTGCCCATCTAGCTATTCTACCTGTAGGGTTTTCCATTGTTTGTAAGTATCGTAGACTTTGATGATCTGTGATAATTGAAAATGGGTATCCTTCGATGTAGGGTTTCATCTTTTCTACACCGAAGATGATCGCTAGTAGTTCTTTTTCTGTCACGCTGTAATTTTTTTCGGCCTTTGTTAGGTTTCGACTTGCGTAAGCGATGACTTGTTCCTGTCCTTCGTCGTTTGTTTGTACTAAAGCTACTCCTAAACCGTGGTTCGAAGCGTCCGATTGTAAAAAAAATCTTTTCTGGAAGTCCGGGCAGATCAGTATTGGAGCTTGTGTCAGTAGTACTTTTATTTTGTTGAATGCTTCCTCTTGCTCTCTGTCCCAAGTCCAATGTTGTTTTTTCTTTAGTAGCTTTGTTAAAGGGGCTGTAGTTCGTGAAAAATCTTTTATAAATCTCCTATACCATGAGATGATGCCCAAAAATCGGCGTAGTTGTTTAACGGTTTTTGGCGCGGGATATTCGACTATGGCTTTTGTCTTGTTTTCCATCTGGTTTTCTTCTATTTCCTCTGGGTTTTGGCCTTTTTGAGTTGGTGCCTTGATGATCGCAACTAATCTCGCTCTTAGCTCGCTGAAATTCCCTTCCGTCGACTGTTCTCTGTTTGTTAATTCGGCTATAAGTTCGTCTTTCTTTAATAGGTACACCCAACTAACCTTCGACGTTTCCGGAGCGTCTGTCATTTTTGAACTGTGAATCACCCTGTATTTGAACAAAATTTGAAATGTAGTACTGTCTCATGAAAATAAAATTCGGAATTCGGTCGGTATTATTGTTTAAAACGAATTTTTCTGCTCGGGCGCCATTTGTGACGTCCTCTCGTAGGAGTCACTACCCGGGTAGCTTTTGGACAGTCAGAGACAGAGTTCAAAATAAAAATAAAACTTTATTATCTTCCTTAAATTAAATTGACAAAAATCTTATGTACATATTTACAATTTAATTTAGTCTTCTCAGTACCTGGCCTATTTATTCAAATTAAGTTTGACCTTGTCGTATGAAAATAGTGTTATCGGCAAGCGAGTGTGTTTTTGATAACAGCGGACGATAGGTACAAAGAAAAGAAAGGAACTCAACACGTCCCTTAAGTGATTCGGGTTAATAGGACACTCCTCGACAGTCTCAACACGACTGCTTCGGAGTACGGGTAATGGAGAGCTCAACACGCTCTCCGGATAACGGCGGTATGGAACAACTTGTGAACTCAACACGTCCACAAGCCGGGGTAGGGAAGAAGAGAACCTTCAGTCAACACCTGACGATTCTGCCTCTATGAGGAAATAATGCGGTTTATATAGCAAAGTTTTGCCCTTTCTACTGTCGATACACTCCTACTTCATGGGTTGGTTCGCGCGCACGCTGGTTTAACGGTGATGGCTTGGACTCATCGTTACAATTCCATAGTAAATTATGAGGGAAAAACCAGGAAAAAAAACCTCATAATACTATCCCGACATTGTAAGTATTTGTTCGTGAATTTAGTTTACCTTCAACAAACATCAAAATTCTGATTTTATATATTACGTTATTTAAAAAACATAAATGATGTATCCTCTATAATATGTTACTGACTTACTAATACTGGTATTTTCTTATTAATAACTTCCTCTTTCAATATTGGTAACCAGATGAGGCCAATTGTGTCGCAAATTCCTTGGCAGAATGTAATAGGATCTGATTACCAATATTGAAAGAGGAAGTTATTAATAAGAAAATACCAGTATTAGTAAGTCAGTAACATATAGAGGATACAGCATTTATGTTTTTTAAATAACGTAACATATAAAATCGGAATTTTGATGTTTGTTGATGTTAAACTAAATTCATGAACAAATACTTACAATGTCGGGATAGTATTATGAGGTTTTTTTCCTTGTTTTTCCCTCATAATTTACTATGGAATCACTAACAGGAGAATTTTACTGACATCATGTCATGTGTTTGTCTTTTTAAAGACGAATTACATGCTATGATTTTTTTCTGACGGATATTCTCAAGTTAAAGTTGATTTCATGTAATCGAATGAACTATCTTATAAGTAAAGTCGTCCCAGGAGCGCAACTCAACAATATTGGCAATATCATTTTAAAGTCGTCTACTTTAAAATGCATAATGTATGTCTGAATTGTCAATATAAATGAGTCAGATAAAATTAAATTATTAGAAGAATTTTTCACTATGTAACAAAAAATAAAATTTGTTTAATTTACTGTTTGTATTTTGAGAACGATTTCCGAAGTGGAAATTGAAACGTCAATAAACGTATTTTTATCTTTAATTGTGGCTTATTCCCAGTTAAATAGTAGTTAATTTACAATGCCACAAGACAATAGCTTCAGAACAATATATATATATATATATATATATATATATATATATATATATATATATATACAAATACACTCACCGGCAAAATTAACGGAACACCTTAAAAATGGGACATGTTAGATGACTCGAATTTCCTAAACCTGTTGTCCGATTTTAGTGATTTTTTTAGTATGTTATAGGTATATTATTTAAGAATATCAATGAAATAATATTGTTGCTAGACAGGTCAATGTCATTTTATACCGGGTGTAACAATCATACTGTGTTTTTTCCTTAAAGTTCGAAACACCCTGTGGAATATTCTAGCATATATAAAATATTGAAATTAAAGCTCAATTATAGTCTCAGGCTTTCTTAACATTTTCTTTTTTGATTCATTTGCTTGTGTTGGATAATAAAAAAGTTAGGTACGTTAACAACTAGCCATGTTTTTCATCAATAAATGCTCATTTTCTTCTTAGTTTCACCAGCATATTTAAAGGAACAACCATAAAATCTGAGTATTTTCTCTCTAGTCTATATACTGTTTAGATAATATCATAATACGAATGTTGGTGAAGTATTTTGAATTTATATTACAATGGTAGTACAATATAAAACCTGTTTAAGAAGAAATAAAACACAAAGATGTCAGACTCAACAAAATACGGATTTTAAACGCATTAACTTTATTGTACAGTTTGAACTTAAATTGGTTTTTTATGCATTTTTTTGGCTTTAATAGCGTGTGTTTCCCCTACGAGCCCTTACAACTGCAGTTATTCGTCTTCTCATACTTCTGATACCGCTATCGATCAGTTGTTGGGCAGTCTCTCCCATTCCTCAATCAAAGCAATTGTGACTTCCTCTCTGTTTTGAATAGCAGGAACCCGTGCCCTAAGTTTTCTGCCTAGCATGTCCCACATATCCTCTATCGGGTTTAGGTCTGGGGAACAAGCTGGCCAATTCATCGTTGTTATACCCACTTGTAATAAGAAATATCTTACACAGTCTGCGACGTGTGGGCTCGCATTATCCTGCATTAAAATAAAATTTTCGCCAATATATGGTGAAAAAGGTACCACATGGTCTTGGAGAATATCTCTGATATACTTATCTGCTGTTAATGCTCCATCATCAATCACCACTAACTCTGTTATTGCTCCCAAACATATACCGCCCCACACCATAATTGAACCTCCACCAAAAGGTACGGTCGTAGTAAAATTGAAAGGGGCATTTTGTTCTCCTTGGCGTTGATACAATCTTTCTCTACCGTCGATGTAATTGTCACAGAAACGGCTCTCGTCCGTAAAGAGAATTTGACTCCAGTGGTTATCATTCCAATTTTGATGTACTCGACCAAATTGTAGTCGTGCTAAACGATGGTGTCTCTGGAGTCTGGGAGCTTTTATTGGCACATATGACTTGAGACCGGCTTTTTTAAGTCTCTTTCTTACTATGCGCTCAATTAAATACAAGTTTGTACTTGTTATGAACAGACAGAATGACTGTAAAATGTAAAACACAATACAAATAAACAAATTAATTTGACATTTAAGACTTTCTTGTGACAAGGAGCTTTCAAAGCTATGTAGATATAGTCTATAAAATACAAATATAAAGAAATATTGCATTAATAACAGGTTCCTTTAAATTTGCCGGTGTGTGTATTAAATTGTTAACTTCTCATAGCCTACTTTAGGCTTGTTTATTAAACTAAGCAGAAAATGAGGATTTATTGATGAAAAACATGGCTAGTTGTTAACGTACCTAACTTTTTTATTATCAAACATAAGCAAATGAATCAAAAAAGAAAATGTTAAGAAAGCCTGAGGCTATAATTAAGTTTTAATTTCAATATTTTATATATGCTAGAATATTCCACAGGGTGTTCCGAACTTTAAGGAAAAAACACAGTAGGATTGTTACACCCGGTATAAAATGACATTGACCTGTCATTTTTTTAGCAACAATATTATTACATCGATATTCTTAAATAATATACCTATAACATACCAAAAAAATCACTAAAATCGGACAACAGGTTTAGGAAATTCGAGACATCTAACATGTACCAATTTTAAGGTGTTCCGTTAATTTTGCCGGTGAGTGTATATATGTACGTATATTGTTATGATTTTAAGATACCTAATGCAAATCACAATTAGAAGAATAAATATCTGATAATTTCACAATGCAAAATATCTTGATAATTGGTGGTGTTCAAGACAATTCGTGATTTAAAAAGATTAATATGATAACAATATTGAATAGATGTAGTGTTATGAAGGCACTTTATAGTAACTAAATAGTTTTAAGATGATTTTATTAAGTTATGCAATTCAAATGACATAACTTTCAAAACAATAACCCTGTATAAAAGATTCTGATTAAATAATATTAGAACTTTGTTTACCAGACATATCTTTATTTAAAATTTGAGCAATACAAGAAGTTTTTTTTTCAATTTAATGCGTATATAATGTTATATCTTTGAAAGATGATTGTTCTAACATTCAAAGTTTCTCGATATAGTCTGGAGAGACATTTTCATTGGCAGGATACATCCTATATTTTTGAATTTAGTTAGTAAATATATGAATATAAGTTATTACACACTTCAATTTTATAATACAAAACAATAAGTAGATTCAAATTATGATTAATTAGCTAAAATTTAAGAAAGCATCATCAAATGATTTGTTAAATCATAATTATGGGTAAACAGTAAACAGAAAGGAATAAACAGTAGAAGTCTATGGGAGATTGCCTTACATCAAAGGTTTATCACCACAGATCACAAACCTTTTCAGACAGTTCAACATAGTGATAGCAAATTCAGTGTACAAAAGATTAGGGACATACTTTACTCACCTGACAGAAAAAGATAAAAAACTGGATAACTTCAATGTAGTGTATTATATTCCATGTGGTTCTTGTTCAGAAGTGTATGTCGGTCAAACCAGCCAGAAACTCTCAAAAAGAATAGCTTTGCACAGGAGTGATGTTATGAGGAAGCCCACCAGCACAGCCTTTAGCCAACATATTAAGAATACTGGACACACTGCTAACTATGAAAATGTGCAAGTACTAAAGAGGGTTGACAACCAATTTAAGAGAAACTTCATAGAAATGTGCTACGTCCATAACTGCAGCTCTCTATGAACTGTAATAAAGATGTTGAAAACTTAAGTTGTATTTATTCCTTTCTACTTCAACAGGACTTGACAAGAAGTAACAAACTGGAAATGTAGGGAACTTATCATAACATGCATAGATTACCTACCTGTACTTGAGAAAAGACTTCATTTCCCTGCTGAATAATGTTGCCTAGGTCTCTTTCTTTCATATCCATGGTTGGAGGTGCAAAAGTGAAAATTATAACCTCGTTACATATGACACACAGATATTGACAGAAATCAGAAATATGTCATCAAAAAAGAAGATTAATTCTTCTATTTACTGAGTTGCAGTTTTGTAGAATTTTAGACTTTTTTGTTGTGTTTGTTTTTAAAAAATACCTGTTGTGTTGTAATGTTTTTATTCAAATTTTAAATGTATTTTTTAATATTTTTAACATGTTTGTGACAGTGTTCTTTACCACTAGGACCATCTGAACATTTTCATGTAGGTTTTTAAATGTTGATTTCCACCACTTGTACTATAATAGGTTTTCCATTTAGGTGCTGATGAAGGTGACAACATATCACCGAAAATTTCACATTTAGAATAAAGTTCTACACCAAACTGGCTTATACCATCTCTAGCTGATCCTAGTTTTGACGCTTTCCCGAAAGTTACCCTCCAAAGAATTATATCTTACTCGTTATATAACTATATATATATATATATATATATATATATATAATGAACTAGAAGTATTTGCTGACAACAAGGAAGTAAATTTTCAATATTGGGTTTGCAGCAATAAAAATGATACGTGTACTCTTTTAAATTTTTATTCCGAGCTTTCGGACATGGTTATGTCCTTCATCAGGGAGCTACAAATATGATGAATAGTTTGTTACAAGTTTGTATAATTAATTAAAGATTCGCTACTTACAAACTTAATGAGGTTGGATCATCAATGATTTTCTACCATGTCGATAAAACTTATCACAGTCTGTCATATTATTATATAAAACTTATTCCTATATTTAAAATTTTAAAAAATTGCTATACAATCACAAACACTTACTTATTATACACACATTTCTGACATTTTTATTCTTAATTTTATGATATTATGATCTATTATTATTACTAATGACGATATAATAAAATTAAGAATAAAAATGTCAGAAATGTGTGTATAATAAGTAAGTGTTTGTGATTGTATAGCAATTTTTTAAAAATTTTAAATATAGGAATAAGTTTTATATAATAATATGACAGACTGTGATAAGTTTTTTCGACATGGTAGAAAATCATTGATGATCCAACCTCATTAAGTTTGTAAGTAGCGAATCTTTAATTAATTATACAAACTTGTAACAAACTATTCATCATATTTGTAGCTCCCTGATGAAGGACATAACCATGTCCGAAAGCTCGGAATAAAAATTTAAAAGAGTACACGTATCATTTTTATTGCTGCAAACCCAATATTGAAAATTTACTTTATATATATATATATATATATATATGAATTTCATTTTTTATTAGATTTTAATAAATTTAAAACAATATTATATATATATATATATATATATATATATTATATTATTTATATATATATATATATATATATATATATATATTTATATATATATATATTATATATATATTTATATATATATATATAATATATATATATATATATATATATATATATATATATATATATTGTTATGATAGGTAAGATCGAGAAAAATATTGGTGTGCTTAAAATATTTCAAAGTTAAAAAAAAATTAAAATAATTCAGATAAGTCGAATAATAAACAACAAACATTTCGAAGAATGAAAGTCCATTATCTTTGGATTACTTGTATTAAACAGAACGTAAGATATGCATAAATTATTTTCTTTGTAAAATATATTTGAATGACTTGAATGAGCTTAAGTGAAATCCTAGACAATGGAAGCGGGTTTTCCAAATAAATTTGTACAGTAATTAGGACAATAGAATATATTTTAGAAAGATATGTTTTTGTTAGTTCATAAGAATTGGTAGAAAAAGATTGGTTTGTAAATAAGTTTTAGGAAATTTTATAATTGTAGGTAAAAATTTGTTTGTGTTATCGAAATGAAGAAATGGGAGATGTATGACGCGTTTTGATTGGATGAGATTGAAAAAGGTGGGATGGTTGGTTTGAGAATGAGACTTTAGTTAGTTTTTGAAGAAAAAAAAATATAGTCAGTTGGTTTTCCAAGTGTGCAAGGCGAACAGTCATTGTTCTCTGGTGATTCCCGAGAGGTAGCAAGCAGTAGTGTTGAATGTTAGTGAGTTTTTCGTGGAGTTAGTGTATCTGACAGAAGCTGATCCAGCAAAATATTGTAAGTCATATTTTTCTACTTATATTCCAAGAGTCACTGTTCAGGCCAACGAGAGATTCAGTTTATCGTAAAGAGAAGATATTCCAAGAGTCATTTTTCACTCAGGCCAACCAGAGATTCAGTTTATCGAGAGGAGAAGAGGCTAGCATAATTTTAATGATTCGTGCATTTGAAGGAGATCATTAAGGACGATAAACTTGCAACAATTTGTTGTAAGATTGCTGATTACCTAGGGAGCTGCTAAGAATAGATAGTATAGGCTACAAGGAACAAGGATTTGGACCACTCATCATCAGAGAGGGATAGTTTTGTTTTTCTGCAGTTTTCTTTTATTGATAACACAATTTTTACAATTACTTTAGAAAAGATATAAATATTTTGATTAGGAGATTTAGAATATTAATTGGGATTTTGAGATTTTAATTTATATTATTTGTACCATTAATTTTGAAGTTTCACGTACGTAGAACAAAATTTCGAGAATCATTATATGAGATATTGTTTATTGAAAACATTTGAGTGTGAATTTTATTTCATTATTTTTATTTCAAGAGAGGTGTATATCATATATATATATATATATATATATATATATATATATAATATATATATATATATATATAGTGTTATATCATATATGTTTTTTTTATTATTCCAGTATTCTTTGGACCTTACTTTTCACATGTAAAGCATAGATATTGAAGCACGAATATAACCTGAGATAAGAGAATTAAAAAGTGTGATAGAATCATAATCATATATTTAAAAAAATTTTTTATTAATTAATTAATTGATTAGCTAATTAATTGCTTGGCGCACTAAGACTTTGAATATCACAATAATATATATATATATATATATATATATATATATATATAATATATATATATATATATATATATATATATATATTATATATATATATATATATATATACAGAGTGGCCCAAAAGTCTGGAAACGGCTAATTATCTCGTAAAATGCTAATCATAATTGTACAAATACAGAGATACACCTATTTTGGGATACGGAGATTCCATATTTGATATTTACAATGTTGCCAGATTGGAATGTCATTATTGGAATCTCCTATTCAATACGAGTTCAACCATATGTAACACTTATGATTTTATGTAATCTGAAATGTCATAAATACATAAAACCGAAGTCTGGCAACGCCTAAATTGTTTCAATACATTTTTTAATACTAACTATTTTCAAATACATTAAAACGTAACAATTGATAGTTTAGAACACTTTTTAACATAGTAGTTACGTTATTAAGTGTTCAAAATGTGCTCAATTTGTAAGTTGACAGCACCCTAATCGAAGATAGAAGGCGTCTACCACATTTCTCCATGATTGTCTAGAAATTATTCGAGATTCATTGATAATTCGTTGCCTTAGCTCTGCAAGACTTGCTGGTTAAGTTTTGTAAACTGAATTTTTCAAGTATCCCGAATAAAAATAATCTTTAGGATTAAAATCTGGTGAACGTGGAGGCCATTCAATTCTACCTTGTCTACCAATTTATCGTCCAGGAAATATCTCATCTAAATATCGCCGAACATTTACACCAACTATCTGACGTTAAATTTCTTTCGATAAAAACTAGCCCAATTAAATAAGTCTCAAATTATGTCTAGTAATTTACGAGATAATTAGCCGTTTCCAGACTTTTGGGCCATTCTGTATATATATATATATATATATATATATATATATATATATATATATATATATATATATAAAACTGTTTTGGATGGGTTGGAGTCAATAAAAGGGGCTATTTGTTAACTATTTTTTACTTGATTTTTCAATTGTGTTTACAATTATTATCAAGAGCTGCTAAAAAATACAAAATATCTTACAAAGTTGAACTAGAAATAAAAAATTTTGTTAACTCACCAAATAAAATTAGTTTTGTATAAAAAAATGCTGCTAACATATTACAAAAAATAATAATACAAAAATGTTCTATTCTAAAATTTAATTTTGAAAAAGTTTCTTAACAAAAACTATTGAATTTGTAAATAAAAGTGAATAGATACAAATAAGCCTCAATGTCATAAATACCAACTTAAAAATTTTTATCTTTGACAATTATATTGTCAAAAATAAAATTTTGTTTAGTAACAAAAAAGAAGAAGATTTATTCATTATTGATAGATGCTTAAAAAAATGTAACAAATACATGGAAAATTAAATCAAAATGTGATATTTTACTGATTTCATATATAAAACTACATTTTGAATTTCTGACCTTTTGTTCAAATTATTATCACTTTTGCTAACACAAACCATTTCCAAAAAAGTTCTTTTAAATTTATTACTTTCACTACATAAAATTTTAATATTATCAACATCCATAATATGGTCTTTGTCTATTACATGCTCTGCCAAATCACAAGATGGTTTCTTAATTCTGCAATCACTTTTGTGAGAAATAATGCGATTTGAGAGATTTCTTCCGGTCTCACCAACATACTCAGCTTCACACTGAGTACAACTAATGCTGTATACTACATTTGTTTTATCTAATTTGTCTATAGAATACTTAGTTTTGGAATATAAAGATGAAATGGTTTTGATGTTCCTTGTTGCTATTTGTATATTGTCAATAACCTTTAGTGTTTGTATTAATTTAGGTGTTAATGATGGTATAAGAGGTAGTGAATGATAATAGATGCTCTGAATATTGGATACAATGTTCTGAGATTTAGCAAAAAATCGTATTAAGTTATTTATATTAAAAAAATTAGAAAAAAGCATCCTATGTAGCATATCGGGAGGATATGCTACATAGGATGCTTTGAGTTTTCAATTAAAATATTTTTTAACAATTGAAGATCTTCTTGTAGATAGTCTGGATGGGAAAGTTTTAAAACACGTTCTTTTAATCCTGTTATAAGGTTCATTTTCATCTTTATATTTTAGGTAGAGCATAAAACCGTGGTGCAATAGAATTATAAAATTTTGAGTTCTTTGCTTTTTCATTATCAATAAATTTCTTACTGTTTAATTTTGATACTAGACAATTTGCTTTTTGTTGCAAAGTACAAACAGGACTCCTTCGAAGTGTAGTGTAATACTTAGTATCATTTAAAAGTTCTCCAGTTTTTTGTAGGTAATCCTCTTTATACACTATAACAGTTACGTTACCTTTATCGCTTTTGACAATGTAAATTTCAGGATGGTTTTTAAGAAAAAGTTTAGTTTGTACAGTTGCGGTCACGGAATAGTTTACAGGTTCACGTATCTATAATAGGAGCCCATTTTTTAAATTTTTACTTCGTTTAAACGCACCTTTTACGTCAAAGTGACGTTGCCAGTGGTGTACTAGCTAGAATAGGTAGATTAAAATTAAAATATCAAAATATTTTACAAAATGAAAAATATAGAAAACAGTTTTTTGAATAAACTGGATTATGATCTTAATAACGAAAATAAAGAAGTCTTTTTTTTAATATGCATTTTATTTTAAATCTATTTTATATTAAATAACGATAAACAATGATAAATAATAATTATTATTTGGTGGAAGCCCCATTCTTGTCAATACAATTTTGCAGTCTTCTGTTCATAGATAGCACCAATCCCCTCATGTTATAGTTAACAAGTTCTTCCCATGCCTGCTCAATTGCTTCCCATAATTCAATTCTATTCCGTGGTCTAAGGTATCTTTCATTTAGTTTCTTTGTTAACTCTGCCCACACATTTTCGACGGGGTTAAAGTCTGCACTACGGGAAGGCCACGGAAGAACATTAACATCAGTTTCTTCTAGCCATTCTCGAACAATTCTACTCGTATGCACCGGGCAATTGTCATGTTGGAAGATAAAGTCGTTGTTGGGGAATCTCTGGATCACCGATGGCAACATTGTGTGCTCAATAATATGTTTGTAATATAATCCTGTTAACTTCTCCTCTACATGATAACAAACGCCCGGGCCTTCGGCACTTATCCATCCCCATACGTTGACAGAGAATCCTCCACTATTTCTTAAATGATGCGTATACTGTTCATCATACCTATGATTTCTCGGCCTATAAACTCTTATTCGACCATTATTATACGACTGAAATACTTTTACTTAGACCAAAAATTCTCATCGCGGTTTATAAATTCATTACAAAATTCAACTCGTCTCCTCTTGTGATCCTCAGTCAAAAAAGGTTTCCGTGCAGCTACACAATTTAGCAGTCCACTTGCTTTAATTCTTCGACGTGCAGTGCGAATACTGCCTGGAAACGCTGCCTCTTCTCTTGCCTTTTGAGCTGTGGCAAAAGGAGATTCTCTCAAATAATCTACTAACATCTCATCCTGTTGATCTGTGGAAATCTTCTGCCCTCCTGAACCGCCCAACCGTGCTATAGAGTGAAAATTATCCCATCTTTGTTTAATCTTCCATATGCACATATGACTCACGTTCAAATCAGCAGCAACTTGCCTTAGTGACCAACCTTCTTCGAGTTTGGCAATTGCTCTTGCTTTTTGCGCATAATTCAAATGTATTCTAACCATTTTGGAAGAGTTTAATATACTTTTATTTTATTGTTGAACACTCGCGAAAGCATTGACGTTTTGAAATTTTTTGACTTTGACATTTATCAAATCCGTACGACACTGCAATTTTACAGTATTACAATACAAAAAGTAAGGTGTAAACTATTCCGTGACCGCAACTGTACATAGTATTTATTTAAAAAATGATCTTTGACTTGTTTATGTAAAAAGTTTGTAATGACGTTTGTACATTTAGATCTAACAACATCCTTTTGATTATCATTAGGCTTATTTGTAACTATTCAATTTTATTTACAAATTCAATTGTTTTTGTTAAGAAACTTTTTCAATATTAAAATTTCAGAGAAACATTTTTTAGAATAGAACAATTTTGTATTAATATTTTTTTGTAATATGTTAGCAGCATTTTTTTATACAAAACTAATTTTATTTGGTGAGTTAACAAAATTTTTTATTTCTAGTTCAACTTTGTAAGATATTTTGTATTTTTTACCAGCTCTTGATAATAATTGTAAACATAATTGAAAGCTCGAGTAAAAAATAGTTAACAAATAGCCCCTTTCATTGACTCCAACCCATCCAAAACAGTTTTATATTTTTTCCAAACGAGTCACAAGTACTTATTTTTTCTTACTCTTAATATATTATATATATATATATATATATATATATATATATATATATATATATATGTATATATATAAATATATAAATATATATATAAATATATAAATATATAAATATATATATATATATATATTATATATATATAAATATATATATATATATATATATATATATTTATATATATATATATATATATATATATATATATATATATATATATATATATATATATATATATATATATGTTATATGAGAAAATATTAACCTTGAACTAGCTTAAGTTCGCCGACTTCAGATTTCATCATTTCATTCCCATAGAAACAGCTGAGCACGCAGTAGAACTTTGTACGAACCGTTGGCCAATATTCATGGGAACAGCGATTCAGCACTTCATACCAAACCTATAAATTGCCATTCTCAGATGCCGGGACCACTCTTAGCTGCAACTTCGACCAGTCCAGTTATTGTAGTCATTTTAAATTAATTTAATTTTGTACTATTATTTAATATTTAATTTGTAACAAATAAAGTTCTTTTTTAAAAAGTTAAACTCGTGATCAGTGATCTAACAATTGGCGCAAAGTCAGTAGGATCCGAAAAACGTTGCTAGAACACGTGTATACTCACTGGCAGCGGCGGATTCTCATCCCTTAACGGAACAAAGAATCTACGGAAGTCCTCACTCCTGTGATCTACGGAAGGAACACCTAGTGAAGCCCCTGGTAGCCGAGCAGAGAGAACAAGACGACCCTTAAAGAAGAAGACATCTCCGAACAACCTCACTCCTGTAATCTACGGAAGGAACACCTAGTGAAGCCCCTGGTAGCTGAGCAGAGAGAACAAGGCGTCCCGATGTTCTTCTTTATGTAAGTGGATTTTGAATCATCTCGTTAATAATTTTGTTTTAATAATTTACGAAATTGACTATACTGCAAGTCAATTAATCAAGATACAAAAAAATAATACAAGTTGATTATCTAATATTTGAAATTATTGATATTGACATATTTCTTTTATACTATTTTATAATTACTGATATTTTATCCACATATTTTTTTTACTTGCTATATTTTTGGTATATTTTCTTTTGATATATTTTTATTTGACATATTTGATACATTTTTACTTGATATATTTGATACATTTTTATTGATATATTATTTGATATTTTAAATTGATACATTTTTGTCCTTTATATATACCACCACATTTTTTTTTCTCCCTTATATACTGATATATTTTATACTTCTTCATACTTCTATTTTTCATTTTCGTTTCAAAATATCTCGAAAAATGCCCGAGACACGTTCCCAAACTCAACAAGAAATCGAACCATACAAGCTTTCGGAAATATTTTCCATTATCCCAGAATTTGAAGGCGATCCGATTTCTCTTTCTACATTTTTAGATGCGTGCGACTGTGCCTTTAAAATGGCCACAGGCGATCAGCGCGTTCTATTAACGATTCACGTAAAAAATAAACTCAAAGGTAAAGCTGCACAGCTTATTAATTCTAGAAAACCACTTTCCTATACAGAAATAAAACAATTATTAAATCTACATTTCGGAGACAGTAGAGACCTGACCTCCTTAATACAAGACTTACAAAGACTAAGACAACTATCTAACGAATCTCCTCTAACTTTCTTTAACCGCTTACAAGTTCTGAATGCAAAAATGCACGCCTCGATCCAAATAGCAAATTTATCCCCAGATCAAAAAACCGCCCAATGTGACTTAATCGATACCATGGCCCTAAACACACTTTTAACCGGTTTAGAACCCCGTCTAGGACAAATTATTAGGGCTAGTAATCCAAAAGATCTCATTGAAGCAAGCAATCGTATTAGACGCGAACTTCAATTGTCATATTTTGAAGAACAAAAATCTAATTCTAGATCAACTATTCCTAAACCCTCTCAACCAATGAGAAGACCCTCATCTCAGTTTACAAAATGTACAAATTGTGGCCGCATTGGTCATCTAAATACTGAATGCCGCTCTTCACGTTTCGTAAAGCCAAACCAAACTTTTTCTAGGCCACACGGTTACCAAAACCAATATAATAATGGACCTAATAACTATCAAAACAATCAGAACCCTAATAGGAATCAATATTCTTCCAACAATCCAAATTTCAACCAACAGAGACCTTCCTTTTCATCTCAAAATCAAAATCAAAACGTCCATCTGTTATTCAAAGAAACCCAAACTTCCAACGGGCACATGTCTTAAACGAATACCCTGACGAAATAACGACTAACTATTATACAGATGATTACTACACAGATAATTATTATAATACCGATAACTATGAAAACTATGACACAGATTATTATACAGAAAATAATCCACAAACTGATAACTTTACGAAACCAATAACACACAAGATTATCAAAATTTTCTTTCACTTCCGAATCAAAATCATCCTCCCAATCATACGAACCACTCAACGGATATTACGAATATCCAAGAACAAATTCAAGCACTCAACTTGGACGACTTTCATCCGGACCTCAATTTTCCCGAACAGACATTCATGTAACCCCATTTCATACAATGAGTTCCAAAAATTTATATTATATTAACGATGCTACCAACACTTTTAAACTTTTAATCGACACAGGTGCTGGAATCACTGTTTTCAAAGAAAACACAGCACGCAATTATCATAATAGATTTCCTGAAAACGTTACTATTCAAGGTATAACCGATCAAAAATTGTTAATAACAGAATCTGTCCTGATTCCCTTCACTGACAATAATCCTCACAAAGTCTTTATTTTCAATTTAGACATTGATTTCGATGGCATAATAGGCCTAGACTTTCTAGATCATTATGAATGCGTAATAGATCTTAAATCCCGACAGTTGCATACAAATTTTAAAACTGTCACCCTTCACAAAGTAGGACACGAGACAAACACACCTCAAGACAAAATACCGACACACCCTACAGAAACAAGACAAAACGAACCTAAAATAAAAATTAAATCAGATTCTAAACAGGAATCAAATTTAAAATACCAAAACCCTATAAATGAAAAATACACTATCATAAAAAACCGAGATCAAGACAAAAATCTTGAAAGACCGGAGAGAAAACGAATAAAAGGAACAAACAGAATTACCATTGACAGCCGGACCGAACAAATATGCAAATTAAAATGCAACTTATCAAATACAGATGCCATATTATCAGCTCAAGAAATAGAAAAAGTAAGATTACCTCATGCATTAGTCCATGTAGACGAAAATGGAGAATTCTTAACTTCCGTCCTAAATGCTAATGCAATGCCGAAGACAATCGAATTTTCAGACATTTCAATCGCACCCTTCAAAAATTCCGAGACAATCCTATCCTACAACGGAAATGATTTTGAAGAACCCGTACTAGACAGAACACGAATAATTAGAGAACAACTAAGAATTGATCATCTAAATTGCGAAGAACAAGAACTAATTCTAGATATATGTACTGAATATGCAGATATATTTTATGTCGAAGGCGACAAACTGACCTTCACAAACGAAATCAAACACAAAATCGAAACAAACAACGCTAAACCTATCTTCACTAAATCTTATAGATATCCTCAAATACATAAGGAAGAGGTAAAGACGCAAATTAATAAAATGTTAGAAGAAGGAATAATCCAGAAAAGCGTCTCGCCCTGGTCGAGTCCAGTCTGGGTCGTACCGAAGAAATTAGATGCGTCAGGAAAACAAAAATGGCGAGTTGTTATTGATTATCGAAAACTTAACGAACTCACAGTACAAGACCGTTATCCTCTACCACAAATATCAGAACTATTGGACCAACTAGGAAGATGCCAATACTTCACAACACTAGATTTAGCGTCTGGATTTCACCAGATCGAAATCGAGCCACAAGACATCCAGAAAACGGCCTTTTCCGTCGAAAATGGACATTACGAATTTGTGCGCATGCCATTCGGACTAATGAATGCTCCATCTACTTTCCAAAGAGTAATGGACAACATCCTTTTAGGAATACAAAACGAAAGATGCTTAGTGTATATGGATGACATAATTATCTACTCACCCACTATTCATGATCACATGTCACGACTAACAGAAGTTTTTAAAAGGTTACGAAAAGCAAACTTAAAAATACAGCCAGACAAGTGCGAATTTTTAAGAAAAGAAGTAGCATATTTGGGCCACCTTGTAACAGAAAATGGTGTAAAAACAAATCCAGTTAAAATATCTTGCATCAAAAACTTCCGGAACCAAAGAAACACCAAAGAAATAAAATCATTCTTAGGCCTAGCCGGTTACTACAGAAGATTTATTCCAAACTTTGCCAAAATTTCTAAACCACTTACGAAACTACTTCAGAAAGACGTACCTTTTATTTTTAATTCTGATTGCAAAGAAGCCTTTAACGAACTCAAAAATATTTTAACTTCAGATCCAATACTTATATATCCCAATTTTGAGGAACCATTTTTACTAACAACTGACGCTAGTGCATTCGCGATTGGAGCCGTTCTATCGCAAGGCCCTATTGGAAAAGATTTACCCATAGCTTATGCCTCCAGAACATTATGCGGTGCCGAAACAAAATATTCGACTATAGAGAGAGAACTTTTAGCTATCGTATGGGCAGTCAAACATTTTAGACCATATCTTTTTGGCCGAAAATTCACCCTTATTACCGATCATCGACCCCTTACATGGCTTTTCTCGATAAAAGATCCCGGAAGCCGATTAGCGCGTTGGCGCCTAAAGCTCGAAGAATACAATTATAAAATAGAACATCGCGCAGGAAAAATAAACAGAAATGCAGATGCCCTCTCAAGGATAAAGATTAACCATTTCAAGGATTGTGCAAACTTTCAATCAAAAATCTCATTACATGCATCGAATGAAGATGACACGGAAACTCAAGAAAACGAAGACGACGATGAAGAAAATATAGAAGAAATGTCCGAAGAACTTGACAAGTTTATCGAACTGTATAGAACTAAATCAAATAATCGATTATTCAAAAATTGAAACATCGAATACGGACTTATTAGACAAATCCAACAAAAATATTGTTACATTTTTTTGGCAAAATAAACTTGAAGAACTCCACGAGAAAATAATGGATGACATATTCGAAGAAAACATGGAATATAGTAACCGAAGAATTAATATTGTACATAGCAAAACTGTAAAAGATCGAAAATATTTTATTATACCATTACCGTTTGATCCCGAACGAGTAATATCACATTTATTTCTTATACTTTTTGCAAATAAAGATCAATTCGATGAATCAAAAATGTATTGTGTCGAAAATAATCTCGAACTGCCTATCCTAGAGATATTTTCGTATATTTTTGCTGACAAAGAATTAAAATTAAGAATCTGTCAAAATATAATTAAAACAGCCAGCGAAGACGAAATCCCTCAAATTTTAGATCAATACCATTGTGGTAAAAACAATTTACATCGAGGAATAAACGAAACTGTCAGAAGAATATAGCAGAAATACAATTGGAAGAATTTAACAAAAGATGTAGAGAAATTTGTAAAAGCATGTGAAATTTGCCAAAAAGTTAAGATTTGCAGGAAAAACTTAAGTGGACCATTAGTCATAACAGAAACTCCAAAAACACCATTCGAAAGAATAAATATGGATATATTCGAATACCCTACTAGGAACTACGCTTTAACTATTCGTGACGAATTGACAAAATTCACGCAAGCCTATCCTTTGGAAGACAAAAAGGCAGTAACAGTAGCCAACACACTCCTACTCTTCTTTCAACACTATGGAACACCACTAAGAATTCATTGTGATTGCGGTCGAGAATTCGAGAATGCTATAATCAAAGATCTATGCGAATTATACGACATTAAACTAACATTTTCTAGTGTTAACCATCCACAATCTAATGGGTCTGTGGAAAGATTTCATGCCACACTCTCAGAAATGATTAGAGCAAATCAAGCCGAGAGACCCAAACGATCATCCCTTCACTATACTTCCTTATGCAATAATATGCTATAACAACACAAAAAATAAGACCCACGGTTTCACACCATATGAACTTATATTTGGGCACACTGCAAGCCGACCACCAGAAACTCTATACAATCAAAAAACACTAATGAGCAAATATATTCGAGACCTGAATAATCGCATGGAATATTTTTACAAAGTAGCCAAAGCAAAAACAGAAAGACAGAAAGAAAAGGCGAAAGTAAGATTTGATGAGAATATTTCAGAACGAAGACTGATTTTAAAATTGGTGACAAAGTTTACGCAAAGGAATCCCAAATTAAATCAAAATCGGATAATCTTTTTAATGGACCTTTCGAAATTCAAGAAATTTTTACAAATTCCGCAATTATCCTTAACCCCAAAACTAACCAAAACTCTAAAGTAAATTTTGACAGACTGAAACCTTATTTTGAATAATTTTCCTTTACAGATTCTATGGACTCCTTTCTATCGTCCAATCCCAAATTCTCCTCACTCCAATTAATAACACAATTGGAATATATTTTCATGAAAAAGGAACTATACGAATATCTAACGACAAATGGACTTTACTTGTTTACAAAGAATTATTCCCTATCAAAACTACAATATCCAACAATGACAGAATTTTGGAAAACCTATTAGAAAAATTTATTAACGTTGATACACCGAGAAAAATTGCCTTTCAAGCCGAAGTACAGACACATGTTAGTCTGCTAAAACAAATCTCAAACTCCGTTAACTTAAAATATAAAGAAATAACCTCCGACACAGTACCTTATAATAAACGCCTAAAACGCGGTTTAGTAAATGGTATTGGAACAATCTGGAAATCTATTACTGGAAATTTAGACGCCTCTGACGGCGAATACTTTAATAAATGTATAAATAAGATAAATTCCGATGAAACTCAAATTGAAAATCTCCTAAAAAATCAAATATCTGTTACCACTTCAGTTATAAGAACTTTCAACACTACAATTCAAAAATTGCAAATAGACGAAGAAACCTTTAACAAAGACTTAAAAACTATCGAGACTACACTTCTGGACATTAATAATGACATCTCCTTCTACCAAGCACAATTACAAATACTAGATTTATGTGAGTCCTTAATGGAAAGTTACGTATTTTTAGAAAATTATTTAAATGATATACTAAATTCTATCACATTCTCTCGCCTGCAAATTTTACATAGTTCTATAATTTCGCCCATAGACTTATTGGACGCATTAAAAGAAATCTCACAGTCATTACAAAATAACGTATTGCCTCTACCCACTTATATGTCAAATATAGCTCAATATATTGACATAATAAAACTACTATCACTTGTCACTTATCAGCTTGATTCAAAAATTGTTTTTGTTCTCGAAATTCCGTTAGTTGATCCCGAAATATTCACCTTGTATCAATTATATTCAATACCAATATTAGATAATCAAACTGGTTTTCATCATATACTTTCAACTGTTCATAAATACATTGCGCGAGATGATGATTCAATTTCATATGTCTTACCCATGGACACCGAAAAATGCAAACAAATCAGTCAAAACCAAAGAATGTGTACAGACATAGTACCAGAATTCATGCTAGAGACCAAATTGAGAAATATACAAATATCACATATAAAAGTCACCCAGTTAACGTACCCTACAGATGCTGTGACCATTTTGAGACAAAGAATCACCTGTCAAAATTGAAACCACTAAAACTCAGTAAGATCAACGTAGATGACTTAAATATTGCACAACACAAATTGGACCAATATTCCGAAGAACTGGACCATATTATGAGCCAATCATTCATTGAGGAACATCTACCCTTATTCACTATATCAACTTTATCCCTGATTATTATCCTAGTTATTCTATACCTTTTCTGCAAATACCGAACCAAAATATTCCCAAAAATTGCAATATCCCTGTCCCAGGATCAGCCTCCAACTTTATTACCACGCAGAAATTCCATTAGACAGAAACTTCAAAGCTTAACCTCGTTCAGAAGAAGACCCAATGTCCAAGAAGAAAGCGAAGCAGAAACTCCAATTACTCTGTAAAAGTCAAAGCAATGGCATTGACTTTTCACTAATAAGGGGAGCTGTTATATGAGAAAATATTAACCTTGAACTAGCTTAAGTTCGCCGACTTCAGATTTCATCATTTCATTCCCATAGAAACAGCTGAGCACGCAGTAGAACTTTGTACGAACCGTTGGCCAATATTCATGGGAACAGCGATTCAGCACTTCATACCAAACCTATAAATTGCCATTCTCAGATGCCGGGACCACTCTTAGCTGCAACTTCGACCAGTCCAGTTATTGTAGTCATTTTAAATTAATTTAATTTTGTACTATTATTTAATATTTAATTTGTAACAAATAAAGTTCTTTTTTAAAAAGTTAAACTCGTGATCAGTGATCTAACATATATATATATATATATATATATATATATAATATATTATTGTTTTAAATTTATTAAAATCTAATAAAAAATGAAATTCACCGACGACCAGTAAAGTCGTTTTAACCCTATAAATAATAATATTGGATTTGTGAGATTCAAATATTTGAATGAGTAATGGTTTTTCTAATTTAGTAGAAAGTTGGCAGATAGGAGAATAAATATTTGAACTTTAGATCTAAGGTTTAAGTCTTTTGTTTACAAAGAAATGGACAATAATAGCATTGAGCTTCTGTTTGACAAGTCACAGAATTTAATTGCTCGGAAGGGATGGCGTTGTATGTAGGATGTGTGTGTCAGTAAAGTGAAGGAAGTCAGATTTTGCCCGGGAAAAGGATTACTGTGATTTGAACGTCTGAAGAAGCAAGTGGTTTTTGTTCTATATCCTGCAGTGAAAGTTAGCAGAGTTCTTGTCAAATAATAAATGAGAAAGGTGTTTTGTATCACTGTGAAAGATCACAGTCGTAAGAAGAAAAGGATCCAATAGAGAAATTCTTGGAAATAAAATCTTTTCCATTTTAATAATTTTTTAATTATTTTTCCAAAAATAAAAAAATTTTCCATTTTAATTTCCAAATCTTTTAATTTTTCTCTCTGACATTCTGGATTTCCTTCATATGTTTTTTAATTTCTTTTGTCTCTATTTCCTGTTTCTCGCTTTTTTCTATAATCTCTTCTATTTTCTGTACCATTCCTTCTTGATACTCTTTATATTTCTGTTGTTTTCTTCTATTGCCTTTTTTGTTTCCTGCTGCTTTTTTCCACTGCTTGTTTTATTTCATCCATTTTCCTTGATGTTTCTTGTTGATTTAATTGCATCAGTTGTAAAATCTTCTCTATTCCTGATAACTCCTGACTTTCTGTCATTACCATTTTTGTTTCTAACATTTCTTCTTGTTCTACAATTTCTTCTTGTCTTTGGTTTTCTTGCTTTTATTCCTTGTACCATACATTTTGTTTTTTAATTTTTATAAATCTTCTTCCCCGCCAAATACGAAACTTTTATTTTATGAAATCTCTTCGCCAGATTTAAAAATTTTAAAAATTTCCTTGATTTGTTGCACATACGATAAATTGCAAAAAAAATGTTTATAAATTGCTATCAAATGTCGATAAGATTGTTAAATAAAGTTGTTATAAATTGTAAATATAAATAAAAATTAAATATAATAGAAATTGAATGTATCGACATTTTCTTCACTCGACCAATAAATTCTTAACCACCTGTCAGTTTCTTTTCCAATTGCCTTCCTTCTCAAATGCAACTATTACTTTTTAGATTTACCCACGTTGAGCGCCAGTTATTATGATTTTCAAATTTGGACCTTTTATATGTTTAATTGATTTAATATGCCTTAGGCTTAATTTTTCAAAAACAAATACATTTAATTTAATTAAAATTTTATCTCAGGGCTCCTTTTATCGTTAATAAAAATAAGTGACTTCAAAGGATTCTTTAAGCAGTAGTCTTTGAGGAAAGGATGGACAATAGGTATGAAAATAAATTAAAACTAAATAATTTTGTGAAACTAAACTATTAAATAATTTATAAAAAAATTTAAAAAAAATTATTAAAGTCAGACAATTTTACAATTAATCAAAATCATATATCATATGCGCTAATCCGTATAATTAAAATTACATATTTATTAAAATTTCTGTAAACATTATCAGTAATTGTTAAAACTTGTATTTAAATAAAGATCTCTTCTCTGTGTTTTCTTTTTGGAATTAAATCAAGGCAAAAATTTTCTTTCAGGAAATATTACTTACTGAATATGAAAAATGAAATGAAAATCACTGAATAAATTTATAAAAAAACCAAAATAATTATGATCTAGTTATGATCGTGGTTGAAAGTCTTTGTTCATTATATGACAAACTAACATTTTATTTCCAAGAATTCTCTATTGGATCCTTTTCTTCTTACGACTGTGATCTTTCACAGTGATACAAAAACACCTTTCTCATTTATTATTTGACAAGAACTCTGCTAACTTTCACTGCAGGATATAGAACAAAAACCACTTGCTTCTTCAGACGTTCAAATCACAGTAATCCTTTTCCGGGCAAAATCTGACTTCCTTCACTTTACTGACACACACATCCTACATACAACGCCATCCCTTCCGAGCAATTAAATTCTGTGACTTGTCAAAACAGAAGCTCAATGCTATTATTGTCCATTTCTTTGTAAACAAAAGACTTAAACCTTAGATCTAAAGTTCAAATATTTATTCTCCTATCTGCCAACTTTCTACTAAATTAGAAAAACCATTACTCATTCAAATATTTGAATCTCACAAATCCAATATTATTATTTATAGGGTAAAAACGACTTTACTGGTCGTCGGTGAATTTCATTTTTTATTAGATTTTAATAAATTTAAAACAATAATATATATATATATATATATATATATATATATATATATATATATATATATATATATATATATCTATGTTAGATCACTGATCACGAGTTTAACTTTTTAAAAAAGAACTTTATTTGTTACAAATTAAATATTAAATAATAGTACAAAATTAAATTAATTTAAAATGATTTCACGATTTCACGAATGAGTTCCACGATTTTTTGTTTTCCAAGAATCTAAAGTTTCACGCCACTTAATTTTAAGTGGGCGGAAAAATGCGACATCTAACGGCTGAGTAAGTCCAGTGCTATTTGGGGGAAGTAGGATGAAGATTATGTTGTTTTTTTTTACATTTCTCTATTATATATGGGGATATATATCTCGCCAAATTATCTCCAATCATTACTTTTTTCTCTTCTTTATCTTGTTTCGAGAAATATGACAAGGCAATTTTTCGAAACCAATCTTCGAATATCTCCAAAGTGAACCAGCCACTCTTACTGCTATTATAAACTGTTCCCTTAGGGCCATGTTCGGTCCAGGTGTTATAAAGATTCTCAGCATTGTATGTTACATATTGAGGGAGAAGTGTCCCGTCTCCGGCAGCGGCAAACATTACAGACGTACTTGACTTAGAAACAATAATTCAAATAATACAATTATTTGAAAAAATAATTGTATTTAAATTGACAGGCAATGGACAATTTAGCTTACATCATTTTGATACTTTCTCTGTACTGTCCACACTCCAATATAAGGTGCTGCAGATCTCCCACTTTACCACAGGAGCAATATGAGTTATCAGTGACACCTATGCTGTGTTTGTATGCAGGAGTGAGTGCGTGGTTTGATCTTATTCTGTTTATTGTTTTTATAAATAACCCATTTGTCTCATATTTGAACCATTTCTCATTGGGAATTAGTGGTTGAGAGGCTCTAAGGTTTATTCCAGTTGTACTTTGGCTGTATAAACGTTGCCATCTGTGTTTGCAGTTGTTTCTACTGATATTATCTATATCTGCTACTGGAATAAGTATGTTGTTTATATTATGTTTGGTTAAAGCTGTAGATTTAGCTAATTTGTCGACTTCTTCATTTCTTTCATACCCAACAAATAATAATGAGCTACCTGCGGAAATAATATCATAATGTAACCTCTTTATTTCTATCTCAATATGGTTTAGGTTTTTTGTGGTTTTGATAAAAGTGAGTTTGTCCATAATGCTTCTACAATCAGTCAGAATGAATTCATATCAATGGAGGCTATATATTTTAACGCAAGTAATAAAGCTGGTAGTTCGGCAGTATAGAATAGAATAGAATATTCTTTATTAATCCCATCAGATCACATTGTGATATAGGACAAATCATATATTACATAAAGCATGATCAACAAGTTATATAGGACAATTACATAAAACAAAATCAATAAATAATATAGATTAATGTAAAAATAAAAAAAAAGATATGCAATATAGAGCGTCTCTGAACCCGTCGGTTCTCATTCCCTGTAGTCTTTTATTAAGTCAAACGCCATTTAGGTTGTAAACGCATAATTGGATCAAGCATGCTTTTAATTTATTTTTGAATATTTTCATTTCTTATATTAAGTGGCAAACAATTATAAAATTTAGATCCTGCAAAATCAGGACTAGTTTCAAAGAGAGTTGTGGGGTGTTTACACACGCTTATCAACCTCCCGTGTCTTGTCGGGTAATTATGAAAGTCAGAGTTGAGGGTAAAATTTTGAAATTTAAATATATATTGAAGCTTCATTGGGCAATCGACATGATTCTTTGTAATCAGAATTCCAGTGATATATTGCACAACCCGTTTTATTTTTAATTTTAGAGCCGTCAGTAAAAATATATTGAAATGCAGGTCACTTATCTTTAATTATTTTGTTGATCATACTTCCAGGAAGATTTGAATCCATATAATATGTTTTTATTATCTTAGAGAAGAGAGTCTTAGGAGGTTGTGTATAAATTGGTAGTATTTTATTTTGATACAATTGTTCTTCAAATATTGTCAATTTCCTATAACTTTCAACGTATATGGGAGTTTTTTTGTTTACGCCAATATTTATGGCTTAAGTCTAATATATTCACGTTACGAATATTTTTTAAATACCGTAATTTGGGGTAACTTGAGACGATGGGATTACTTGAGACAATTTGTAGACACTATTATTTTTCGTCGATTTGGCATCCCGGTTAACACTGTTAGTGTTATTTTGATAGCAAAAGGTAACTAACGTGTGGTTGTTGACCGTTAGTAATTAAATTCTTTTGTCTTATCTAAGGTAAGTTGATAATTTTTTTAATAAACATCAACTTTAAAATTGCCAAATTTCATGTAGTACATAACTTATATAATAATTCTATGACTAATATCCGAAAACAAGCAATTGTTGTAGAAAACGTAACCTCTAATATTAATGTTGGTGTGCCGTAAATTTCATTGCGGCGTTGCCAAGTTTATGGCTGCTATAAAATATGAATTCTCAGCCTGACCTTGGTTGGTCAACTTGAGACAACTGTCTCAAGTTACCCCACCACAAATTAGATACTATAAAACTAGTTTCTAACCTACCTACTTACCTACTCTTTTTTCATTATTGTTTCAGGCTCAGGTATGGTTCGAACTCAAAAAAGAATTTTGGGATCTAGAAAATACCGAAATTTCTCGGAGGAGCAACTTCATAAAGCAGTGGAAGCTGTTAGGTCGGGGATTTCTTTGAGGAAAGCCGAAGAAAAGTTTGGAATACCACGATGTTCTACAAATAGAGCAATAAATGGAAAGAACACAGGAAAGGTTGGTAGACCATTTGTTTTAAATGAAGTTGACCAAAATGCTTTAGTAATGTGTCTATGTTCAGCTGGGGATTGGGGCTTTCCTCTCACACTATACGATATTAGACTCATTGTCAAAGCATTCCTCGACCGTTCTGGAAGAAATGAACATAGATTTAAAAACAACATGCCAGGTAGAGATTTTGTCATGTCTTTCTTGAAGCGTCACCAGAACACTTTGAGTAATAAAATGTGCCAAAACATAAAGAGATCTCGAGCCAAAGTCGACCATAACGCCATAAATATTTACTTTGATGAGTTAAATCAGTCAATGGAGGGAGTTCTTTCTCATTCTGTCATTAATTATGATGAAACAAATATGACAGACGATCCTGGTCGTAAAAAAGTTGTTGTTAGAAGAGGATGTCGACATCCTGAAAGGATTATTGATTTTTCTAAGTCAAGTACGTCTGTAATGTTTGCCGCTGCCGGAGACGGGACACTTCTCCCTCCATATGTAACATACAAAGCTGAGAATCTTTATAATACCTGGACCGAACATGGCCCTAAGGGGACAGTTTATAATAGAAGTAAGAGTGGCTGGTTCACTTTGGAGATATTCGAAGATTGGTTTCGAAAAATTGCCTTGTCTTATTTCTCGAAACAAGATAAAGAAGAGAAAAAAGTAATGATTGGGGATAATTTGGCGAGCATATATATCCCCATATATAATAGAGAAATGTAAAAAAAAACAACATAATCTTCATCCTACTTCCCCAAATAGCACTGGACTTACTCAGCCGTTAGATGTCGCATTTTTCCGCCCACTTAAAATTAAGTGGCGTGAAACTTTAGATTCTTGGAAAACAAAAAATCGTGGAACTGTGCCAAAAGATACATTTCCTCGTTTATTAAAAAAATGTCTGGAGGCAATGGGAGAGAAAAATCTTTCACAAAACGTAATAAGTGGATTTAAAGGAGCAGGGTTAATTCCACTAAATCGAGGAGAAGTCTTGAAGAGGCTTCCCAGTAAACAGGCAGTAGAGGATGGCAAAGAAAGTGAGAATACCGTTGCCTGGGTAACTACATTTCAAGAATATTTAGAAGAAAGTAGAAGGAAAGAGACAGATGGTTTAAGAAAACAAAAAAAAAGAAATTGAATGTTCCTGCTGGTAGAGGAATCTGTGAAGAGGATATAATAATTTTGGAAGACAAACCAAAGCTAGAAAAAAAGAAAAGAAGCCAATTAATGGAAAAAAATAAAGAAAAACCATCATCTAGTAAGAAAAGGCAAAAAACAAGTAAAGTAATTATGTCTAGTGAAAGTGACGAAGACAGTTGCAATGAGGTTGTATTTGACGACAGTTCAGATGATGACTGGGATTCATTTCAAGCAAAACAGATTGACAATATTGAAGACAATATTACTGAAGAGACTAATGACCAGGATAATATTTACTCTCATCAAGATAAACATCCTCTGCAGCCAATAACTAAACAAGTTGGATGCTTTGTCATAGTTAGTTATGACTCAAATTTTTATCCTGGGGTAATTGAAAAGATTGACGGTAAAGGCGCAATAATAAGTGCAATGACAAAGACTTCACGGGAAAACTGGAAATGGCCCAAACCTAAGGATGAACTGTATTATTGCTGGCAGGACATTGTAGGTGGTATTAAACCGCCTAAAGCCCTAAACAACCGAGGTATTTTTTCAGTACCCGAACTAAAATTGCTGTAATTAATTGTTTTTAAATAAAAGTTTTGAGCTCTCTGTCTTTTTTATTAACCCAAAAAAATATTCTGAATGTCTCAATTTAACATAACACTTTATAATTATATTTTCGGTGTCCCAAGTTACCCTATCAATGCGTAATTTGAGTCACTTTTTGAATTTATACGACTGTCTCAAGTTACCCCATTCTAGTGTGTAACTTGAGACAGACATAAAAAAAATTGAAAAAACTACTTGTGACAAAATAAACAGAAATATTCTATAAACATATCATAGTTACCTGCGCGACTAATGTTTTCAAATAGTTTTTGAACATTAATTTTTTCTCCGTATGTAATAAACTTCAGGTTTAAGTTAAAAAGTGTCTAAGTTACCCCAAATTACGGTAGCTGAAGTTTTTGATATACCTCTAGCTACAAACTTATGTGTACAAAACTATCTGCGTAGTGTAAGGGGTGGCTCTTTAGCTTCAATTTTAATAATACTAATAGGAGTAGATTTTAGGTAACCAAGACATAGCCTCAAACATTTATTCTTTTGGATGAAAGAAGTAGAAAAAAGATTTAAACAAAATGAAAAACTAATTGCAGAAAATAAGATTCAAAAAATTGTTGGTAAAAGGAAGGAGATACTTATCCATAGTATAGATGACGTTAAAATGAATTTGGCGAATGATGTGAGAAAATTGCATCCGGTATCATTTACAAAAACTTGAAGAAAAAAATTACAATATGTGGAAAATTTCGAAGCGTGTAAAGAAACTATCAGAAACCATCTCAAAGATGAAGCGAGCCTATGGTTTGACAGTAAAGAAGAGGAATTTAATAGTTGGGAAAATTTTAGAGAAAAGATGTTTAAATTATTTTTGGGGCAAAATTCAGCAACTGGAAATTAACAAGGAACTGCAGAACGGCGAATATAACGACAAAAAAGGAATATCAGAAAAAACCTATACATTACAGATCTACAACAACGATAAATATTTGGAATATAATTATCATACAATTGGTAAAACTAATTGCCAGATATTTCGAGGAAACTGTAGAAGATCATATTATTATCATCAAATAAGAAAGATATTGATAGTCTTTGTCAATTCTTACAAGTAAGAGAATCAAGTCTACGAGACAGAAAAGCTAGAAGAACTCAAGTAACGCAGTATTACAAAGGGAGGGGAGAGAATTATCGTCAATAATGGCCACAAAGAGATTTTATCCCTAGGAAAGAATATAACAATAGAGAAAACAAAAAAGAAGAATTACGAAATCAAGGAACCAACAATCGAACAACAGACAGATTCAGGAAAGATCGTAATAGAAATACGTATACAAATTCTAGAGAAAATAACAATTACAGGAGAACAAATGAACAATGTTTTCAGGACAATAGATACAACTCAGAAGACCAAGAGAAGTAAATAACACGCTAGTAGAAGAGTATGTGGAAGAGAGACAATGCGATGACAGCAGAATATACAGAAAGACAACATGAGGGTTTCCACGAAGGCGTTCAGTAAAAACAAAGAAGCAAACTGGAATTTTTTGTCATCCAAAAACATTGACGGAAATACAGAAGATAGTGTCGAAACAACGGTATTTACGGTATCTGAAAATGGTATGTATGAATATGAGGAGGCAGAGTACACCATAAATATGTGTAAGCAAGATAAAGAGAACTAATTTGCGGACAAGTACAGGAAAAGGAGACGCGTTTTAATTTTAAAAAATTATGAAAATTTAATAAACGAGGAGAACAGAGTGGCCAGAAAATACGAGCATTTATTTTAGATTAAAAACTTGGAAAATTTTCAGTCGAAGACATACCCGATCCCATATAAATATCGACAAGACGTTAAAAAGAAAATAGAGAAAATGTTGGAGGATCAGATTTTAGAAAGATGTAATTCACCCTATGTCAATCCAATAGTCATAGTGAAGAAAAGTAGTGGTGAATTAAGGCTATGTTTAGATGCGAGAAATATCAACTAACATACAATTTCCCGGAATTTCCATAAGGAAAAATAACAACGAAAAGGTCAAAATACAATACATATCAGAAAAAGAGTGGGAAGACTACTATAAAGAACTACTCACAGAAAACCGCCCACATTTCATAGTGGCAGACACAGAACATGAACAACAACAAAATCAGAATGAAGAACAGATTGAGATAACATTAATTGAAGTACAGAATGCCATAAAGACTTTAAAGAACAAAAAATCAGGAGGAACAGGAGGATAAGGATAATCACCGCTAAATAATATCGAGGCTATTTTTGGAAGAATAACTGGGTCCCCAGTTTTTTGTTGATTTAATTAGCAGGAAAATGCCGAAATTACACCGCTTTTTCAATTGATGGGATAGTATATCGTTTCAAGGTAGTTCCTTTTGGTCTGAAAACTTCATGTGCAGCACTGGTGAGAGCTTTGAACACTATTGTCATCCGACACAGACTTTATCGTACATTATATCGACAATTTACTCATTTTTTTCTCTGGATGCGCAGAGTCATTTGAAACATATTGAAATTGTTTTGGCAGAATTGGATAAGGCCGGTTTTAAGACTAAACTTAGAAAAATTCAATTTTTCCTAAAGGAAGCAGTTTATTTAGATTTTAAACTGGACACGAGCGGAATTACTCTAGCGGAAGACAGGGTAAAATCATAACGATTATCCAAGACCTAAAAATTTGAGAGGATTTCTCGGAATGGTGAATTATTTTAAGAAGTTAATCCGAGACATAAGTGTGAAGGAAATAGGGCTAATTAAACTTAAAAAAATGAATTAATGGAGCTGGAAAGAGGAACAAGAAAAAGCGTGCTCTAAATTAAAACAGTTTTTATCGGCACTGGTAGAAAATGATATCCCGAAAGGATAATTATAAAAATATAATATAATATATGGGGTTTCTACCATGCGATTTAAACCTTAATAAATAAGGTTTTAGAGTTGTAAATCCATAGGGTACTTTTTTGTTGGTTGGAACAGGGGGTAACGGTGATTTAAATCGTATTAAATGCTGAGAAATTAGAATGGCAGAATATAGGCAATAATGATAACGTTTAACCTGGTACAATCTACTTGCAATATGAGAACACTTTAGGTTAACAGTTCAAATGTTATTCAAAAACACTTACATGGTTTCCTGTGATCTTAGCGTAGTTTTTCTTGCTTCGAGAGAGCTCTCTTGGCGTATTAGATATAGGTGGTTTCCAATCTATGTTTCCAGTTCCAGTTCACTACACTGTATTCGTTTTAAAAGTCACAAAATGTCTGTTTATTACCGTAAACTGTTCCAGGTTTAGGATTGATAGCATGAAACTAGAGGAATTTACTTCGAGCGAGTAGGTATGTTTTTTTTAGAGAATAATTTAGTATATAGAAAATTTCGTGGTAATCGAGCGACCACGTGAGAATGTGTCTAATGTGTAAGACTCTCTCTTGGAATGTGTCTGTAAAGTGAAGTCCCCGAACTCGTTGACTGATAATGATAGCTTAGGCCTGTGTGACAGGACCGTAATAAAATAATTTTTAATTATGGCTTGTACAATAATATTGTACATATTGCCAGGGGCAGCGAGGGGTGAGAAAAAAATAAAGAAAGATATAAAATCTTTATGTTGAACAGTGCGTATTGATCCGAAAAAATACATCCCAAATTTTAAATTGAGCAGTGTATGTCAAGTTGAAAAAAAAATTACTTATAATACAAAATCTAAAACTAAGTTTAAATCTAAAATGAGAAAAAAACATATGAAATGTTCTTCTCTTTCTTGAATAAGAAGTTTTAATTTTCTATAGGGAGAACAGCGATTTTTGTGATCCCACGAAGAAAATCGCCGTGATTTGTATGTAGTTTAACAGTGCGTACTAGACCGTCCTTACCAGGTAGAGTCTCCACTACCCTAGCAGTCGGCCACTGAAGTGGAGGTACACCGTCCTCCTTAAGCAAGACTAAGTCCCCTATTTTCACAGGGTTTGTGGGATCAATCCATAGATTTCTTTGTTGAAGGAGGCATAAGTAGTCCTTCCTCCAAACCTTCCAAAATTGTTGGTGGATTTTCGAGATCCTCTGGAATAAAGATAATCAATTTTCTGGAATGAGTGTGACGTTTGGCTCAGGAGGGGCTGTTAACGGCTGTTGAACAATAAAATGTCCAGGTGACAAATAACCAAAATCATTAGGATCCGACGACAACCTTGTTATTGGTCGCGAGTTTAATATTGCCTCAACCTGGCATACCACTGTATTGAATACTTCAAAAGTAAAATGTGAGTTACCTACAATGCGGTAAAGATGATGTTTTACACTTTTGATCCCAACTTCATGTAGACCGAATTGATGCGGGTTACGAGGTACACCCATTTTGAAGCTGATTTGATTCTCGTTGCAAAATTCTTGAATTGCCGTAGAATTATTCTCGTCCAGAAAGAAATTGCGTAGTTCTAACAATTGATTTTTTCCTCCATGGAAATTAGTAGCATTGTCGCTCCAGATTATACTGGAAGTTGATCGTCGTGCAATAAATCTTTTTAGAGTCATAATATATGCGTCAGCACTGAGGCTTGAAACGAGTTCTATATGAACACATTTGGTGCTCATACAGATGAAAAAAGCTACATAGGCCTTGTAGAGAGGAGCTTTTCTGAGGTGAGAGGACTTTAACATAAAAAATCCGCCGTAATCCACTGATACAACTTGAAAAGGCTTGGAAGGTAGTACACGATCCGGGTGCATGTCGGCCATTTGTTGAACCGGGGTAGGGGCCATGAACCGGAAACATGTGATACATTTATTAATAAGCCGTTTAGTAGTTCTGTATCCCAATAAATAAATAGAGGCCATCTATCGGCCAATAAGTCAATCTAAATGTTGATAGGGTGTTTTGGGCTCCTGCGTGGAGTATTCGTTGATGAGTCTGGAGCAACATTAGTTCCACGACTCTACACTTAGAGGGGAGTAGAATGGGGTGTTTTTGATAGAATGAGATGGGAGCATACCGGAGACGTCCACCTACCCGAATTAACCCGTCCTTATGATGGATAAAGGGGTTGAGTTTACGAATTGACTTATTCGTTAGAGGTTTGTTGTTTAAGAGTTCTTGAAATTCATTTTGAAAGTAAGTATCTTGAATATGCTTAACGATTGAATGAGAGGCAGCATCTAATTCGCGAGGGGTAGGAATATCAGATTCTAGAAATAGATTTTTAATTTTATTTTTTAAATTAAAAATGAATCGGTGCACATAGGCAATGGTTCTTTGAATTTTTCGAAATGAGGAACAATTGCGGAATAAATTTTCAAAGGGGTGGTCGATTTCATCGTTTGCTAGTAAATTAACAGAGACAGATTTACGGATTTCGGGGAGATCCGCTGACAAATGCGGGATTTGATGTGAGGTAAAATCTATGGGTTCTATTCTTATAAATTCGGGACCGAATAGCCAATTCTCAGTGGATTGAGTGTTATCGAAAACATTTATGCCTCTAGAGGCAGGATCAGCAATATTCAAATTACTTTTAACATAGAAAAAATCACAAGGAAAATGTTCGATCAATGAATTGACTTTTCGTATTCGGTTTTGCACAAAAATATTAAAGACGTGTTTTTTGGAAACTAACCAAGAGAGTGCAACTGTGGAATCTGCAAAAAGATATGATCGAGAAATGTTTAAATTTTTTCGTAAGGTGTGATACAGTCGGTGAGCTAGAGTTACACCCAAAACTATACCACAAAGTTCGAGTTTAGGAATTGTGAGTTTATGTTTTAATGGAGCAATTTTATTTTTTGATGCTATGAGATAAGAAGATACGGTGAAGTCAGAATATATTGCCCTAAGGTAAACACAAGCAGAATAAATTTTCTCCGATGCATCTGTGAAAATGATCAAGCGAATGTCGACCGTTTTTTTATTAAGCAGTAGATACCGGGGAATTTGAACTTGTTCTATTGACTTGAATGTAGCAATGAGATTTTGCCAACCTTTTAGTATACAGGGTGATTCGATTGGATGGTCCCAATCAAATTTTTGAGACCAGATTTCTTGAAGTAAGAGTTTAGCATTGACTAACGCTGGTGAAAGCTAACCTAATGGGTCGTATAAGGATGCTATATACGAAAGAATAATGCGTTTTGTAACTATATGAGTAGCCCTAGAGATGGGAGCTTTGAAAGTAAAATAATCGTGAAGGGGATCCCAATAAATTCCTAGGACTTTTTCAGACCCCGTGAAGTTAAGAGAGACCTCAGACGGGGGATTCAGATTGTGATTAATTAAAAATTCACGAGAGCTGGAATTCCACTTATGAAGCGTAAAGCCGTGGTTTCCTAAGAGAGAAGTAAGTTGCTCAAAGAGTAAATCTAATTGTTCTAAGGAGTCTGAACCACTGATCAAGTCATCCATGTAGATCGAGTCTTGAAGAGCATTTGAAGCGAGGGGATATTTATCTTTGTTATTGTCATTGATGTGTTTTATGACACGTTGGGCTATAAAGGGGCTACTTGGGAGACCGAAAGGTAAGCGTTTGAACATATAGCATCGCAGGGGTTGCTGATCATTATCTCTGAAGAGGAAGTTTAAGAGAAATGTCTCATCTGATTTGATGGCGATCTGTAAAAACATGGATCTGATGTCGCTTACGAGGGCGAATGTGTATTGACGGAAATTAACAAAAATGTCAAAAAGTTCATTCTGGACGACACAGCCCTTATCAATGACGTTGCTGAGCGAAATGCCTGTGGATGATTTATTATTGGGATCGAAAACGATTCGTGTAGAAGTAGTAGAATTTTCCTTGAATACAGGGAAATGAGGTAAGAAGTAGTTGGGTTTTCCCCAATTGTTGAACATTTTTAACGGTACCTGTATTATTTGACCGTTAGTGAGGTAATCTTGAATAATTTCCTGATATTTATGTAGAAGTTCAGGTTCGCGTTGAAAACGTTTTTCCAAGCTAAGAAAACGCCTTTTAGCACTAAGAAAAGTGTTACCCATGTCTAATTCCTTGACTGGACAAGTGAGATTTAAAGTAGATTCGTATCGTCCACTGGGTAGAATATTCACATGTTTAGTGAAATTGACTTCACCTATATGATCAGAAATTAATTGAGTTTTTTGTGGAGTGGGTTCTTCCAGCTCCCAGAATTTTTGTAATTGATTAGAGATTTGCTCATTTGAGATTGGGGCTCCATCGTTTAGAGGGGGTGAGCTATGAGCACAACATGTAACTAATGAGTTAGAATAATATTGTAAAGCTTTTTTCGGATCTTTAGATTTAATCGCGAAATGTGGTATAGTTCCGGAAATAGTGTAACCTAATAGTGTACTCTGAAGTATAGGTAAGCCTTTGCCCAGTCGAATTATTTCCGGAAGAATTATATCATTGTAGAAATTAGCTCCAAGGAGTATACCGATTGGACAAGTTTTATGAAATTCCGGGTCACCTAATTGGATGTCAAGAGGTATATTAAGCTTATCAGCCTTAATGGATACCTGGGGTAGAGGATTAGTAATTTTTTCAAGAACTGAGCAAGTAACATCTAGTGGAGTATCCTTCAAGACAGAATAAATTGTGGTATCAACTACAGAATCAGAAATAGAGGAGGTAGAATTAATTCCGTTGATACGCAACTCCCCGTGTCTTGAGGTTAGTGATAATTCCCTAACTAACTGAGCGGAAATCAGAGATGTCTGACTGGCACTGTCTAGGAGTGCTTTAGTGTATATTTTCTTACCATTGGGGGTAAAGAGGTAGACTTGAAGTGTGCCGAGAAGCACCATTTTGTTGTCAAGCGCAACAGCTGATAGAACCATAGAGTTAGAACTTGGTGATTGGATCTGTCTTTCTGGAGTTTTCGGAGGAGAAGAACCGGTTGATGTGTCTCTTTGGACCTGCCTAGTAGTGTTTCTAACTTGGTTATGAGAATCTTGTTGGTTTTGAGAGAAGTTGGTTCTTTGAATGGGTTGTTCAATGTGTAAAAGGGTGTGATGTCGACGTTTACAAGTGATACATGTGTGCTTAGATTTGCATTGTGAGAATACGTGAGAAGCTAAACAGTTGAAACATAGTTTGTTTTGTTTAACAAAATCTGAGCGATCCCAAGGGGTCAAAAGTTTGAACCGAGGGCAAACATAAATAGAGTGAGAATCTTGACAATATGAGCACTTCCTCTGCTGCTGAGAAGGAACGTTAGGACGAGAATGATTGTCAGAAGCTACATGAAAAGAATGTCTACTAGTGGTATTAGTTGATGGCTTTGGTTTGGCCACGTTGAGAGAATAGAGGTTTTCTAAGTGCACTACCGGGGTTTCTATGTCTGACAAAACATGAGAAAAATCATCTGTTGGCTGAATGCCATTTGATTGAAATTCTAAAGCTCGAATGCTTGAAGCATCTAATTTTTGAGTGCAAATATGTACGAGTAAGGAATGTAATAATTCTTGAGGTGTTTTATTCATATTCATTAGAGCCTTATATGAATTTGAGAGAGTTTTGTGTAGTTCCCTTAATTGAGAATGATTTGCATTGTCTGCGAGAGGTTTAAAGTCGAGAATTTGCGAGAAGAGAATTTTTTGAAGTGATTTAGAATTAGCGTATCTTGTGCGAGATTGTCTCTAGCTATTGTATAATTTTCACCAGTGAGTGGAATATTCTCGAGAAGTTTTAACGGTTCTGCAGTAAGGAAACTTTTTAGATAGATAAGTTTTTCTAAGTCTGAAAGAGAATCGTCAGAGCCAATAACCATGTCAAAGGTTTCGATAAATGGTTGAAATTCGGTGAGTGTACCGCTGAAGGGTTTGAGATTAATTCTCGGTAGATTTACGGTTCTTTGTTTGACCGGCATTACCGAATTTTGAGCATTACTCTGAGAGGCAGCAATTTGGGTTTCAATATTCTCCAAGGTTTCTTCCACTAAGGATAGAGTATCGAGGTAGCAATTAAAAATCGCGGAGCTGTCATCGATAGGGACATTGTCCTCGGGAATCGCCTCTAAAAACGATGAAGCGTCTCTAAAAAGGCCGTAGGAGCGATTTAATTCGTCACGTAGCTTTCGAAATTTAAATTTATTTAGAGAATTAATGTTAACTGAAATAGTTTCCGATAATTTAATAATTTCTAATTTCGCTACCAACCTCTGACGAGTAAATTTTGCAGTCTCTGACATCTTTAAGCTTTTTAGATTTTTTTTTTCTTGAAAATTGAGATAAAAGATAAAAAAATATTTTTGAATGTCTGAAGATGGAACACTTTCAAAACGCTGTTATATTAAACACAATAAATTTTTATTATTAATTTCACTGATTTCGTAAATGGTATTTTTTCAATTTATCAATACACACCGCATGTACATAAAAAAGATAAATAACCTTAAGTATTTATTACAAAAATAATATCAGACGGTATAATATTTCGTCGCTTGACCTATTTTTGACCTTTGTCGAGAAAAGAGTATTTCGTTTAAGTTACTTTCTGACAAGTATGTTTACTTTGCAAAGTGAGACGTGACAAAAAAGCAGACAAAAAATGTAGTTTTTGAAGGACCGAAATAGATAATAATTAGATAGATAATAGAAATAAAATGAGATAGACGATCCGGCTCGTTAGAACCAGATTTATCGGCACTGGTAGAAATGATATCCCGAAAGGATAATCATAAAAATATAATATAATATATGGGGTTTCTACCATGCGATTTAAACCTTAATAAATAAGGTTTTAGAGTTGTAAATCCATAGGGTACTTTTTTGCTGGTTGGAACAGGGGGTAACGGTGATTTAAATCGTATTAAATGCTGAGAAATTAGAATGGCAGAATATAGGGAATAATGATAACGTTTAACCTGGTACAATCTACTTGCAATATAAGAACACTTTGGGTTAACAGTTCAAATGTTATTCAAAAACACTTACATGGTTTCCTGTGATCTTAGCGTAGTTTTTCTTGCTTCGAGAGAGCTCTCTTGGCGTATTAGGTACAGGTGGTTTCCAATCTATGTTTCCAGTTCCAGTTCACTACACTGTATTCGTTTTAAAAGTCACAAAATGTCTGTTTATTACCGTAAACTGTTCCAGGCTTAGGATTCTTTTTCTTTGTCAACCATTTTCCATCCACTCCTGAATGTAGGTCTCTCCCAATTGCTTCCATCTTTCTCTATCTTGCGCCAATCTAATCCACTGTTTGCCTGCCACTGCTCTTATGTCATCTACTCATCTTTTTTGACGTCTTCCCATGCTTCTTGTTGTCGTTCTTGGTCTCCATTCTAGAATTCTCCGTGTCCACCTGTTGTCATTATATCGGGCTACGTGACCTGCCCAGCGCCATTTCATTTTTGTAATTTCTTCCACAATATCCCTAATCTTCGTTCTACGTCGTATCTCGGTGTTTCTAATCTTGTCTCTTAGTGATATTCCAAGCATGATTCGTTCCATTGCTCTTTGCGTTGTTTCTAATTTTTTGGCAGATTTTTTGGTAAGTGCTACTGTCTCCAAGCCGTAGGTACAAACAGGTAGTATGCATGTGTTATACACCTTTTTCTTTAAGTTTATAGGAATGGAGGTGTTTTTCAAGACATGTGCTAGTTTGCCAAAAGCGCCCCAAGCCAGTTGTGTTCTTCTTTTAATTTCAGCATCTTGATTTGGTTTTCCTAGTTTGATAACATGACCTAGATATACATAATGTTCCACATTTTCTATGGTATGATTTTGTATTGTTATATTTGTCTGGTTCTGCTCAGTATTTTTGTTTTGCTGTAATTCATTTTTAAGCCTACCGCTCCTGAAACTGCATTTAATTGTTGTAACATATCATTTAGTTCTTGGATATTATCGGCTATTAAAACTATGTCATCTGCGAATCTCAAATGGTTTAAGTATGATCCGTCGACGTTGATACCCTTATTGTTCCATTCCAGTTTCTTAAAAATATCTTCTAGAGCAAGGGTAAATAGTTTGGGAGAGATGGTGTCTCCTTGTCTTACTCCCCGTTGTAGTCTTATGGGATTAGTTTTTGTGCTTTCGTCCAGCTTTATATGCATGGTGGCATTTTCATATATGTTTTTAATTATGTTAATGTATCTTGAATCTATGCGTGCATTTTCTAGAGATTCAAGCACTGCCCATAATTCGATGGAATCGAATGCTTTGTGGAAATCGACGAACGCCATATGAATTGGAACATTATACTCGGTGCATTTTTCTATCAGTGTTCTTACGGTGTGCAAGTGGTCTATGGTATTAAAATGTTTTCTGAATCCAGCCTGCTCGATAGGTTGATAGAAATCGAGCTTATGTGTTAGGCGGTTGGTTATGATTTTAGTTAGTAATTTATACAGATGTGATAGCAAGGATATTAATCGGTAATTCTCGATGTTTGCTCTGTTTCCTTTCTTGAATAATAAAATGACCTCGAAATTGTACCATTCTTGAGGAATCTTTCCTTCATCAATTACTTTATTAAATAAAACATTTAATACCTGTTCCATTTTTCTGCCAAAAATTTTCAACATTTCAACTGTAATCTTATCCTCTCCCGGACATTTATTCGTTTTGTTGATTTATTGCCATTCTTATTTCATAGTCGGTTATGTCCGGTATTTCTTCTGAGCCGGTGTTAATTATTGTTCGTTGAGTACGTCGTTGTTGTGGTTGTGTATTTACCGAGTATAGTTTAGTGTAGAATTTTTCAATGGCGTCGCTTATTTCCTTTCTGTCTCTGACGGTGACGTTTTTCTCATTTTTTATTTCTATGATTTTTATTGTGCCGCTTGAGTTTTTTGCTTTGAGTACTTTCATGTTGCAGTTATCTTGTATTATATTTTTTATTAGATTGTTATTATAGTTTCTATGATCGTTCCTGATTTCTTTCTTCACATTTTTGTTTAAACTTTTAAAGCTGTCCGAAGTTCGATCTGTTCTTTTTCGTCTTTCTTGGAGTAGTTTAATTGTATTAGGTTGGAGTTTAGATGTTTTGGCTGTTTTCGTGTTTGAGCATATTTTCTTAACCGATGTTGTTACAGTTACTTTTATTTTAGTGGCTAGTCCGTTTATATCCAATTGTTTCAGTGTCTCTATTGATTTTAGTCTTGTGCTTAGTTCTTTTTGGTATTCCGTTTGTTTTTGAGACAGGACATCGGTGGTTGGGTATCGTTCTCGTTTAATAAGTTTGCTTCGTTCTACTCTCGTCTGTATTTTAATGTTCGCTCTAACCAATCTATGGTCACTCCCGGTATAGAATTTGTTTAGTACTGTCACGTCGGTGCATATGTTTTTGTTATTGGAGAGTATGTAGTCTATTTCGTTCTTAGTTTTCTTGTCTGGGCTGATCCATGTCCATTTACGTTGTTTAGATTTTTTAAAGAAATTGTTGAGACAAAATAAATTTTCGTTGTTTAAGTAGTTGTACAACATCTCACCCCTTTCGTTCCTGTTGTCCAGCCCAAAGCGACCGATATATTGTGTTTCGCCGTCTTCTTTTGTACCAATTTTTGCATTAAAATCTCCTGTGATTATTACGAAGTGTGATTTTTCTTGGTTCCTTGCTGTTGTCAAGGCTTAGGATTGATAGCATGAAACTAGAGGAATTTACTTCGAGCGAGTAGGTATGTTTTTTTTAGAGAATAATTTAGTATATAGAAAATTTCGTGGTAATCGAGCGACAACGTGAGAATGTGTCTAATGTGTAAGACTCTCTCTTGGAATGTGTCTGTGAAGTGAAGTCCCCGAACTCGTTGACTGATAATGATAGCTTAGGCCTGTGTGACAGGACCGTAATAAAATAATTTTTAATTATGGCTTCTACAATAATATTGTACACAGTTCTCGAAAGGAATAAAGGTGTGTCATCATATTTACAATCAACCGTTTATTATATATTATAGGTGCTTCCATTCAGACAGAAATTTGCAGGGTTACTATCACAAATACAGAATGAATAAGAAGTACCAATATGTTTTGTATCTAGAGTGACGAAGACTCATAAAAGGAAATATAACTTTGTTAGTTAAACTAATTTTTAGTCAAGTATGTAGCGAACTTTGCAAAGCGTTCAGTTAATTTCAGCGAAGTCACCGAACAACCCGAAGGGCACTCGACTCGGCGGGAATTGTTCGCGCATCTGGTTTGCGCATTGTCAGCGGCCATGTTTTAGTTTTCAACAAACAGGAAATATAACGTTACTGAACTCGAATTCGCGAGCGTACTATTTTGTGTTCAGAAGTTACAATTCTATCTGTTGGGTGCGAAGTTTATAATCGAGACGGATCAAGCCGCTTTAGCGCACATAATAACGAATAGATTACAGGCAACAACGGATATATTGGAGTCCGGAAAGTGTGGTTAGTCTTTTCAGAAAATTATATCAGTCGACAAGACTACCATATAACGCAAAAGATGACAACAAAGATGTAGCATATGTCAAAGTTATAAAAGTAGAAATTACAAAAATGACAATATAACAAAGAATATCGTATCTCGAAAGAAATTAGATAAAGTGGCAATCGATATGTTGAGTGATTTATTAACTTCTCAAAGAAACAAGCATATTCTAAATAAATATGTAAAGTAAAGTTGTATAATAGTCGTACGACGAAGGGAAAAAAATTAAGAAAAAAATAAAAGAATTTATAGCCAACGTAGGACCGCCAAGGAAGATTTTGTTGGACAATGCGACTTATTTCGAGAAAGACCGTTTCAAAGGAAATTTCTTCGCATTGCTACAGATGGACATGACATAACATAACATAAGATTTGGGACAGAAAATTAGTCGAAATAGAAAAGTATCTAAATACGATTTCTAGCACAGTGACAAAAGAACCCCCCAAATTACAGTATGCAAGGAAAAATGCCGGTGAGGCCATGGAAAGACACAGAGCCTCGGGAATTGGAACTGGTGCAGAGGTGACTGCAAAGGAGCAATGAAAAACACATCTAAAGACAAGACCGCAACAGGAAAATAATGCCCGTTACCTTTCAGGTTGATGAAAAGGTGCTGGTAAGGGCGTTGGTAGTATCAAATCTCACCAACATCATTTGCGCTAAGTTAAGGGTAGTTTTGGAAGGTCCATACGTGGTACAAAATGAAATCGATGTAAATCGGTATATCTTGAAGCATGTGGATTCTATAAAATCAGAGGAATTTTTAACAATCATAATGTGTACAAATATCATGAATAGATTGGATGTAAATACAGGTTTTTTTATTAGTCAGAATAAAATTACATTTTAGAATTCTAAGCAAAAGTAATAATATTTAAGTTATGTGTTGTCACGAAAAAATTTGTTGCATATGCAGAAAATTTTATCTTGTCATTAGGCGGGGAAGTTGTTATGGTTTAAATTTATTAAAACCATTAATATTATCTAATAAAAAATTAAATTCACCGACCAGTAAAGTCGTTTCACCCATAAATAGGAATATTAGATTTGTAAGATTCAAATATTTGGTTTTTCTGATGGTAATTGTTTTTCTCATTTAGTAGGAAGTTTAATTAAGACGTAATTTAACTAATAATAATGTTAATAGGCCAAAGAGCAAATTTAGAATAGAAGGTTTAATTCTTTTGTTTACAAAGAAATTGGACAAAAAATCAGAAAGTTTTGTGGTCAAGTGTAAGTATACAATATCATCATCAGCCGTTCTGAGTCCACTGCTGGACATAGGCCTCCCGTAAATAATTCCAATACATTATATCTTGAGTACCCTGAATCCAGTTGTGCTGGTGGTGTGGTATGAAGGATGTGTGTGCCTGATGGGTGAAACGGAGAAAGAGGGATTGAAGTGAAGGAAGTCAAAAGGAAATTTTTACGGGTAAAGAAAGATTACTGTAATCTGAACGTCGGAAGAAGCAAGTCGTTTTTGTTCCATATCCTGCAGTGAAAGTTAGCAGAGTTCTTGTCAAATAAGAATTGTGAAAGGTGTTTGGTGTCTGTGGAACGAGCGTCAAGGATTGGTGGCAGTGGACAACGAAAGTACATCCTGTAATAAACAAACTGGCGTATAGTATAATTGGTACGAGTCGATTAAGTGAAAATTCTTTCGACTCGAAAGAAATTGGTTTTCTATGAGATAGGAGTTTGGTCCAGGAGTTTTAGAGAGACTGTTGACAAAAATTGCCTTTTTCGGCAATTTGACGCAGTAGGGAAAGGTGAAAGTGGTACACAGTGATACATGGTTCACAGTGAAACACCGAAATTTATTTTTGAATTTGGCTCCCTAATGAAATTAATATTAATTCTTAGATATTGTTACGTTGTAAGATTTATTGTGATAAATTAATCAAGCAATTTATTGAGTACTTCAGATAAAATTATTCTGAATTTGAATGGATACACAATCCCTTTCTTGTTGAGCCGTCGACTAAGGATTTAAATGCAACTGAACAACAAAAGTTGTAAAATGTAAAATGGTAAACTAAAATTAGACTTGAAGCAATGCGACCGTGGTGAATTTTGGATTCGAAGGTATTTTTATTTCATTTTTCTTTCAAAACGTGCTTTAAAAGACTTAATGCACTTTTCAAACATACCTTAGCGAAAATGGATTTTCCGCATTGCTAAACATTAAAAACTTATATAAAAACAAACTTAATGCAGAACCTGATCTTCGACTATATCTAAGTAACACCGAACTTGATATTAATAAGTTAAGTGGAAATACACAAGCACAACCTTCTCACTAATTAGAACTAAATATATATAAAATTTAAAAATATAAATTAAAAACAATTTTACTCTTGTTGAATTTTATTTTATCCATTCTTTAAATTTTCATCTAATAAATTATAGTTAATTAGATTACCTAGCTATTTAACCAGCTTATTACCAGTATTTTAGTTAGGTGATACCAAAAATAATAAAAATAATTTTGTGGTACATAACTCAAAAAGGTTGAGAACCACTGGTCTAGAATATTAATTGCAAGTCCCATAGTATCTCTCTTTAACTTCATATTTGCTTATTTCTATAATATCTGTGTTACCTTCATATGCAAGGAATGAGATACCTTTAATAAATCTTGTACTTTCTCTTCATGTACTATATCTTTTTAAAACGTTGGTTACCACCACAGCTATTTTAATCTTATTCTCCGATACCCATAAGAGTATGCTTTTATCAATACCCTATATAAGAAGCCACAGTTAGAATGCAGTGTTAGTCTTACAGCGCGCAGCTATGTTGCTCATGTCGTCACAGTGGTAGGTGGTAGTTTGCCGATATACTGAGAAATAGGACCGTACGCGCTTCGTTTCCAAAATCTTTACTCATTAATTAAACTGGGTTAAATAAATGAATAAACAAAAAAAACAAATTTACTCTATAAACAATGCCTGTGTACATAAAATATCTAATACCTCGTAAATACTAATATACATATATCCAAAAAATGCAAGTAGATTACACTATACGATACAATAAATATATACACATAAAATACACCAAAATATCATAACTGAAATGTACTAATGTACTAATAAAAAACAAATGAGCATTAAATCTGGGATATTTCTCGGTTATTACTACTAATCGCAATCGATATCTAAATCGTACTCATCCTCTGAATCATATATATATTAATTATCACCGGTTCAATATATTCCTGCAAATTATCCACCGCAAACATTTTTTCTCTTACTTTCTAGACGTTGTTCACATAATTATTATGCTACTGCTCTTTAGATACGCGTTGTTGGTAAGCTTCTTTTATCAACCGTTCCACCGTTTTTACTTTAAAATCGAGGTTGTTTGAAGCTACATATGATTAAACTTGACTGGTTGACCATCTCAACCGAGTTCAGCTCGCAATGGTAAGGTGGCAGTCTCAAAATCTTAACGCCATATTTTTTCGCAATTTTTTCTTTTTACTTGTCGCACTCGTTTCTAAGTATGAAGTAATTTACTTTTTAGGTAATCTTCCTCGAAAAAAAATTCTTTTCGATTAGCCAATCCAATTTGAATTTTGTATTGAAGCTTTTAGTCCTGTAGTAAAGACCCATTTATGAAGGCATTTTGTGGGTTCTTAATAGTTGTGTCGCTCTATTCCTTTTTGACTTAAGTACCGACGTTGGTCCAAGACTAATCGGTATAAACAAGGTTTACGTTATCCTTCTTCCTCAATGTTTTTATTTGTCTGAGGCACTTGTGTCTCCAGGATATGATATCTTTTATTTCCATCATTATCAAATATCGACCTCTTTTACCATCTTCATAATCCATCTCACTTAGTAGCCTACGAAATGTGTCGACGGTGGTATGTTTTCTAAAAAAAAAAAATCATGGACAATTTTCCTTATTCTGGATTTCACTCCCTCATCGTAAGTATTCTCATGGAATTGGATTGGAAACTGATTTTCTTCCTTTTTTGTACCATTTTCAGTTCGTCTTACAGGGCCTCTTCACGGATGTCATAAATTTTGCGAACACTCACACCGCACGCTTTAGAAACTTTTTCCACAGTAATAGTCAAGGTGTCACCATTTTTTAAGTCCAGCTGATAGTTCAATACATTTAACACCACTATTAAAAAGCTATTAAAAATTGATAAATATAGATAAGCTATCGACAATGAGTTTTTGATATATTTCACTTTTTTTATAATATTTTTCTTCATGTTATTTTTTAGTTCCACAATGTAACTCTCTTATTTATACATCGATGATTGAATCGTGCTTTAGTTGAAATAATAATGATAGTATTTTATACACGTAGGCAGTTGTGTGCGTATATTCCAGTACTATGATTCTTAAATCTTGTCCTGACGCGCCGCTCTGGGCAAACCGGCAACGTGGTCAGTCGTTCTCTCGTAAAAAATACATTGCTTATCTTACCTGCACTGTATTATAACTGTGGCTTCTACCATAGTAATCTCGCAAGTATTTTAACTATGAAGCCATCCTTCGAGCTGGAGCGTGATTCTATCATTATTATTATGGTTCTTTCGGCCTTGCAGTTTAATGTATATATTTTTAGCTCAGTAATTTGCTTAAATTACTCGTTAAACAAATGATTTCCTTGTACTAGCTGACTCTAACTAGCTCTAACTATTAAACCACCTATGGCTTTGTGAAGCACAGTTTTAATTAAATTGTTTTGACATTTCATACTCCTAAATAATTTTTAAAATCTCTAATTTTAAAACATTCTCAATGAGTGCTTTAGAAACAGATGAGTTCTTTGAATCCAAAGTAACTGACAGTTTACAGGTAACTTTAAATTGGTTTTTAGGAAATTAATTAAATTTGTCAAGGAATATAAAGTTACCCTTTAATTTTAGGTAATGGCTGCAACGTCGCTGGATTTCTAACTGTTTTTGGAAGTATTTTTTCAGTCTACACCCTTACAGCCATATCCATTGAACGATGGTATACCATAACTTGTGCAGTTTTCTTAGACAAACGGCTTAAATTAAGAAATGCGGTCAAAGTTATGTTAGCCGGCTGGATATTTGCGACATTTATGGCAACTTTGCCACTGAGTGTCATTACCAGTTACTCCAAGACAAGTATGTGTTTACCATTACAATCTAAAGGAATAGCTGATACGATTTACTTGTGGACATTACTAGCCTTTAATGCGTTATCATTTGGATTAATTTGTTTTTGCTATGGAAGCATGTATAAATCTATAAGAGAAGGTAAGTTTTTATTTACTGATTTACACTATTTGGTTTTTTACTTAAAAACACACTGTATTTCTTATTTCTGGTCCCATTGCGATAAAAAGTATTTATTCTTTTTACTGTAATCGAATTTATGTATAAGACTGTGCTATCCCAACAAACAAAATGAACGAAATTTTAGATAATTTTAACAGTTACCATCCAAAACTGAAGTTTACTATAAAAACAACAGAATAAAAAAAATCTGGATGTCGCTTTATATTGCATTAATTAAACACAATTTAAATTAAAATTAACACAATTAAAACTATGTGGTTCACAAAAGAAACATGATCTTTACGATATCTCAGCTATAAATCTCATCATCCATTCGCCCATAAGAATTGTTTAATTGTAAGTCTTGCTGATAGATCTATAAAACTGACATATTCAGAATATAGATCAACTGCAATAAGAAAATCAAAAAATGCCCTCCTAAGTAATGCATATCTCATACATCTAATTGAAACAGTTTTCAAATCAACTCTAAATAAATTTTACAACAAAACCTACCAATAACAATAAAATTTACAGTACCAAGACTACGTATACATCTATTCCATATATGAACGGGTTATCCAAGCAACTAGCAAATCTTTGAGCCAAACATAACATAACAGTGGCTCATAAAGGCAACAATCGTTTAAACAAATCTCTATTGGGCAAACTAGTTAACGTCTTTAATCCAGAATTCGTTCTGGATTCATACGTCACAAATGCCAAAACGACATCCCTACGCTCACAAAGCAGGAGAATAAGAGGCAGCATAAATTTGACTTCAAAATCATCAAAATTTTATTAACCGATCAAAACAAAAGAAGAGGATATACGAATTGATAGTAATAAAAACACTAATGCAGTCAATGACAAAAATTATATGAAGAACCAAAATAAAATATATTTTAATTTGATTTAAATAATAATAAATATAACACCATAAAAAAACTCTTAAAGTTGTAACGTATCGCTACTTTACCTATTTTGACAACAACACCAAAGAAACACACATTTATATATGTTTGACAGTAATCAATCATCAATCAGACAATAAATTTTAATTTTTATTCTCTATTCGTACATTAATGTTAGTGTCTAGCTTTACGTGTTGCTTAGTTTTTATATGTTTTGCAATAACATATTGTTGTCGTAATTAGTAAGTTTCTCTAATTTATTTAAAGGTGCGCGCCTTTCTTTCCTTTTTTTTTTTGTTCTTTCAAGTTATCGGGCGAGAATAGCACTCAGTCAGTCGTGACACTTCTTTCTCTTTCTTTCGCACATAGCGGAGGCGACAGAGTGTTTCTTTTTGGAAGACAGCTAGCACCCTAACAGGTATTAATTGAAATATTTAGTTTTCACCACAAATTTAATACCCAGCCAAATATATACAGTATAATTTATTATATGCTACCCACCATCATTGTATGTACAGTTAACTTAGTTACTTATATACTAAAAAAATTCCCCGATTATACACAATTGATCCCTGATATTCTGAATTTACAAATAATAAAATATAAGACAGCTTTTAATGATTCGACCTAAAAAGGTAATTTACTGACCTACTAGAGATGTAACTCTGTACTTCGGCTTTCAATTAAATGTTGTAATAAAGTAATGAGGACACTATCCTGACGGGATAGATGTCCAAACGTTTAAATATATAATAATAAAATACCAATAAATAACTCTCTGATTAAATGTGTACACATAGAACCGTACAACATAGTTGAGAGGGAGGATTTAAAACTTCGACCTGTAGTTGACAATTAGTCCTTATGTTATGTAGAATTATTTTAAAAAATGACTGGTCCTTATTATTAAATGAAATAGTATGATTTAAGGTTAAAAAAGAAATATTATAAAAAAATTATTAAAAAATAATAAATAAAACTTGAACTTAAATATAAAAAAATGAACAATTTTCAGGGAGGTCTTTCCAGCTGGTTCCCTGAAGTGGTCCGGGAATAGTCTTAGAGAGATCTGGACCTCTGAATCAACAGCTAAGGGTGACGGGCAAATGTGCAAATCCAAAACGTAATTCTTTTTTAATAATTGATGGATTCGACGGTTACTTGATGGAAATTCATTTTACGTAACAATAACACACTGAAAAGTTTGTTTTTCAAACTTCCACAAAATTTATTTTAAACTTTTATCACTACAGCTGTTTCGGCTGATTGCCTTTCTCAAGTGATCTATTTTTGGCACGCGTTTACACTTTATAGTCTTTAATGAAATAAACTTTGATAATATAAAAGGCAAATATCGAGCACAGTATTAATTTAATCTTGCCCAACTACTGTATATATATAGTCACTGTATATATATGACTGCACTGTCCTCTTCTTGAAGTGGACAGTGCAGTCCCTTTTAGATGCAGTGCAGTATTTTTAAATACAGCTACAAATGCACCCGTTATCATATCGCTTACTACTTCGAGATGTACAGCTTTTGTGGCTAGGCATACAAATATTGGTATACATCCTTTATAGCTCTACTCTCTTCCCTTGGTCGCTCTTATTTTGATTGGTCTGGCGTAGTCTACACCAGTATTTGCAAATAGATGAGCTTCAGTATTTGTAAATTAATGAGCTTGGTTTACCCTCGCTATTAGTAAACTTCCCACTAATTGTTGAGCCGTTTCGGCCTTGTGTCTTTTACATTTGACACAAATGTTCATTTCTTATCGCACTACTCTTTGTCCGTGTGTGATCCAAAATCTTTTCTTTATGTAGTGCAGAGTTTGTCGTAGGCCTCCATGCAACATTTTTGTATGACAATGTTCTATTATTAGTTTACTTAATTTACTTTTGTGAGGTAATGTGTTCACTCTGAGTTCTCAAGTTTCCCTGTTATCCGTAATATGCCATGGTTATCCACATAGGGTAGTAAGTTTAACAGTTTACTCCTCCCGTTAAGTGGTCTTCGACTCTTTAGCGTTTTTATCTCTTCTCTTTAGCGTTTGTTGATAGATGTTTTTTTCAAAGTCCACGTTTCCATGCCATAAAGCAAGATGGACCATATATAGCACTTGACCATTCTGTAGCGTATTTCGAAGTTTAGGTATTGATTACATAGGAGCGGTCTGAATTTCACAAAAGCTTGTCTTGCCATTTGTATTCGGGTTTTTTATCTCGTGTTGTGGATCCGATTGGTCATTGATTGTGGTGCCAAGGTATTTAAAAGTTTTCACGCGATTTATACGATTGTCACCTATGCATATTATCGGGTTTTCTGGAGGGTTTCTGCTAATGACCATATATTTCGTTTTCAAAATGTTGATTTTGAGGCCATATTTTTTACCTTAGGTCCATTCTCACTAATTCTTTCGATTTTATCCCTTTAGATAAATAGTCTGCTGGGTTTTATTTTGTATCTAATTTAAACCAGCTATCAGGTTGTATGGTGTCTAATATTTCCGTTACTCTGTTCACTACAAACATTTTCCATCTATTTGGTTGTTCTTGTATTCACGCCAGAGTAATTGTGGAATCAGACCATGCATATATTTCCACATCACTGCGATTTAGCGCTTGAATTGTTCTTTTCATGAGTCTGCTAAGCAGCAATACTGCCCACAATTCTAACCTTGGTAGTGTTGTTTAACTGGTGCAACCTTTGTTTTGGCTACTATAAGGCTTGTTTTTACCTCAGGACATAATGTTCTAGTATATATTACTGCTCCGTAAACTTTCGTATACGCATCAGCAAATCAGTGCAATTCTATTTTCCCTGAATTGGTAAGATTATTTCACCGAGGTATTACTAACTCTTCGACGTGTTTTAACTGTGAGTAATACTCAATCTATCGTTTTTGATCAGAATTATCCAATTCTTTGTCCTAACTTATCCTTTTTGTCCACAAATCTTGTATGAATATTTTTGATTGCATTATAACTGGCACAATCCATCCTAATGGGTCATATATTTTTGCTATTTCCGATAACACCAGCCTCTTTGTTATTTTTTTATGTTCGGTTATATTTATTTTAAATGTAATTACATCTTCAATCGTTGACCAGTCGATCCCTAGCGTTTTATGTATATCTTCTTTTCTAACGTTTTGAGATCGACACTTTTTAGTTCCTCCGGTATGGTTTCCATTAAATCTTGACTATTTCTAAGCCGTTTCCTTATTACAAAACCCGTTTCTTGAACATTTTTATTAACTCTGTTTGAGCTTGATGAGCTTCAGCCAACGTTTCTGATCCAAATAGCACGTCGTCTACGTACATGTTGTGTATAACAATTTTCGCAGCTAGTGGATATTTTAATTTTTCGTCATTACATAATTCCTGTATCGTTCTTAATGCATGGTATGGTGCTGCCTTCGTACCGTATGTTACTGTTGACGACTGATACTCCTTTATCGATTCTTTTATACTGTATCTATAATATCTTCTGGTAAACTTGATCTTCTTCAGCTATTTTTATTTTCCTAAACATTTTCTCTAGCTCTGCCGTATATGCTATTTTGTACGACCTCCAATTTATTAATATATTTGTAAGATCTTGTTGCAAACGAAGTCCAGAGTGCATTATATCATTGAGACTAATTTCTGTTGAACTTTTACTGGAAGCGTCAAATACGGCCCTGCATTTTGTTGTGATACTATCCTCTTTTATTACTGCATGATGAGGAAGGGAATAGTCTTGCTTATTTATGGTTTCGGTTTTATTCAATTTCATGTGACCTGTCTTGATATTCATTCATAAATTTCTTGTATTCTTTTTCTAGGTTTCTGTCTCTTTGAAATTTCTTCTCTAATTGCAGCAGTCTCGCATATGCTTGCTGTTTTAAGTCCCCTAATAGGCTTGTATTAGAATTAAAGGGTATTTTAACTTCAAATCTTTCTTCTTTATCCCTTTTTACTGTTCCTTTATAATATTCTTCACACTCTTTTCTTCGACTGATTGAGTATTGCTTTGATCTACTTCTTCTAACTACCAGTATTTTTTATTTCTTCATCCATCTGTCATCTAAAAATCATGCTGATTACTTGTATATTAGGGATATTCTCTTGCTGTGCTATCCCTGACATTATCCAACTCAATTTTGTATTTTGGATGGGCAAACCATCCTTTGTTCGATCTATTCCGTCCAGTAATATCAAACTTTATTCTTTGGCTCATTTTTTGTTATTTTTCGTAGTACAAATACTTCGGTCTTCGTTTCAAATTCATTTTTAAAATGCGAAAAGTTTAATGTCACGTTCCATTTTGACGTCCTTTGGTCTTCATAGCCAATTCCAGATATCTAAGCGTGAACAGCCTTTCTCTTTATTCCGATAATTGTAGCGGCCTGCTCCGTAATGAATGATGACTGAGAGCCTAGCTCAATCAATGCTCTTATCAATTGTGAGCCTCCTTTTGAGTCTTACTCGTACTAATGCCTTAATTCAGATGACTTAAACAGCTCACAGTATTTTCTTGTCTCGTCGACGATCCGTCGTAACTGTTGCCACCTCTGTTCCCACTAGAATTGGGTCTATTTTGTGGCTTTTTGTTTTCAGAATTCCTTCTGTTATTATATTGACTTTCTAACCCTCTAGAATTTGATCTATTTTGTGGCCTTCTGTTTTCAAAATTCCTTCTCTTATCATACTGTATAGAGAAAATTAGAGCAATACTAGAATAGAGCAATCAAGAGCAGCCTTTTTGAAGATGAGGAAATTTCTGAGTAACCAAAGACAATCTGCAAATCCGATATCGGATGGTAAAATGTTATATCCACTCTATTCTTCTTTATAGTGTCAAAGCCTGGACTGTTAATGTTGACTTAATGAGAAAACTGGAAGCTTTTGAGATGTGGCTTTTTAAGACAATTTTGAAGATACCATGGACCGATCATATTACGAACGAAATAGTATTGCACAGAATGGGAAGAGACATAGAACTTTTGACCACCATTAAAAGGCGAAAGACAGCATATTTGGGGCACATACTTAGAACTGATAAATATGAGTTGTTGCAGCTGACTATGAAGGGAAAAATCGAAGGAAAAATGGGTTCTGGTAGACGACAAATATCCTGGCTGAATAACATTCGCGACTGGACCTGTAACGAGTCCGTTACTTCAATAAATCTTTTATCACTTTAATAAAAATTTTAAATCCAGATCCTCTTAATATTTCCTAATTTTAATTTCCAAGTGGGTATTAAACAGCGACACCAAGCGGCACTTTTTGGCAGACATGATTATCCGGCTAGCAATTAGCGCTCATTCTGGTTTTAACTTTTTGGAAGACACGTTCGGTTAACTAAAAAAGGTAGGCCACAGGAGAAGGCTAAATTTGTTTTAAGAATATTAATTTTTTTGTGAAAGAAGAATATGGAAAGATTTTAGTTTATTTCGTAGTATATATACTATTTGATTTATAGCCACTCTTAGCCGGTAAGTTGATTCAATTATAAAAAAACAGTATAAAAACCATCAGCCATCAACCAAAAATATATCGTCATTTTTCCTTCGATAGTGATATATCTATCTGCCATTTCTCACATTATTTTATTAAGAAACATTCTGAATTTAGATATAGTAATGTTATAAAATCATATCAATTTTCTATTTTATTTTTCGGCCTTAAAAACATTATAATTATCCATCTTTAAAACTATCTATTATCTATTAAGACTATCTGTAAAAATATTCTGTCTCATACCGCTCTTTTATATTGTAAAATATATCGATAGCAAGCTTTTCGTTAAAATTATCTATTTGATCAATCTATTTTATATACAATATTGTCAAACCATGCGAAGGTCACATTATCTACACAATCATTAGAGCTTTTTGCTTTGATACGAGCTTCCCAGCAACTTTTTTGTAATATCTTTCAAGTTATTTCATTTGTTAATAAACCTTGTGTTTTCCGTTCTTTTTATTAAGCGTAAGAAGGAACTCTAACACACATGTTCTTTTTAGCCTACTTAAGAAGTTAAATCCAGAGTCAAGGATTTTTCATTTTTATCTTTTTTGGGATTTATTAAAAGAAAAAAAAAGAATTGTAACAATAAAACGCTCAAAACTTTGTTTTTAAATTTTAACAAAATTTATTTTAAACTCCAGTTTGACCGATGTAAGTTTTTGGGCAGTCGTCATATTTAAGTTTGTACACCACTGTGTAAGTGTTTTTTATTTTGTCTCTTGTTGTTTTTAATATATTTGCTTAAGTTGTTATTTGTTCTGAAAGCTGGTGTTATTCCTTTCTTTTTTATGTGTTTAGCTATTTTGTTGATATTTTGCCTGTATATGTAATCGAGCGCATTTTTTGTTCGTTGGATCCACTGTTTACTGCTATTTGCTTAATGATATTTAATTCTGCTTCAAAGTTGTATTTTGTAAAATTAGTATTTCCACCACCAGAGAAAAAACCCAGTAACTTCTGCTCGATTACATATACAGGCAAAATATCAACAAAAAATAGCCAAACACATAAAAAGAAAGAAATGACACCAGCTTTTAGAACAAATAACAATTTAAGCAAATATATTAAAAACAACAAGAACCAAAATTAAAAAAAAAAAACACTTACACAGTGGTGTGTACAAAGTTAAATGTGGCGACTGTCCAAAAACTTACATTGGTCAAACTGGAAGAAATTTTAATAAACGAATAGCAGAACATAAATGGGCTTTCAATAATAGAAAAACAGATTCTACATATGGCAGAATGATTCTGTCTGACAGAATTCTGTCTCCGGCTTCTATACACCATGTAGCTTCGCCTATTTTCAACAATTTTAAAGTGTTTGTTTGTCTTTGTGTAGTGTATTGTGATGTTCTATTTTATATTTATGACATTCTACTCTTACCGGATAGGCCGCAATTGACGAAATGCCCCCGAAGATGATCTAGTGATCGAAAGGCGAAGATCGAAATAGGCAAGATTAAATTAATACTGTGATATAGTATTAATTTATATATAATAATATATTAGTATAATGTATAATAATAATATAAATTAATTTATAATATATTAGTATTGTGATATATACTCTATATATGTATATAGAAAATATAATTACAGTAGTGGGGCTACGGTATACGAGGACCAAAAAGCCACGACAAAATGAAATATCCCCACTACTGGGCCAAACGAAAAAATGTATTAATAAATATATTATCTAAGTCCATGGGAGAAGCGAAATCTTAACACTAAGGTTAGTTACTAAAGTTAAATCCTAGATAGGTAAGGTAGGGAATATAAATACTAAAAAAAAACCGTGACGGTTATACAAAAGAAACTACCTTACCTAACAAATATACGACTAATATGTGTCGAAGCAGCTAAGCACCAGATCTATGTGTAAGTGTTATGCTTACACATAGATGCTGGGAGATATCTAACGTGATCAAATGTGATGAGTATGGCCAACAGACTCGGAAAGATAATATATATATATATATATATATAATATATATATATATATATACTAATATATATATATATATATATATATATATATATATAATATATATATATATATATATATATATAAGTTGTAAGTTACAAGAAAAAAAAACCTAAACCCTATGAAACTTGGTGTTAATGTCTGTCACAACACCACAGCTGTCCTGGTTAAGTCCCCTTAAGACTCTGGCGGTCCTTGGGCTCCGAAAAAGCGAATGGAGAACGCTGTGGTTCTGGAGACAATCGTTTCCTGGTTACCAATGGGTTGAAGTAGGTGTTTGATTAAACTAATCCTAATATTAATTGTTATCCTAATCGGGTGAAATCTACAAAAAAAATAACATTTAGAGAAACATCAAGGCACCCAAAGATGACTGTCAACACATACTCTTACATCGAATTACCACAATAAACAAACATTTTATTTTATCAGCTGGCTGTCGTCCTGTCTATTTATTGTGTCTGCGCATTTAAAGAATATCTTAGTAAATTAGGCATGGAAGTTTTTACACCGAGTAGGTATACAAAAAAAAAAAACAGAAAAAACCTTATTAGGTGTCCGATCAATTTACGATATAAGCTCAAGGCCACATGATACATATGAGAAAACTCGGATTTTACACTGTTAATATTTCAAAAGAAAATGAAAATATCAATAAAATGATAGGCCTATAAAATTAAATGATTTAATTGCTCACCTGGGTTTTAAATAATCGTTTCGGCAGATTTGGAAGCCGGGTTTTTCAATCAAGATTCTCTGTCATATTATGTTGTTCCAATTAAGTTTTTCAATCAAGATTCTTTATCCTATTATGTTGTTGTAAGTCCTCCCTTGATGTTCGGGGAAAATATTAAATCCAATCCCAGATTTTCTATCCGATCTGTTTGAGTTGCTGGCCAAAACTGACTTTAGACTTTAGCCCAGCGCCTCTTGACCACTCTAGTCGTTACACTTGCGCATCGTATCGTCTATTGCCCATAAACGTTTCATAAACGGGATTCTGAGGGGTTTTAGGATTTTAATAATTAATTATATTAATTAATTATATGTTAGCAGTTGTGACTGCTACATCCTCCCTCAACTCCAGAAAAAAAAAAGGAAAACTTTCCACTTACTAGAAGTTTCCTTTTTTTTATTGTCTAGGACAATCTAGCCTTAAGGACAAACCAGACGATGAATATGGTGAAGCCGAAACGTTGTGGTGTCAACCACAAGGATCTTGAGCTTATCAGCCACACTGTTTACTCAGGAGATGGGATAAAAGTAATGACACTGACAGACGAACAGTAGACAGACAGCATGTGATCTGTTTAATAATGTGTAATTTACCAAAAAAAAATTAAAATAATTTAATTTATTAAGACAAAGTATTAAGAAAAGTAAAAAAAAACATATAACCCAATCACTTAGGTACTTTCTAAATATAATTCAATAACCTTATAGCAATATCAATTTCAATACCAATATATTAAATAAAATTCAATTCAACCTTATATAGAGTAAATTAACCTTCAACAATACTTAAATTCTATATTTCCAAGTATTAGTAAAACTATAAATAAACTACACTACTGAGGTTTATTAACAACCTCTAAAAAGATACGACCAAGAACCATTCACAACACAAACTCAAACAAAGTCCTATCAAGTTTACCCAACGTTGACACTAGAGCGAACAGATTCTATTAATCACTCAAGAGTTCAATGAGGGCTTAATTTATTACGACTAGTTGAAACTATATTACTACAAACCTAAACATCTATATGATATGGTTCTGGATATCAGCAACATATTCGAAAATTCAAGGTAAAAGATAATTCAATAACATCTACTTACTTTAGCAGCGGTAGGAAAACACACAATCGGTAAAGGCACTAGCAAGCCTAGATACTAGCAAGCCCACTATACTCATGGTATAGGGTATGCTAAAAAAAAGGTAAGTAAGATAACTGCAATTCCAACTCCAAGTAAAGGATATGCACAAAAGGTAAAAGATAATTGCAAGTCCAGATCTACTCATGGTAGAGGATATGCACAAAACTCACTTCTACCAGCTATACACTTGGTAGAAGGAAAGATAAAAGAGATCCTAACTGTGATACCCAAACTGTACTATTGACGTGGTCCAATTCTTTACTCAAGACAAGAACAGTAAAGGACAGATTTTTAGGACTCCATAATCAAGATAAAGATAAGATATATATATATATATATATATATATATATAATATATATATATATATATAGATATATATATATATATATTCATAAGATATAGATAAGAAATAAACTTACCCAGGTAAAGGTACGAGATAAACTCAATTAAGGTAAAGATAAAGATACACTCAAGGTAAAGATACGAGATAAACTCAGTCAAGGTACGAGATAAACTCAAGGTAAAGATAAACTCACATCTACCAATCCGTACGAATGGTAGGGAGACAGGTACAAACTCAAGATATAATATTAAACTCAAATTCATGAGAAGATAATAACATAGGAGATAACAAACCAAGTTAAACAGACTTACTTACTGCTGAATATCAGAACGATCCAATTCTAAATGACACATTCTAATTTCAACCTAAGAGACACTCAAGGAACAACTAATATGTATTGATATATTTCTGAGCCAAGTGAGGGCACACATCCAGGGTGATCAATCCTGAACCCACGCTAAAACACCGACACAGTAAGTGAATATGAATGCATAAGCTTTATGGCCATGGTCCACAAAACCATACAACACTATTAAAGAAAATATTTGGAATGTTTTCCGAATTATCCCTGTAAATATCTATTCAACTCAGAACTCAAGATGGGGAAATTCCCATATATCCATCCTGTACTCCTATGATATGCAGTTGGACTTTTAAGAGAAAACAAACAACAAAATTAACAAGTCCATAAACTAAGATAATAACCAACATTAAGATAAGATAAAAAAAATATAAGGCAAAATAGCACATCTTATTGTTTTTGCCAGGTAAACAAAATAGATAAACAGATCTTAAACAACCAAACTGGTACAGCATTGATAAGGAACCAGTTAATCTTCATCTGAAGATGAAGAATCCAAATTATCTGACAAGTTATGTGGACCTACTGTCTTGTCCTCCAGTAAGTCTTTGACATGAAACCCTCCTAGTTTCCTGCCAGTGGAAGTTTCCTTCAACTCATAAATTAAAGGAGAAATGACCTTAATAACTGTGCAAGGTATGTACTTCTGACATAACTTAGCCGATTGAAAGTTCACTTTATCAGATTTGACAAATTTTCTTTTCAACACAGAATCTCTAATTCTGAAGGATAAATCTCGCTTTCTCAAGTCATAATGGCATTTATTTCTAGCATAAGATGCTTTCAAACGTTTGCGAACATCCACATAAATATCAGGAATATGCTGAATATCTTCTAAACGGTGTAATTTATCTGATATAGTGGGAAAGTTATTGGCATTTTCTGAAATTGTACCAAAATAATCACCAGAAAGAGGAACATGACGACCAAACATCAAATAAGATGGAGGACATTTGGTTATTTCGTGAGAAGAAGTCCTGATAGCCTGTACTATAGAGTGGATATGAGTATCCCAAGCTCTTTGATCAGGAAAAGAATATAACCTTAAAGCAGTCACGATTGATTTATTAACTCTTTCGGTATGATTGACTTGTGGATGATAGTTCGCATTGTACCAGATCTTTTGGACATTATATTTAGACATGAGGTCGCGAAAAGCCTTAGCTGTGAACTGTGGTCCATTATCGCAAGACACGATCTGTGGAACACCATAAATTAAGAAAACCTCATGCTCAAGATACTTGATAATGGATGAAGTAGTTGCCTTAGACATAGTATGAACCAAAGGAAATTTTGTAAAATAATCAACAACTACTAAGGCATACTGAGAACCTTTATAAGACCTAGGATAAGGACCATCTAAAGATACAAGATAGCTACGTACAGTTTGACGCATCTTCGGCCAGTAATAGAGTTCCGATATACGACGGAAAGTTTTGTAAAACCAAAATGAGCTGCAGTAGGATGGTCATGAAAAGTGGCCAAAACGTCTGCTCTATTAGGAGTTGGAACGACTATCTTCCAATCCGACATTCCAGTAAGGGCATCCATAGAACTTAAGACATGTTTATACAAAACACCATGTTCAACTTTAAAATCAGGAAATTTACCTGGTACATTCTGTACATCATACAACATTTTTCGATACCAGTTATCTGGTTGAAAGGAAGATAAATCTAACAAATTAATATCAAAAGTTCTAGAGAGTGCATCAGCGACTACTACACCTGCAGCTTTACGATGAACAATCATAATCGTATTGTGCCAATTTTAAAATCCACCTCGCCAAACGAGGAGATGGGTTCTTCATACTCTGTAACCACGCCAAACTACTATGGTCAGTTATGACCGTGAAAGAACGACCCTCAAGAAAATATCTGAAATGTTCAATACCAGTAATTATAGCTAGCAACTCTTTTTCAGTTGTAGTATAATTTTTCTGGGCTTTATTTAATTTCTTGCTTGTATAAGCTATAGGGTGTTCTTCTCCATCTACCATTTGATAGAGTACACCTCCAGATGCAGTGTTAGAACAATCTGTCATCAGATAAAAAGGCTTAGTAAAATCTGGGGCTACCATAACAGGAGAATTTGTGAGCCTCCTTGATTTTAATGAAAGCTTCATTAGCCTCAGGAGTCCACACAATATTTTGTCCCTTTTTCCGATTTTGAAGTAAATCTGTGATAGGAGCAACAAGGTCGAATAAGACTTAACAAACTTCTTATAATAACCCACCATTCCTAACAATCGACGGACCTGAGTGGTATTTTTAGGCACAGGAAAATCCCGAATCGCTGACATCTTATCAGGATCAGTACGAAGATCCTGAGAATCTACAACATATCCTAAAAACTTAATAGAGTCACGACAAAAGCTGCTTTTATCCAAATTAATAGTCAAATTTGCGTCTTTTAAACGCTGAAACAACTGCTGCAATACAGAAATATGAGTTTCGAAATCAGGAGTAATGACAAGAATGTCATCAAGATAGTATTGACAAAATGGGTCTAAAGCAGGACCTATTACCAAATACATTAATCGACACATAGTCTGAGCAGCAGACACAAGACCAAAAGGCATTGTAGTGAACTGATACAATCCTTTGCCATTTACTGCAAAGACAGTAAGCTTTTTACTCTCCTTGCTGGGAGGAATCTGTAAAAACGCCTTCTTTAAGTCGATAGATTAAATAAATTTTGCATTTTGTAATTTACTTAGGATGATATCTATACGAGGTAAAGGATAAGCATCTCTGTTCATAGTTATACCGTTAAGTTTACGTCCGTCAAAACAGACACGAAAAGTCCCTCTTTCTTTTTTGTCAGCCACAGAGGCCTACAAAAAGAAGAAGTACTGGGCTCAATAATACCTAACTTAAACATTTCATCTACTTCCTTTACTAGACTCTCATGCCAGGCTTGAGGCAAGGGATATTGATATTGCCTGAAGGGCTTAGACGAACCAACATCAATGTGATGTTCGATGAGATGAGTTCGACCTAACTGAGTTTTCGATGAGATGGAAGAGAATGATGTGATGACACTATTTAACTGCTCTAATTCCTGAGCATTAAGTCGACTCATATCTTTAACAGCATTGATACAAGAGACATATTAAAAGAAGACACAGATAAGGAAAATTCAGTAAAATTTAATTCACTATTAAAAGTTTTCAGAAAATCCATACCTAGGATGACTGAATTCTTAACTGAAGGAATAACAAAGAATGTAATCATTCTTTTACAAAAACTAACAGAAATCTCAGTAGTGAATTGACCTAAAATTGGTTGAACTTGACCATCAGCTGTAGTCACTTGCAAACTTTGATCTATTCCTATATTTACATTTGAATTCTGGAGAAATTCCAGACCTAGAGAACCTAAAATAGAGATATTGGACCCTGTGTCCAGTAAAGCTAAACAAGAATGTCCTAAGATAGATATTTCAAGATATGGACGATTATCCTTGTTTTTTCGAACCAACAATGAGTTTAGATCTAAATCAACAAACGAAGACAAGGGATTACTTGAAGAAACTACAGAAGAAGTCACGGTGTTCATGCTCAACTAACGTTGTCCTCTCTTCGGTTGGTATTTGCCGTTCTGTGGTCTTTTGTCTTTCGGTAGAGGGTGAGATGTTTGGCTTGTGGAAGCTTGGGCATCCAGACTCGAGAAACTGGTTCCTTGGTTTTGAGGAGTTTGGACAGTGTTTGTATTCCCTGTATTTTGACGAGGAGTAGGAGCCAGGGCCAACCCACCCCTTCTGTCGTTTCCCGAACAGAATTCACACTCAAATTTACGGACACCTTGACGTCCACAACCATAACAGAACCGAATTCTAGGCTCAGGACATTCGTAGTACCCATGTCCTGACTGACAACAATTCCAACAGGTAAGCTTCGAATTAAAAGAAGAGACATTACCAGACCGAGAATAATTAGGCCTACCAGAATAGGATGAGTCATTATTTCTGAAATTTCTACTATTACTAGACCGTGAATAATTGGGTCTATCTGAAATTCTGATGAATAGGGACTCTAGACACGCTGTCAGAAGACCATGACAAAACTTCCTCTAACTTCACTTTTCCGTTAAGTCAGCAATTGAAGAAATATCTGTAAGTGCCAGACTAGAATGATACGATGGCAACAAATTTTTCCTAATGATCCTTATGATATGTGACTCAGACAAAGGAGTCTCCAACCGTTTACACAAACTAACAATCTCATTTACAAATATAGTTACCTTCTCCTGCGGAGCTTGTTTTCGAGACTTAATTTCATCAAGAAGATTGTCCTCATAGTTATATGGAAGAAAATCTGACCTAAGTTTGGCAACTAACTCTTGCCATGAAGCAAAACTACCTCGGTTATTGAGATACCAAGTGAAGGCTGAATCCTTAAATAAATCGGCAGCAGAAGAGTAACACTCTTCCTCGCTGTTACCACGCGCTATACGCAGACATTCTACCTTCTCTAAGAAACTAACAACATTTTCATTATCTTGACCTGAAAAATGGACACCCCATTTATGAATAGGAGCAGACTTAACAAAAGGAAATGAATTTACTGAAACACCAACATTATGAGGAGTCGACTGTGCCTATGGAATCACTTTACAATCAAGTTCACCTTCCAGAATCAGAACCCTGAAATTAAGAGACTTCTTCACTTCCTTCTCTTCCTCTGTTGTAGCTTCTAACAGATGGACTCTAGCTGCAACATGACCTAAGCGAGAAGTATAGCGAGCATAGGCAGTATCACTAGGAGAACCAACAAAAAGAACCAATTTTGACCGCCAGATCTGCAAGAGTAACCTCTATTTCAGCAATCTCATCCTTAAAATTAAGATGGGAAGCTGACAGAACAGCATAACTTCGATTGGCTGACGTTTGCTTCAATGCACCACGCAACACTACCCTCTTCCTTTCCACCCTTGGCCAAGATGGACCGTTTAAGTGACGGACTCTCAACTCGTACTCTAATTCTGGACCTAACAGATGCTCTACCTTGAAAGCAGACATTTTATACAACTGGGAAATATACCAGAAAATATATGAGGAAAACTATGATAAAATAGGTAAAGTCTAACTTACTCTATGTTTCCAGGTTATTATTATAATTGAATTATTTTACCAGTAATGTTTGCTTCTTTATACAGTCGTGAACTCAGATGCAAGGTACGGCTACAATCCCTGAGAAACCTAGAAATTTCAAAAAATGTTACTTCCAGACAGTGGTGAATTACTTCGATGCTACTCCGGACTTTTATAGCGTTGATAGTTAAATTTAAAATATTTAAATAATTTTCCTTTTTAATATATACTTATGTTATTTATTATTAATCCAATATGGATATTTAGTTAATCAAAAAAAAAAACAAAGCACTTTATTCAGTCTACTCACAATATAGCCAAACAAGGGGTACTACGGGTATATTTAATAGATAATGTAGATAAACTAAATATTGAAATACAAAAACCAATGTTGCAGTTAAGAAACCAAGAGTTAAAGAACACAGCTGAAAATTAAAATACAACACCAAAGGTACACAACCAGAAATTAAAGTGGGAGGAAAAAAAACAAAGATATAAAGCCAAAAGTACGTGCAAAAAAAAGAGGCCCCACGTTGGGCGCCAATTAATACCTACATAAAATTTAGGGGGTATATGGAGAAGGAGATGATAAATTAGAGAAGAACTAGCAAAGAAGTTATTAGAAAAAGAATGGCTTAGCTCAAAAGAACACAGAGACACAAAACCTCAAGCAAGAATTCGGGCTAGCCTCACTACACTAGAATTTGGCTTTGAGATAAGGGAAAAAGAGATCTTTTAACCAAAAGAATACAATATAATAAGGCAACTGAAAATCTGGAACTATAAAAAGGAGAAAGTTAAATCCTAGATAGGTAAGGTAGGAAATATAAGTATTAAAAAAAAACCGTGACGGTTATACAAAAGAAACTATCTTACCTAACAAATATACGACTAATATGTGTCGAAGCAGCTAAGCACCAGAACTATGTGTAAGTGTTATGCTTACACATAGATGCTGGGAGATATCTAACGTGATCAAATGTGATGAGTATGGCCAACAGACTCGGAAAGATATATATATATATATATATATATATATATATATATATATATATATATATATATATATATATATATATATATTGTTATGCTATTTAAATTATATTCTATTGTTTATTTAGAAAAGATCTTGTCTATATTTATTAAATGATCTAATCTCCAATTAATCACAATAAATCAGCATTAATTAATTACAATCTCAGGCTATTTAACTTGTACTATTTACCTTTGATCGTGGATTCAAAATATTTTCCAATTGGCTTCCTAATTGGGATAGGTAATATGACCTGAATAAAATACACAGAATTTCAACTGAACTATATGTGAGATGTCCTTTATTTTAATGAAATTTTATATAACAATCAATCCTGTAATATTTGCAATATAATACTTTAAATATATGAGAAGTTGTTTTCTATCATGGACCCAAATGTTATTTTACATTGATTTTTAATATGTGTTATAACTAAGCTCTCTTTCTAATTTTTTTCTTTAAATGATCGCAAAATTAACTGTCTCTATTATTTATTCAATTTATTTAATTAATAAATGAAAACCACACTCCTGCTCTAATGAAAATTGACTGACCTTTCGTTCTCTTCCGTTGTAATTCTATGACCACGCCATAAAAAAAAACCTTTCTCTGCTTCTGCTCCTATTGTGGTCCAGATGACGTACACCTTTCTCCTATCTGTCCTTGTATCTGCAACCCAACAACTCGTGTAATTCTATGCAGCCTCCTTTTGAGCCAATCTCCGCGCCTGTTTATAACTTCAAATGTTTCCGGCTTCGTCTGATATTAATATTCTTATACCCTTTGGTTTTTCTATCGCTCTGTACCCCGTTCCTCACACTGATCAGCTTTTACACAGCAAATAAACACACCCGGTAAATTACGTCTTCGGGACTTCAAACAAACACAAACCACAAAGCTCCTTCCTTCTTGGGCGACGAAAACTCACTAACTTTTTTCCTCTCTCCTATCTCATAGCCAAAACCACTACCTCCTTGCATTCAAAAATTGACCAATAAAATCATCCACCTCTGTGACGTATATCGTTACCAACCAACTCTCTCTATAAAACGTCCTTCGGGTAATTCCAGAAAACAACATTCTTTAATTATTCTAACTAAATCTATCTGCTTTACAAATATTTCTTACTAATAGCTACAAACGATACCTGTTTCTCAATTCAATGTCTTTTGTTAATAAACTTTTACCGATATAATCTTTCGGGAAGAAAAACGACCGCAAATCCCGGTCTATTGTTTAAACACTGTCTGTATACACTTTTATTCCGGGTAAATCCATTCCACAATAACCGACTTATTTAAATTTCTTATCGATAATATTTGAAAGTCTTGTCTCTGAGGCCTAATGAACAATTCTTCGAACAACTTAAAATACATATTTTGTCTTATACAGGATGTTTGAAAATTTATATGCCCGTGTCTTTATGAAATATCAATAATTTTAATTTTTATTTAAGTAATAAAATTTGTATATCGGTTTTTTATTGCTAATGGACATTCAAAAGTACAACAAATCCCCGCCTTTGTAATCGATAAAATTTATCAATCTATGCAACTAAATTTTCTCGAGGCAAACTAAAACGCACTTCCTGTATGCTAGCTGTACTTATGCTACGTATTATCCTATCCTACTATCTACTTTATACAAATTTAAATCTTCATTCGTGATATTTATATACATCATGGATATTATAAATACCTCTGATCTTTTCAGAATCCATATGTTTCAACTCATAGCTGTTTACTCCATCTTCGTTGTTTACTATGTATGGCCCTTCGAAAACAGGCATCAATTTTGCGCAAATACCGCTCTGAAGATTTGACACTCTTAATGCTCTTACCATTACTTTGTCACCCTTTTGGAAAGTTACTGGTCTTCGTTTCCTATTATGACCCTGTCTCTGGATGTATTTCTCATTGCTTCTTCTTAATCTCCTCTGAACCGTTTCTATAACCTGTCGATACTCTCTTTGTTCTGGATCTTCCCACGGTCTTATCGGCATGACGCCTTTCATGATGTATTCTGGTGTTTCTTTCGTTACTGTACTTGGCATGGAATTTAGGTACATCTCTATTTCTCCCAATTTTCTGTCCCATCGCCGATGTTGACCATCCGTTGCAATGCGAAGAAATTTCGTTACCTCTTGTATAAATCGCTCAGAAGGATTACTTTGGGGATGCCTGATGCTTACAAAGTTCGTCTCGATTCCCCGTTCTCTAAGCTGTCCCTTGAAACGATCATTTCGGAAGTACGTTGCATTGTCTAGTAAAATTTTTCTTGGGGTTCCTACCGTAGCGATGAAATTGTCTATTTTTCTCAATATTTCTTCCCCTTTTGTAGTGCGGCAACTATATAATTTCACGTATTTTGAGAACACATCCACCATCACCAGAATATGCTTGTTCCTTTGGGTGGTCACAATTAGATCGCTTAACATGTCGATGGCTATAATGTCCAGGTTGTTCCGGGATACAATGCTCTTTGCAATATTTTCGTTTTTAAAATTCCTGCTCTTGTATTTCTGGCATACTTCGCATTTCTGTGTGATCTCTTTTGCAATGCGGTAATCTTGTCGACTGATGTAGTTTTCCCTAAACACAAGCCATACCTTTCTACTGCCAATATGTCCATTTTCCTCGTGTAGCTTCTTTATGATTCTTTCTGCCAATGTCGGTGTCACTAAATATAATTCCTTTCCGTCTATTCTTTTAAAAAATATCTCGTTTTCTAGCTCCGCTCTTCTCTTTTCTCTTTCTTCTAGGCCTTCCTGGTCGGTCCTTATCTCATTTAACGAAAATATCCCTTCGGCTTGTGTCAATATATTCAATCCCACATTTAATGTAATTGTCTCTTTTTTTCCTGTATCTTCGTCCCGTGTTAAAGCGTCAGCTATTATGTTGTCTTTCCCTTTGATGTATCGGAATTCGAAATCATACTCTTGTAAGAGCAGAATGCCTCTGTGTATTCTGTTATTTACCAATCGATTCTTCATGATGTGTATCAATGCTGCATGATCCGTTTCGATGGTGAATTTAGCTCCCAATAAGTAAAACCTTAATTTGTTTACGCAAAATAGTACACTGGCGAATTCCAACTCGGTGACACTGTATTTTCTCTCATGTGTTTTAGTCACTCGAGATATAAAACATATCGGAACCTCTTGGCCGTTTTGTATTTGCGACAACACTCCTGCAAATTTCTGTATCGACGCATCCGTACGGAGTATAAACGGCAAATTGTAAATAGGGTGATATATTTTCGTTCCTTTAGCAAATTCTTGTTTCAATATTTTGAAAGCTTCCTCCTGTTCTTCTTTCCAATTCCATTTTGTCCCTTTCTTTAACAATTTTATTAAAGGAATTTCTTTTTGGCTTAAATCGGGAATTAATTTATTGAAATAATTTATCGTACCGAGAAACCCTCGCTATGTTTTTAGATTTGTTGGTCTTGGGTATTCGTCGATGAGCTTTACTCTGTCCTCGGCTAGACTTACAGTTTTGGTGTCAAGTTTGAAACCCAAATAAATCACTTCCTTTTGAAAAAATTGACATTTTTCAATGTTTAGTTTTAATCCCGCTGTGTCCAATTCTTTCAAAATTATTTTGATATGTTCCACATGACTCTGCATATCTTGTGAAAAAAATTAATAAATCGTCGATGTAGTGGACGATGAACTCTTCATGGTGATTCAAAATGGTATGCAAAGCTCGTACAAGTGCTGCACAGGCGCTTTGTAATCCAAACGGAACTACCTTAAATCGGTATACTATACCATCAATTGAAAAGACAGTGTAGTTTCCACACTTTTCAGCCAAAGGTATTAACCAAAAACTATGCTTTAGATCAATTTTTGAGAAAATATGTGATCCCGTGATTCTTCCAAAAATGGCCTCGATATTTAACGGTGATTCATATTGTGATACTGTGTGTTGGTTGATATTTCGGGCATTTAAACAGAGTCTTAACTCTCCACTGCTCTTCTTCACTATCACAATTGGGTTAATATAGGGTGAGTCACATCTCTCAATGATTTGATCTTCCAACATTTTTTTGATTTCTTGCTTTACTTCTTGCCGATACTTATAAGGAATTGGATAAGTCTTCGATCGAAAATTTCCCAAGTTTTTCACCTCAAATGAGTGCTCGTATTTTGTGGCCACTCGGTTTTCCTCATTTATCAGCGTTTCGTAGTCTCTTAAAATTATACGCAAATCATTTTCTTTGCCTTCTCCACATATCAATTTTTTGTCTCTCCCATCAAATTCTTCGCACATATTCACCGTGTACTCCGTGTCTTCTTCAAACACCACTGTCTCCATTGTGTCCTCTTCATTTTCCTTTGTTTTTTTTTCTGTTGGGCTCGTCTCTTCTTTTGAGGAATCCCATATGTTCTTTTCAACTGAATCCTTTTCCTTTTCTTTCATTTCCTTTGTTTCTTCTTCTATTGGGCTCGTCTCTTCTTTTGAGGAATCCCAAGTTTTGCTTTCATTTCTTGTCAAAATCTTTCCATCTTCTTCTCCTGAGCTCGTCTCATCTTTTGAGGAATCCCAGGTTTTTTTTTCTTTGATCTTTTTCTGACCTTTTCCCCTCTTTCTTCCTTTTCCTTTCTTCGTCACCAGGTTCATTTCCACCGTTTGTTCTTTCTCTGATTCGTCCGTAATTTGTTTCTCTTGTTCCTTATCCTGTTCTTCTTCTTTTTCCTTTGTTATTTTCATCGTATTGGTTTTGAAGTCGATCACTACATGTTTTTTCGTTAATTCGTCAACGCCTACAATCATGTCATGTGACATATTCGGCATTATTACACATTGAAGTGCATACATATTTTTTTTTAATCGTACCCTTACTCGTATACCTTCATTTATTGTTGCCAATGTCCGTTTATTTGCGCCCACTAAATTCACCCTAAGTATTTTATAAATTAGACTTGTTAAATTTACTCTTACTCTTACTCTTCGATTAATTTTCTGTTGACCAGTGTTATTTCAGAGCCTGTGTCTATCATAATTTTAATTGGTTTCTCATTTATAAATCCATCCACAAATTTTAAATTAACTCCATTTCTCTTTTCATTGTTTCCTGCCAGTTTAATAAATTCCTTGGGGTGACAAAAAATTCCTGTTTGTTTCTTCGTTTTTAGTGAGCGCCTTCTTGAAAACACGCCTGTTGTTCTTCTGTGTTTTCTCGCCCGTCATCTTCTCTCTTATATTCATTTTCTTCTCTTTGCATATTATTTATTTCTCTTGTGTTCTCTTTTGGTCTATCATTCCCGTATCGGTTACCGCGAGATTCCTGTTCATTCCGTGGGTTATTGTATCTGTTTCCTTGGTATGGGCGGTTATTTCTACTCTGATTTTCCCGATCCCTGTTTTCATTCCATCTCTGGGTTCTGGGTTCATAATTCTCTCTTCCGTTCGGTCTATTTTCGTATCCCCGTCTAGGTATGAATTCTCGTCTTGTATAATCTCTTCTAAAATTTTGACCTCTATCTCTATATTCTTGGTTTTCTCTTTGTCTATAATTTTCTTGCGGTCTTCTTTCTCTTCTTTCATGCCTACGTGATTCTCTCATTTGCAAAAATTGACATAAGCTGTCAATGTCCTTGTAATTTTGGAGATTTATGTGGTCTTCCAAGGTATCTTCAAAGTGTCGCGATATCAACTCTACCAATTGTTCTGATGAATAATTATATTGCAAATGTTTTGCATTATTATAGAGTTGTAATTCGTACATCTTTTCTGATACGCCCATCCTCTCATGGTATTTTCCATTTTGTAACTCTTTATTTACTTGTAGTTGCTGGATTTTTCCCCAGAAATAATTTAAGAATCTTCTCTCAAAATCTTGCCAATTGTCAAATTCTTCTTCCTTGCTGACAAACCAAAGATTTGCCTCTTCTTTGAGATGGTTTCTGATGGTTTCCTTTGCTGTTGCAAACGGTCCTATGTATTTGACTTTTTCCTTTAGGATATTTATAAAAGGCACTGGGTGTAGTTTCCTTATATCCCCGCCAAATCGTACTTTTACGTCTTCTGTGCTATGTACGATAACTTCCTTTCTTTCTACTCCTCTTATCTCCATCTCTGCAATTTGTTTAAATCTCCTTTCCGTTTCTTTCCGGTCTTCTTGTAGCGCATTTTCAAATTTTATTTCTATCTGTTCTAATTCCCTTTCTTGCATACTCTGAATATCCTTCATTTTAGTTTCGATTTCTTCTCTCTGCAATTCTAGTTTCCTCTCTGTTTCTTCCCTACTTCTTTCTAAACAGACTTTTATTTCGTTTTCATATTTGTCCATACGTGTTTCCATTTTTTGTTCCATTTTTCTTTGGTTTTCTTCCAAATTGTCCAATTTTTGTTCCGTTCTTTGTTGTGATTCATCCATCTTCTGTGATTGGAGTTGCATCATCTGTATTCATTTTTCTATTCCCGATTCTTGTTTTTCTGTCTCCATTACTGTTGTGTCTAATACGTCTTCCTGGTCTGAATATTCTTCCTGTTCTGATTTATCTTCTTGTTTTTTGTTCTCTTTGCTCTTGTTTCTTGTGTTTGGCATTTATTCTGTTTTTATCCCCGCCAAATATAAAATTCTACTGGTCTGTTGCAACAAACGGGACTTTTCTTGTTCAAATGTAATAACTCTTGAGTACGAGTATCAAATTTCAATATCCCACAAATAAATCAAATGGTAAAATATCAAATGTCAAAATCAATCGAATAAATCAAGTATGGTAAAATTATCAAATGTAAATATCACACAAATAAATCAATTATGGTAACCTATAAATTGTCAATATCACGAATAAATCAATTATGGTAAATTGTATCTTAAAAAATATATATAAATCTTTATGTCCTCAAATTTTACATAATATTTCACTTTATCCACGGCATATAAACTTTCAAATATCTGCTCGTCTACTCCTATCCTTTCAAATTTGCCAACTAGAAATATTTTTCAAAGCTTTACACGTTGGGGGCCATTTTGTTATGCTATTTAAATTGTATTCTATTGCTTATTTAGAAAAGATCTTGTCTATATTTATTAAATGATCTAATCTCCAATTAATCACAATAAATCAGCATTAATTAATTACAATCTCAGGCTATTTAACTTGTACTATTTACCTTTGATCGTGGATTCAAAATATTTTCCAATTGGCTTCCTAATTGGGATAGGTAATATGACCTGAATCAAATACACAGAATTTCAACTGAACTATATGTGAGATGTCCTTTATTTTAATGAAATTTTATATAACAATCAATCCTGTAATATTTGCAATATAATACTTTAAATATATGAGAAGTTGTTTTCTATCATGGACCCAAATGTTATTTTACATTGATTTTTAATATGTGTTATAACTAAGCTCTCTTTCTAATTTTTTTCTTTAAATGATCGCAAAATTAACTGTCTCTATTATTTATTCAATTTATTTAATTAATAAATGAAAACCACACTCCTGCTCTAATGAAAATTGACTGACCTTTCGTTCTATGCCGTTGCAATTCTATGACCACGCCATAAAAAAAACCTTTCTCTGCTTCTGCTCCTATTGTGGTCCAGATGACGTACACCTTTCTCCTATCTGTCCTTGTATCTGCAACCCAACAACTCGTGTAATTCTATGCAGCCTTCTTTTGAGCCAATCTCCGCGCCTGTTTATAACTTCAAATGTTTCCGGCTTCGTCTGATATTAATATTCTTATACCCTTTGGTTTTTCTATCGCTCTGTACCCCGTTCCTCACACTGATCAGCTTTTACACAGCAAATAAACACACCCGGTAAATTACGTCTTCGGGACTTCAAACAAACACAAACCACAAAGCTCCTTCCTTCTTGGGCGACGAAAACTCACTAACTTTTTTCCTCTCTCCTATCTCATAGCCAAAACCACTACCTCCTTGCATTCAAAAATTGACCAATAAAAATCATCCACCTCTGTGACGTATATCGTTACCAACCAACTCTCTCTATAAAACGTCATTCGGGTAATTCCAGAAAACAACATTCTTTAATTATTCTAACTAAATCTATCTGCTTTACAAATATTTCTTACTAATAGCTACAAACGATACCTGTTTCTCAATTCAATGTCTTTTGTTAATAAACTTTTACCGATATAATCTTTCGGGGAGAAAAACCACCGCAAATCCCGGTCTATTGTTTAAACACTGTCTATATACACTTTTATTCCGGGTAAATCCATTCCACAATAACCGACTTATTTAAATTTCTTATCGATAATATTTGAAAGTCTTGTCTCTGAGGCCTAATGAACAATTCTTCGAACAACTTAAAATACATATTTTGTCTTATACAGGATGTTTGAAAATTTAGATGCCCGTGTCTTTATGAAATATCAATAATTTTAATTTTTATTTAAGTAATAAAATTTGTATATCGGTTTTTTATTGCTAATGGGCATTCAAAAGTACAACAATATATATATATATATATATATATATATATATATATATATATATATATATATATATATATATAATTTTAAAAACCCTGATACATAAATTTCTTCACTTTCCTTTTAAAAACCGTTATATAAACTCATGAACTCCTTCCCTAACGATGAATCTAATTTAATTAGTTAATAACCATTCACCTAACTTCTTATAGGTGATATACAAACTGTATATATGCATATACAAAGTTGTAAGTTACAAGAAAAAAAACCTAAACCCTATGAAACTTGGTGTTAATGTCTGTCACAACACCACAGCTGTCCTGGTTAAGTCCCCTTAAGACTCTGGCGGTCCTTGGGCTCCGAAAAAGCGAATTGAGAACGCTGTGGTTCTGGAGACAGTCGTTTCCTGGTTACCACTGGGTTGAAGTAGGTGTTTGATTAAACTAATCCTAATATTAATTGTTATCCTAATCGGGTGAAATCTACAAAAAAAATAACATTTAGAGAAACATCAATGCACCCAAAGATGACTGTCAACACATACTCTTACATCAAATTACCACAATAAACAAACCTTTTATTTTATCAGCTTGCTGTCATCCTGTCTATTTATTGCGTCTGCGCATTTAAAGAATATCTTAGTAAATTAGGCATGGAAGTTTTTACACCGAGTAGGTATACAAAAAAAAAAACAGAAAAAATCTAATTAGGTGTCCGATAAATTTACGATCTAAGCTCAAGGCCACATGATACATATGAGAAAACTCGGATTTTACACTGTTAATATTTCAAAAGAAAATGAAAATATCAATAAAATGATAGGCCTATAAAATTAAATGATTTAATTGCTCACCTGGGTTTTAAATAATCGTTTCGGCAGATTTGGAAGCCGGGTTTTTTAATCAAGATTCTTTGTCATATTATGTTGTTCCAATTAAGTTTTTCAATCAAGATTCTTTATCCTATTATGTTGTTGTAAGTCCTCCCTTGATGTTCGGGGAAAATATTAAATCCAATCCCAGATTTTCTATCCGATTTTAAGACGAAAAATGCCGGTAAAGGCTTGGAGAAATAAACCTCTCTGTTTGAGTTGCTGGCCAAAACTGACTTTAGACTTTAGCCCAGCGCCTCTTGACCACTCTAGTCGTTACACTTGCGCATCGTATCGTCTATTGCCCATAAACGTTTCATAAACTGGATTCTGAGGGGTTTTAGGATTTTAATAATTAATTATATTAATTAATTATATGTTAGCAGTTGTGACTGCTACAACACATCCCGGAGCTGAGGGTTTTACAAGACTCGCCCCATTCAACTTGCAGTTTAATAAATTGTCGAATAATATATTTCCTAATTGAACTTCCTAAGTGTTGCAATAACGGCCTAGATTAAACTGTATTATAAGCTCATAGTTTAAAGTTTGTTAGTATGATAGAAGCATTAACCTCTGTGCTGAGGTATACATTATTTGTGAAATTATAAATTGGGGATTTGAGCTTATTTGAGAGCAGTCTATTGTAGAACGTTACCTAACCAACAACTGAAGTGTAATCATCAGTAGCTGTCAATAGAACTATTATGTTTACTCCACAACTTCAACATTTTATTGTATTACCATCGTCGATCGAGAAGAATCGGACAAAGGGGCGTAAGAAAACAATTCGATCCTTTGACAATAAATTCAAATAAACCAAACTACTCTAGTTTGGAAATCAATAAAAGTAGTATAGCTAGCAATTTATCGATTTTTATCATGGACTTTATTAATAAAATAATTTCAAGTAACAATAAACAACCTATTGATATTAACGTAATTACAAGTAGTATAGAACAAGTATTGGAGGATACTTTGAAAAACCAATAAAATTCAATCCAAAAACACGCAATTTAAATATAATGCAATGGAATGCACGTTCTGCTATAGCTAACAAAAATAGTCTGGTACAATTTCTTTTTGATAAAAATATCGACGTTGCGCTTATAAGCGAAACTTGGTTTAAAAAAAATCAACAATATAATTTTGGTGGTTACAATGTAATCCGCAATGACAGAAACGATGGCTATGCTGGTGTGGCAATTTTAGTACACAAATCTCTTCGATTTGTGGAACAAAAGATCAATATAAATTACAATGAAAATATTTTAGTATGTGCTATACAAGTTAAATATGGAACTTTATCGTTAAATTTTGTATCTATTTATAATCCTCCAAAAATACAAACAATATATGAAGATTGGGTAAAAATTTTTGAACAGTTTGATGGGCCTTTAATTATAGGCGGTGATTTTAATGCACACCACTCTATATGGGGCTGTCATAATAATGATACCACAGGATCACAACTAATAAATGTTGCAGATGATTTAAATTTAACGGTTTTAAACAATGGAGAACCTACGATTTTAAGACGTCCCGATCAACGGGATTCAGCAATTGATGTAACCTTTTGTTCACCTGAACTAGTTAACAAAACATCTTGGAATGTCATCTCTGATACCCTAGGATCAAATCACTATGTCATTTCTATAGAATTAATTTTTGCAATTAATGAAAATGAAATATCTCCTAAAAATAAATGGAATATTAAAAAAGCCAATTGGGCGTTATATACCTCAACGATTCAGATTTTGCATGAGACGAACATCAGTCACTCGGATAATCTAACTGAACAGTACTCCTTCTTCATTAATAATATAAATACGGCCGCAGTAGCAGCAATACCCCAATATAAACCTTATAAATGTAAACGGCACCCACCCCCTTGGTGGAATATTGATTGTGACAATATTATCAAACAGCGAAAATTGGCTTTAATAAATTACAAAAAAAAACACTAATTTTGAAAATTACGTTCAATACCAGGAGATCTCGGCTAGAACCAAAAAAACATTAAAAAATATAGCAAAAAAGCATTGGATTGAATGGGTCTCTTCCCTAAACAAAAATACACCAGCTACAACTCTTTGGAATCAAGCTAGAAAAATTTACAGAAAACCAATATCAAAAATAAAATCTTTCGATCAAAAATGGATTGATGACTTTCTTATTAAAGTTGCACCACCAACTGCGAACCCTCAAAAATCCAGCTACATAGATTCAACCCATTCTGAAAAAAAATCATTTTCTACTAAAACCTTTCACTTACAATGAACTAATTTTCGCTATAAATGATCGTAAAGATAATTGTCCAGGATACGATCATATAAAATACTCCATGCTTATTAACCTTCCAGAAATAGCAAAACATTTTCTATTAGACCTTTTAAATCGGATCATTCAAGACAATTCTGAGTTAGATTTTTTTAAAGACATCATTGTTATTCCGATTCTAAAGCCTGCAAAAGATCCAAATTCAGCAGAATCTTATCGACCCATTTCTCTCTTTTCTTGTGTATTTAAAACTTTGGAACGGATGTTAAAACATAGACTAGAATGGTGGGTCCATACCAAAAAATTACTACCAAATAATCAGTTTGGATACAAACGAGGATGTGGAACTTTAGATGCTCTAGCTACACTTGTAACGGACATACAGAGTAACTTTTCTAGAAATAACTATTTGCCTACTTTATCTCTAGATATAGAAGGTGCTTATGACAGTGTGTGTTTACCTCGATTAAAAGACAAAATGATCAATCAATTTCAAATACCCACAAATCTGGCACAAACCATAATTAATTTCTACACTAATAGACGCTTATACGTTAGAAACTATAAAAATGAATTTCTTGGACCACGTTATAATAGTTGGGGATTACCCCAGGGATCAGTCTTAAGCCCTTTTCTTTTTAATCTGTATACTGCTGATTTTCATAGCCTTAATATACAAAGTATCACTTACAAAACAATCCAATATGCTGATGACTTCCTAGTCTATACAGAAAGGACTAGATATGAACCTTCCATTACAATCTTAAGAAAATTACATGAACATTTCTCAAACTGGTTTTGTGAAAATGGTTTTAATTTATCAACTAATAAATCAAACGTGTGCATTTTTTCACGACATAATATTCCGAACATAAATACTATTTTATTAAATGGCCAAAGTTTAAATTTCTGTAAGTCAATAAAATATCTAGGTATGTTTCTAGATCAAAAGTTAACATGGAAAGTACACATCGAGTATATGCTTGACAAAAGCAATAAAGGTCTCAATTTTTTAAAATCAATTTCTAAAACTTGGTGGGGTGCTGACGTAGAAACGGCTTTGCTTTTTTACAAATCTTACATCAGATCCATTCTGGACTATGGATGTATACTTTATGGATCAGCAAGTAAACAAATTTTAAATAAAATTGATGTATTTCAACGGACTGTTCTACGTACCTGTATGGGAGCAATGAAGTCTACTCCAATAGCTCCATTGCATGTTGAAGCTTTAGAACCTCCTTTAAATTTTAGACGAGATTATCTAAGTGAAAAATTTGTAGTGAAAATTTCATATATCAACAATTCTTTATATTCTGGCATAAGCTCACTAAATACCGAGGATCTAACAAACAGTTACTGGATTCATAAAAATTCACCAACTCTTTGCACGGCCTTTAGAGCCATGTGTAACAATAAGTATACCAACAGTATTAGCAACCTTGATATTAACGACTATTTCGCATTTTTTAATAAAGCTGATATACACATACCAACATATTATAGTACTCCATTATTAGATTCATGCATCTTAAATTCTTATATAAAAAAATGGCCCATGGCAACTGTAATCTATACAGATGCATCCAAAACATCGGAAGGAACGGATGTGCTTTCTACATTCCATCCAAGTCAATGGAAAAAATGTTCAAACTACCTCTCAATTACTCAATTTTTAGTGCTGAAGCACTTGCAATTCTTGAAGCCTTGAAATATTTCGACAGTTTAAACAATAATGCAGTGTTAATAATATCCGATTCATTATCAGTCTTATTATCTCTCAAAAATACAAAGTTGCCCAATTATAATTCTAATCCTTTTATTTACCAAATTAAGAACATGCTTGTCAACCTTAAAAATAAAAATAAAACTACGAATTTTATTTGGGTAAAGGCTCATGTTGGTATAAAACATAATGAGCATGTTGATTCTATTGCAAAAGCTGCAATAACCTCGACAGCTGAAATTTTACCAGATGAGAGAATTTGTGTTCCTGATGCTTTTCTCATCTCTAAAAGAAATCAAACAGATCGTTGGAATACTTCCTGGCAAACTTTTTGCAACCACTCAACAACACAATACGTGCATATACAACCACACATCCCTAATTCCAGATGGTTTAAGAATTTCAATACCGCTCGTAAATATACAACAACTTTAATAAGATTGAGATTTGACCACGCTTGTTATCCTGTTCATCTTGCTCAAATCAAAATATACAATTCAGACTTATGCGAAACCTGTCAAGAACAAGGAGATCTTAACCACATCTTTTTTAAGTGTTCCAAATATCTTCAGCATTCAGGAACTCTTTTAAACAACTTACAATCTCTGCAAATATTTCCTCCATATCAAATAAATAACCTGTTGGCTACTAATAATAAAAAAGTCTATGATTGTTTGATTAAATTTATACATAGTGCAAATGTGTGTCTGTAGTCAATCTTAGCTAAGCTCGTTAACCTTTGTTTTAAACCAATTGTTATTTTACCTTTCCGTAACCTATTGCTAGTCTAACAATGTCCTGATGGGTCCCTGGACGAGAAGTGAGTATCCCTGTTTTTCCTTATAATTGTTTTTTCTTGCTATAATTTTCTCTTTTTATTTGATTCAGTTTTACAGTCAAGCAGGTCTTGAGCAAATCGTGGGAACACGACATTGATGTTCACAACGTGTTTGTAGACTTCAAACAGGCATACGATTCAGTCAAAAGGGACAGACTATACTATATATTGGCAGAATTAGCAATACCACATAAGCTAATTAGACTCATTAAAGCCACAATGGATGAAACTCAGGCATGTGTACGAATACAAAACAACCGGACAGACTTTTTCAAAATATCGCAGGGACTAAAGCAGGGAGATGGGCTGGCACCAACATTGTTTAACCTGGCACTGGAGTATGCGGTTAGGCAAATGCAAACTGGACGAGAAAACCTACTGACCAATAAAACGGTTCAACTGGCTGCCTACGCCGATGATATTAATATTATGAGTAGAACATCAACAGGAGCACAGGAAGCATACGCAGAGTTAAAAACACAAACGAAAAGGCTAGGTCTGGAAATTAACACAGAAAAAACAAAAATAATGGTACAGACGAGAAGAAATATAATCCCACAAAACATTATACATGAAGATGACATTGAAACGGTTGGAAAGTTTACATACCTGGGAGTAGAAATATATGCCGATGGAGCAGAGGATGGAGAAATACGAAAAAGGATAACGCAGGCAAACAAAGCTTATTTTGCCCTCTCCCATATATTTCGGTCTAAAAGTGTCCACCGAAATACAAAGATGAGAATCTATAAAACTTTAATTCGGCCAATAGCATGTTATGGCAGCGAAGCATGGGTCCTGAAAGAAACATCCAAAAACAAACTCGACACATTCGAAAGAAAAGTACTGAGGAGAATACTAGGACCTGTGAGGGAAAACGGAATCTTCAGAATTCGATATAACAACGAGCTCTATCAACTGTATAAGGAAACACCCCTGTCAGACTTCATTAGAATCCAAAGATTGCAATGGGCCGGACATGTGATACGAATGGAAGAGGATAGGCTACCAAAACGAGCACTGAACGCCAGAATGCAGGGAAAGAGACCAGTTGGAAAGCCAAGAAAGCGCTGGGAAGACACAGTAGGCAGCGACGCACAAGCACTTTTAGGAGTCCGTGTATGGAGAAGAGCAGCCACAGACAGACAAGGGTGGAGGCAAAAAATAAAGGAGGCCAAGGCTCATTTTGGGCTGTAGTGCCGTAGAAGAAGAAGAAAGGCTCATGTTGGTATAAAACATAATGAGCATGTTGATTCTATTGCAAAAGCTGAAATAACCTCGACAGCTGAAATTTTACCAGATGAGAGAATTTGTGTTCCTGATGCTTTTCTCATCTCTAAAATAAATCAAACTGATCGTTGGAATACTTCCCGGCAAACTTTTTGTAACCACTCAACAACACAATACGTGCATATACAACCACACATCCCTAATTCCAGATGGTTTAAGAATTTCAATACCGCTCGTAAATATACAACAACTTAATAAGATTGAGATTTGACCACGCTTGTTATCCTGTTCATCTTGCTCATATCAAAATATACAATTCAGACTTATGCGAAACCTGTCAAGAACAAGGAGATCTTAACCACATCTTTTTTAAGTGTTCCAAATATCTTCATCATTCAGGAACTCTTTTAAACAACTTACAATCTCTGCAAATATTTCCTCCATATCAAATAAATAACCTGTTGGCTACTAATAATAAAAAAGTCTATGATTGTTTGATTAAATTTATACATAGTGCAAATGTGTGTCTGTAGTCAATCTTAGCTAAGCTCGTTAACCTTTGTTTTAAACCAATTGTTATTTTACCTTTCCGTAACCTATTGCTAGTAATGTCTTGATGGGTCTCTGGACGAGAAGTGAGTATCCCTGTTTTTCCTTATAATTGTTTTATCTTGCTATAATTTTCTCTTTTTATTTGATTCAGTTACAGGGATTTTAAGGTTTTTTGACTCGAATAGACACACTTTTTGCACTATAGATTATACACTTATGTATGTGTACACTTGTATATGTACACTTGTGTATGCACTTATGTGTATATGCATACCTTTTTTTTGGTATTAATTATATTGGAATATTGATATTATTAATTTTTCTTTTATTATTTCTCAATACGTAATTGGCTAAATAGCTAAGTGTTAAAGCCACAAAAAAAAGTCGGATAAATCTGATATGTCACGCGAAGAAGAAGAAGAGTCTCACCAGCATATGTTACTGTGGGTCGAATTACTGTTTTATATATTCTGAGTTTACCTTGTTTAGAAACGTTTTAAGTTCAGTAGGGCTCTTAAACTACCTAATTTTTTATTACCTTTTTGCTATTCGGGCTTCGAGCTCCCATTTCTCTTTTCCATTTTCATCGAAAACTACACCCAGGTATTCAAATTTGTCCACCCTTTTAAAACTATAGCTTTTACCACTGACTTCATACTAAAGTTTTCTTTTTTCCCTTCTGTCTCTCCCATGATCATACATTTGGTTTTGTCTTCATTTAGTTCCAATCCGAATTTCTGTGCTTCTTCGATGATTTTCTTCACAACTCTTCTTAATTCTTTCTCGGTTTTTGCTATGATCGTTGGAACGTCAGCAAATGCCAAGCACTGGTGCTCAGTTTTCATTATCGTTTCTTCCAACTTCATGCTGCATTTTCTGATTACAGTTTCTAACACTAAGTTGAATAATGTAGTGGATAAAGGATCTCTCTGTCTCAAGCCTTTTGCAACCGTAAATTGATCTGATATGTGTCCCTGCCAAGCAGTTTCACACGTAGAGTTATTAAATGTCATTTTAACTAGCCGGATTAGTTTCTTTGGTATGCCTAAATGTTCCATTACTCGATACATTTTGACTCTATCGACTCTATCATATGCTTGTCTAAAATCCCCAAACAAAACATACAGGGGAACTTTACCTTCATAACAAGTCGTTTGTATCTCCTTTAATGAGAAGATTTGGTCTACAGTAGAACTGTCCTTTCTAAAGCTGGCCTGATATTCATGCAGGATTCTTTCCGTGTAGCAATTTAGTTTATTTCTCAATATTCTTGCCAAGATTTTGTATACCGTGTCTAATAAGGCTATACCTCTATAGTTGTCACACTTCAGTTTATCTCCTTTTTTATGCAGAGGGCATACGCGGGCCTCATACCACTCCGATGGCATTACTTCCTTTTCCCATACTTGCACTAGTAGCTGATATATTTTTTTTTGTAGTTGATCTCCACCAAACTTGATCATTTCTATGCATATGTCATTTTTACCAGGACTTCTGTTATTTTTCATTTCTTGTATTGCTGTCACCACTTATTCCTCTGTAGGCTACCTTTCAACTATCGCATCTTCTCCAACTGTCCAGTTGTCTACTGCTTCGTGGTCCTCCTCACTATTTAATAATTCTTCAAAATGTTTTTTCCATTCCGTCATTATTTCTGCCGGATCGCTAATTAAATTTCCGTCTTTACCTTTCATATAACTACAGTGGCTTTGGTAACCTTTTCCCATCTTTTTAACTTCTTAATAGAACGACCTCACCTCTTTGTTTTTAAACTTCTCTTTCTCTCTACACAGAGCTTTCAATCTTCCTCGAACAATTATATATTCTTGTTTTTTACACTCTCTAGTATCTGTTAATATTTGTTGTCTGATCTTCTTCTTTTCCTTTGCTATCGCCTGACACTCTTCGTCAAACCAATCTTTGTACTTCTCTTGGAGTCGCACTTAACTATTTTCTCGCTAGCTTCTCCTACGGCAGTTTTAATTTGTTCCCAGGCTTGATCTGTCTGTAAATTTTGGTCACATTGTTGTAGAATTTTATTTATTTCTTCTTCATATTTATTTTTTATTTCTACTTCCATAAGTTTTTCATTATTGTACTTTCTCTTCGTTTTATTGTTCGATTTCTCTTTTTCTTCCAGCCTCCTCCCACATGTGACTTTAACGAGGTAATGGTCCGAGTCGATTTCAGCTCCTCTCATACTTGTCTTCTGACGGTGCATGAATATTAATTATACTCCAATTCCTTTTCTTACTTTTAATTCGTATTAAACACATCCTATCAGAGATAGGATTAAAAGCTATCACTTTGTCCTTGATACATTCAGCTACTAAAAAACCAGTTCCAAGCATTCTATCTTTACCTCCATTTTTGAAAAGCACCATATCTTCTATATCAGTTATTTCCGATCCTAATTGTTTTGGCTCTTGAAGAGCCATTAAATCGATTTTATACTTCCTTGCCTCATTCATTAGTTCTTTTAGCTCACCTTCATAAAAGGTTCCTCTGACATTCCATGTAGCTAAATGTATCTTGTCGTTCTTCGGCTTTACTTTTGTATTACTATCTTGTTTTGTTTCGTTTTCATAGTTCGTAATCCTTTTCTTCGCATTGTTCGTCTTCATTACTTTCTTTTTCATGCCTATATTTTATTACATTTTCTAATTGTTAGCAAAAAATCAGCTATAGTTTTATAAGATTTCAATATAGCTATGTACATAGTGTTCTGAGTTATGTGGAATATTCTTAAAATGTAAAGCTTTAAACGAAGACTCATTCCTAACTTATTTAAGAAATTCTAATAAAATTGGTTATACCTCTAAATAGTTGGATATTGGTTAAATGTATTTCATGATTACTTATTAAACATTTATTTACAGGGTGTTCAAAATTTGTAGTTTCAATATTGGATTATTCAATGTGTAATATAAGGCTTATTTTAAATTGAATACCCTGTATATTATTAAATTATTATATTAAAAAAATTTTCCACTTTCGAATGGTATATGGATGTCCTATAACTAGGAGTGATAGATTTTGCATAATTTAAAACTTTCTTTTCGATTTCAAAATATTTATAGTTGTTACTCTCGATTTTTAAACCCATCATTTTGACATATTTGTTATAAATGAAACCAATGTAGTTGTAAACAAATGTATATACTTTATACTTTTACTTGCTGATGCACAACGAATCAGAAAGAATATTAATAAAACAAATAATACAAAATAAACCACAACTTACTACATTATAAGCAAAAAAATTTTTTTTAAAAAGACTCATTCTTGACTTATTTAAGTAATTATAACAAATTTTATCTTACAGCGAAATAGTTTAATAATGGTTAAATTTATTACATTATTGATTATTAAACATTTATTTACAGGGTGTTAAAAACTTAAACTGCAACCGTACTCTTCATTGCCACTCGGGTGAGTCCATTAGTCTTACAGGTTGCAACTACACACTGTTGCAAGACCTAAAAATCCTATATTAGACAAAATCAAAAGTCCCAAACACGTAATACTAAAAAAAGTTTCCTCTTTTGAACGGTATAAAGATGTCCTATACTTAAGTCTCATAGTTTTTACGTAATTTACAATTATTTAAACTCTTCATCGGTATATTGATTTTCTTCTTCTTCTTCTGTTTTTTTATGGCTTCGCTGCGAGGCGATTCGCCAGCACTATTTGATGGCGACCGTGATGTAATCTGGTTCTAAACCATATCAGGGCCGCTGACCTTGCGTAAGGTGGTAGTAGCACAGTATAGACAACAATGGTTGCGTTCACCAGACTCGATCGCTTAGAAGCTGCTTGCAAGCGGCTTATAATCGATACTAGTGAACGATGTGCTGATCATAAGCTAACTCCAATCGGCTGATAAGCGGTCGCCATTTTATTCAGCCTTAAACTTGTTGTGATTAATCATCGCTGAATAGCTTATTTGTTCCGCCAAATTTAAATTCATCAGATAGAAAATGGCAAATTTAATTCAAGTCGAATACAATTATAATAACATTATTTATAAAATAGTGGAAAGTGAAGAGGTTCACAATTTATTAAAAGGTAATATAAATATTTCTATGAATAAGAGGTTATGTGAAATTCCTTTAAATTTTTTAATATAATTTTATGTTAAAGTATTACATTTATATATATATATATATATATATATATATATATATATATATATATATATATATATATATATATATATATATATATATATATCGGAAAAAGGAGTACGACCGTCAATCCAATATATATATAAGGATCACTCAGACGAGTGGTGGGTTCTTATATCGGTCTCTAGGTGGAGAAATAAAAGACAAAGTTGATAGGCTACTTTATCTATTTTGAAGACGTTTCGCTTTCGAGTTTTGAAAGCATCATCAGTTCATCTAAAAAATTATTACAATATGAGAACCACACAATCATGGAAACGATGTTAATTGTTACCTTAAAAAGATATGTAGCAGTCAATGTTATTAACAAATATGTGAATGAAACTAAGTAAATGGACATAGTACGCTGATCTTGTATAAACAGTTAAGCAACTAACAAAATATATGAACTTGTACAAAAATTAGCACAGCAATTGACCATGTGGTCCAAAATAAATTCAATGTTATTTATGTTAATAAGTGAGAAAGAACCAAGAAAATCATAAATAACCTCCAACTATTTAATGGATATTAAACTTTGATTTTAACTTTAGGTAGCATTATAAGTAATATTAATAAAATTCTACAAAATAGTGAATATGAAGTTACCGATCAAAGCCTTATGGATGTCGCCGTGAAAATGGCGTTAGATGAAACAGGAACGAACTAACCGCAAAAAGACAGCCAACCTTGAGGTCAAAATTACTTTTGACAGATCAACAAGGTGTAAATACCAACCCAGAATTTTGGGCGGTTAATTTAAATTTTTTTATTTTATAACTGAGTCTGGATGACTAACAGGTTGTAAAGGACAACAACAGTGAAAAAAGTTGGTAGTGTACACACAACTCCCCTCACTAACCGGCCCAAATTTACAAACCGGAGATTTGCATTCAAACTCATAATAATGTAATGACGTTAATCATGTGGCAAGTTAAATAGTCAGGTGATTAACGATATTATAATTTCCATACAGCCCAAGGTTCAATATACTTGGAGCTGTGATTTGTAAAGGATTCTATGAATCAATTACAATGTTTGTATTATTTTATATATAATTTAAAACTCTAATCAAAGAATTTAGTATAATGAAATGCAATATGGGTTGCATATGTAATAGTAAAATTAAGTAAAGAAATTAAGTTATTTAATTGATATATTTATTTATTTTATTTCTATTTATGTATGTAAATTATTTTATGAAAAGTGGAAAAAAGTTCAACTAGTACACCTAATATGACATTAATGTAGTGAAAAGATTAAGTAGCCTAATTCTGCAAAATTAAAGCATGATATATCTGGCTCAAGTTACTTATGTCAGTTCTCTTATTCAATGCATTAGGATGTTTTAATATTGAACACATTTCCAAAAACTGTCTTTTCGCTAGATTGCGTTCAGTGGCAAGAATCTTAACTTCATTAAAATCCACTTCATGTTTTGTATTTATCGCATGTTGTGCTAGAGCACAAGTGTGTTTCGATAAGTTAATGTCGCTACGATGTGAAGTGAGACGACCTTTCAATGATCTACCAGATTGCCCAATGTAACAAAGATCGCAATTAGCGCATGGAATTTTATAAATTGTGTTCACTTGTTCCAAAGTGGACAAGGGTGTTTTAGTTTTAGAGAACAAATTTCTAACAGTTTTTGCATTCTTAACAGCAATTTTAACAGGTATATTATTTTGTTTATACAATTTAATAAGCTTCTCAGTAACTTGAGGGAAATATGGTAAGGAAGAGTAATGCGTGATAGTATTCTCAAGATCGGTATTATGCAGAACAGTGCTATTTATAGAATTATTAGAGATGTTTATAAGTTGGTCACCATCGGGTATGTCATAAATTGAGGATCCATAACTATGTGAATAAAGGTATTTATTGATGATAGAGGAAGGATATGAATTCTCTATTAGAATATTTCTCAATAACTTAAAGGATTCCCTTCGATTAATTGGATGTGTCAATTTATTTAATCTAAAGCTTAAAGCTTTTATCAGGTTTAGTTTATATTTCATAGGATGACAGGAATGGTAGTTAAGGAACCTATTAGAGGCCATTGATTTTCTATACCAACTTGTGGTTAGGGTGTTATCTGCCATTCTGATGACACGCATGTCAAGGAAGGGTATACTATTGGTGGTAGTGTCCTCAAGTTCAACAGTGAACTGTAAATGAGGATCAAACTCATTAAAGTGGGATAGGGTACCCTGAACCTTGTCAGGTGGTAGGGCTAATAATAAATCATCCACATACCTTTTAATAAAAGGGATTTGAAAATCCAAAAGACCCAAACGGTCAGAAACCAAATCATCCAATACAAAGTTAACTAGGATGGGAGAGATTGAGGAACCCATAGGTGTACCAAATGTTTGAAGGTAAAATTTGTCATCAAAGACTAAAAAATTAGTGTCAAACACAAGTTGTAACAGTTCTGCAAATATATCCCAAGACACCGGGCAGTTAGGTTTGATAGAATTCCAATGGTTTTTTAAGGAAGTAATTACACTGGACAAAGGTAAGTTAGTGAAAAGAGATACCACATCAAAACTTACTAAAATGTACCCTTGAGGTAGTTGAAAATTGTTAATAAATTCACTAAAATTGAAAGAATCAACAATGTTGAAATCATTGTTGTAATTATATGATTTAGACAAGATGTCTGTTAGAAATTTAGCTATTTTAATATTAGGTGAGTTAATAGATGACACAATAGGTCTCATGCTCAACGTAGGTTTATGTATTTTAGGTAAACAGTAGAATCTTGGAGCATATCCATCATAATTATGTAAAGACTTAGCTAAAGGTTGATCTATGATCTTAATGTTTTTTAAATGTGTTATAAATTTATTTATTTTATTTGTGAATTTAGAACAAGGATTAGAAGATAGTGGTTGATAGTATCTATCATCATCTAACAGTGATTTACTCAAACTGAAATATTGATCTTTGTCCATAAGGACAGTAGCATTACCTTTGTCACTCGTAAGAACGAGAAGATTAGGGTGGGTTTTTAAAAACGATACCGTCTCCCTGTAAATCTTATCTAACTCTGATAAGGGTTGCCTAGGGCGTTTAGTGAAATTCAACAAGATGTTGTTCGAAGATGACCTAAGAGATAGAAGGTCGGAATTGTCCGCATGAGACAAAATATTCTCAACATCTGCTAAGATTCTACTAATTGAGTAGTCCTTGAACGAAGGTTGAAGGCCAAATTTAGGACCCAAAGATAACAGCTTCAGTATGTCAGGAGGAACCTCAATATTAGATAAATTCTTAATCCACTTAGGATTAAATGGGATTTTCTTGAAATCAGGTGTATCTAAGTTATTAAGTTTATTTTTAAGTTTAGTTATGGATTTATTATAAAAGTAATTAAATTTTCTATGTAGAGAAGCCTCAAAAGTGTCCAACAAATTGTCAGGTAGGTGACTATCCAGAAACGAAGTAACATTATTTATTTGAAAAGTTAAAGATTTAATATCTGTGTGAACCTTAGAAATATGGAAATTAAGCAATCGCACCCTCACCTGTCTATTCAAAGCTTGGCTTCTACGGTACAGTCCGTTGTCTGTGGAACTAGATGTCGATGCAAGGATGTTGGAGGTGGTGTCAACAATGAAACGTGGGATTTTCTTAGTTCTCCTACACTCAAGAAGGAAGGTTCTTCTAGCTTCGGCTGTTGCTAACTTTTCTGTAAGACTCGTCCATCTCTTCAGCTTCTTCACTGCTAGGTCTCCATGAATGCGTCTGGTGGAAGCATAGAACCCCTCTGAAACAGAAAGCATCGGAAAAAGGAGTACGACCGTCAATCCAATATATATATAAGGATCACTCAGACGAGTGGTGGGTTCTTATATCGGTCTCTAGGTGGAGAAATAAAAGACAAAGTTGATAGGCTACTTTATCTATTTTGAAGACGTTTCGCTTTCGAGTTTTGAAAGCATCATCAGTTCATCTAAAAAATTATTACAATATGAGAACCACACAATCATGGAAACGATGTTAATTGTTACCTTAAAAAGATATGTAGCAGTCAATGTTATTAACAAATATGTGAATGAAACTAAGTAAATGGACATAGTACGCTGATCTTGTATAAACAGTTAAGCAACTAACAACATATATGAACTTGTACAAAAATTAGCACAGCAATTGACCATGTGGTCCAAAATAAATTCAATGTTATTTATGTTAATAAGTGAGAAAGAACCAAGAAAATCATAAATAACCTCCAACTATTTAATGGATATTAAACTTTGATTTTAACTTTAGGTAGCATTATAAGTAATATTAATAAAATTCTACAAAATAGTGAATATGAAGTTACCGATCAAAGCCTTATGGATGTCGCCGTGAAAATGGCGTTAGATGAAACAGGAACGAACTAACCGCAAAAAGACAGCCAACCTTGAGGTCAAAATTACTTTTGACAGATCAACAAGGTGTAAATACCAACCCAGGTAAAATAAAACAGGTGTAAAATAAAAAAATTTAAATTAACCGCCCAAAATTCTGGGTTGGTATTTACACCTTGTTGATCTGTCAAAAGTAATTTTGACCTCAAGGTTGGCTGTCTTTTTGCGGTTAGTTCGTTCCTGTTTCATCTAACGCCATTTTCACGGCGACATCCATAAGGCTTTGATCGGTAACTTCATATTCACTATTTTGTAGAATTTTATTAATATTACTTATAATGCTACCTAAAGTTAAAATCAAAGTTTAATATCCATTAAATAGTTGGAGGTTATTTATGATTTTCTTGGTTCTTTCTCACTTATTAACATAAATAACATTGAATTTATTTTGGACCACATGGTCAATTGCTGTGCTAATTTTTGTACAAGTTCATATATGTTGTTAGTTGCTTAACTGTTTATACAAGATCAGCGTACTATGTCCATTTACTTAGTTTCATTCACATATTTGTTAATAACATTGACTGCTACATATCTTTTTAAGGTAACAATTAACATCGTTTCCATGATTGTGTGGTTCTCATATTGTAATAATTTTTTAGATGAACTGATGATGCTTTCAAAACTCGAAAGCGAAACGTCTTCAAAATAGATAAAGTAGCCTATCAACTTTGTCTTTTATTTCTCCACCTAGAGACCGATATAAGAACCCACCACTCGTCTGAGTGATCCTTATATATATATATATATATATATATATATATATATATATTTAGATCCCGAATATTTCGAAAAAAATTGCCAAGAAAACAGGAACTCAATCGAGATATCCCTCGAAAATATGGAAAACGTCCCTCCCACAGTAAATGTGCCATTTTCCTGGAATAGTAAAACAACAAAATTATTACTGTCCTGTTACAAAGAAAAAAAGGAACTTTTTCGGAATCCCAAAATAAAAAAAAGACAAGTGTGGGAGCAAATAGTAAATATTTTTCAATCACATGGATATTATATCTAATGATATATTGGATAAAAAATTTAGAAATATGAAGGCCCATTTCAAAACTGTAAAAGATAATTCCAAAAAATCAAAAACAGGACAAGGTACTGTTGGTTGGGAGTATTATGAAGACATGGAGGCCATATTTGTAGATGATAAAACAATTAACACTGATGAAGTTATATCATCTATGAGTATGGCCATGCCAAAAGAAATTAAAGAGTTGGGAGAACTTTTAGATGCTCCCAATGCAACAGTTACAAATTTAGAGCCACAACCAAGTACTAGTGGGTGTGAGTTGAAACACCAAGTTGAAACACCTCTCAAAAGAAGAGCCGAGGGACAATCATTGTCCAAATTCCGCCGGACAATGGAGGAGGTGGAACTAAGAAAGGTTGTGGCTCTAGAAAGAGTAGCTAGTGCACTGGAGGTCCACAATGAACTTCAAAAAGAAAGAAATAATTTATTTAAAAAATATTTAGACTCTAAGTGAATTTTAGATTAGTTTGTAAATATTTTAGTATTATTAAAATGTATATAGTGATTATCTAGATTAGGGATTAGGTTATAAATATTCATAGTTTTTGTATTATTAAAATGTATATACTGATTATCTAGATTAGGGATTAGATTATAAATATTCATAGTTTTTTTGATATGTATATGTATATAGTTATCTGGACATTAAAACAAATATGAAAACAGCTATACTTCATTTATTTTCCAAGAAACCAGTATTTCATTGATACACAAATCTTATGAAAAATGGTACCTATTGATTACTATTTATAATTAATACAATAAAATAATATTCAATGTTAATTATTTTTACAACTTTTTTGTTCTGCTCTTCTGCTCCAACAACTTTACACATTATATTATTAGTCCTTCATATAATATAGCATAATAGGTGTTGTATGCATCCAGAACATTGCCTTCTGATATTACGAAATTGTGTAAAATACAAATGTTAACCTTTCAATTGATTTTATATATATATATATATATATATATATATATATATTATATATATATATATATATATATATATATATATATATATATATATATTACTAGGAGAGGAACATGGGGCTTCCAAAGTGTCTTCAGTGAACTCCAGTTGCTACTCCAGTTCAGTGAACTAGTCAAGTAGCCTTGAAAATTCCAATCTAATACTCTCCTGGCAATGTCATCTGGTTGTCTATGGAGTGTGTGGCCCAACCATTTCCATTTTGTTCACCTTATTTGCGTTATTTTCATTTGATATTTTATTGGTCAAAATATATAAAGAATTTTTACTAATTTCGTTTAGTTGGGTAAATTCTGGATTTTCATATGTTATTAAGCGTATTGTATGCTTTAGGGGCCTTCTAATTAATTGATTGATATTAATTGATATTAAGTGATTTGTTTTTCTGTTATCAGCTTCCCAATCTTAACATGTTTATCTCTTTTATAAATCATCTTTCTTTTCATATTATATTGTAATTCTCAAAACCAAAATAAAATAGTATATCAGTAACTTTGTTTTATCTTTCCATTTAAAAAAAACACCTATTTTGAAGCAAATAGAGCTAAATAGAGATTTGATATTTTAATGCTTGTAAGTAGGATAGGACTAGTAGGAAAAGAAACATTCTTAAAGACACTATGGATACTTAAAATAAAAAAACATACTTTCATCTTTGAATAAACATATCTTTCTTTGCATTAATTACTAAAAGACAGACAGGAAAAAAATTATATAGAATATTTACAATACAATTAAACCAAATATTTACAATAAAATTAAATAAAATTAACAATAATATTCAATATTAATTATTTTCCACATAACACTGTTGCACTATGTCTCTTCTTTTTTGTTCTGCTCCACCAACCATTATATCAATAATTCCTTCATTATTATCTTCATTTAATATGTGATTTTCAATGTTGTACTCATCCAGAACATTGCCTTCTAATATTATAAAATTGTGTAGGACACAAGCAGCAAGCACAGTACTGTTTGCCATTTGGATAGTTTCTGTATCAAGAAATTTTAGTCTTCTAAATTTACATTTTAATAGACCAAATGATCTTTCTATAATAGAACGAATAGAACTTAATTTATTATTATAAATTACTTGTTCTGGTAGCAAATGTCCATTGTTCTGATATGGTTTCATCAAGTTTATGAGTAGGGGATATGCTGAATCTCCAATGAGATGCATATTTGGTGGCAAAATAGGATCTGCTCGAGTTAAACAATCATATATTTCACTCATCCTAAATACACGAGCATCATGCATTCGTCCAGGTCTACCTATATTTACATCAGTAAATACACCCCTCTCATTACAAACACCTAAAAACAGATTTGAATTGTAACATAAGTTATTTGATGAGTATATCACTAAGGCAGTACTTTAATTCTATTAAAAAGGTTGGAGATTGGTGAAACCAGTAGACAGGAATGTGGGATAAGGAATTTTGTATGTTAATTTAAAAATAACTAATATTATTGATATTAAAACAGATTTTATGAGTAGAGCAAAAAACTTCATATGTATTCACAACTTTCCAAAAATACTTTCTAGTAGAAATTAAGCTCTGCATATGGCATGACATACCTTGTAGTATTATGGAATGAAATCCTTTTCTATTATAAAAATCAATGGCATTATTGACGGGTTGCTTTATTGTTATATGGCAGCCATCAATAGCACCAACCACACCAGGGATTCCTCGAGAACGAGCTTCAAACACCTACAAGAAATAATTTTAAAATGAACCTTGCACAAAGTAAAATCAATAAGTAGCAAAGGAATTTTTGTTATTGATTGAATAAACATTTGTCTTCTTACATTTGCAGTTTGTACAAGATTTTGCATATTAGGCCATCTTATGTATTGTGGAGTCAGGCCTCCTAATTCCATAATTATTTCCCTAAAAATCTTATGCCCAGAACTCTTTGGCAAACCAAATCTATCCCCAGCAGCTAAAAAACTCTCTGGTTTACTTAGCATCCAAATCGTAAACATTAATTTTTTTTCCAATGGAATAATTCTGTCTTCCAACTGATGGATATGACCGATACAATTAAAGAGTCTCTGAAAAGATATAAGAATATAGACGTGACGTTATTTATTTATTACACAATTTTACCTGGAAAGTAACTCTGGACATACGAAAATGTTCTCTAAATTGGATGTCCGAATAACGTGGAATGGTATATTCGAAATAATTTTCATTCCGTGTTATTTCACCTCGCCCTTCTGGAACATTTTGAGACGCATCCACTAAATTCACCACGGCATTCGCAACTTGGGGGATAATATCGTCCCCAAACAAAAAAGCATATAGAATATTATCCATTTTAGGTTAATAAAAACAAAGCAACAAGCACAACTGTCAAACGTCAATCGTTCACCAAACTTTAATTCTCAGCATTAAGCGCTGAGCAATCGGATTGAAAGCGGATTAATCTGGTGAACGCAACCAATGTCTGAATTTTTAAATTTGAGGTTAAGTAGTTATAAACACATATTGTAAACAAATGGTAATGGAAGGGTTACATATTACACAATAACAGGACGCCACAAAGGAAAAATTGAAAGGCAAAAACATTGAATTAAAGTTGAGCATCGTAAATTACAAATTAATTTTATTATAGTCAAGAAACTGTAAGATTGCACTGACTGACTTTTCATTAGGAGATATTAGGATTGTATCTATTGAGATTGGTGTTTGGAATTTCATTGAAATAAAAATTGAATATAAATCTATGTTAGGAATAACATTAATGGGACATTCAAAGAAAATGTGGTTTAAATACTCCACTATTCCGCATTCACATGCGGGACTGTCTATTATTTTGATTTTAAAAAGATGTTGTTTTGTTAAGCAATGACCTGTTCTCATTCTTATTATTGTGGTGATGTGTCTTCTGTTTTTAAATGTTAGAGTTGAGAACCATACCTTAAAGGAGAAGGAGGTTTGGATTCTCTTATATTGGTAGTTTTTCTTCTGCAGTATTGCTCCCCAATTGATTTTAAATTTGTCAATAATTTTTCCCTTTATGGTGTTTAGAATATCTTGGGAATCTAACAACATACCTAATGGAATATTCAAGTTTGTTTCTATTTTGGCTAGTAAATCAGCTTCTATATTCCCAGGAATATCAGAATGACCTGGAATCCATGAGATTAAAATGTCAAAACCCTTCTTAATTGCTGATGAGATAAGTTTTTTAGTTTTGAGGGAAATTGAGTCATCAGAAGCTGAGATTATAGGATTTTTAATTTTAGTTATAGCATTTAGAGAGTCAGAGAAGACAACAGCCTTCTTGATACCTTTAGATATTAAAATTTGAATTGCTTGGTAAATTGCCACATTTTCAGCTTTTGTTACAGATAACTCACCAGGAAGTCTAGAAGAAAACTTGAAGTTAATATTGGGAATATTGATTCCAAATCCTATTCTCCCCTTGTTTTTTGAGGCGTCAGTATATACAAAGGAGTAATCACTCTTGTTCCACTTAAGTTCCACTTAAGCGTCGTGGAAGCGTCGACGCTTAAGTGGAACTGGGCAGGGCACTTAGCCAGAACACAAGATGGACGGTGGACAAGACGTATTATGGAATGGAGGCCCAGAAATTATAAAAGAAGCCGAGGACGACCACCGACTAGATGGACCGATGACATTAAACGTGTAGCGGGAAACTGGCTACAAGCGGCCCAATGTAGAGAACAATGGAAAGAACTGAGGGAGGCCTATGTCCAGCAGTGGACGCGATTGGCTGATTGATGATGATGATGAATCACTCTTGTATTTTTGGGTGATTATTGAGAATTTTTGTTTGGTTGATGATTCATTTTTCTTAATATTACAGTTTAGAGTCTGAATTGGGTTGGTTAGTGTGTTAAAATCTAATTCATAACAAGGGAAGTTTGGGTGTTTTTGTATTTTATTTTGATAAGGGAGAAAATGTTCAAGAGCCATGACAAGGAGAGGTACGAGGTTTGTCTTGTGAAAAATTGGTTTATTTATGATTTTTCTACGTATATTAAGAAGTGTCACTATTGCTGGGTGATTATTGATTTTAATAATTTTAGATATGAGTTTAGCGGCTAGTATTAAGCTTCTATGTTCCAGGTCAATCTGAGCAGATTCAGCTAAGATTGCCATGTGTGGAGTGGACTTCATGCACCCCAAACAGATTCTAAGCCCTTCAAAAAATACTTTATTTAGGCTATTGCTACATTTCTGTGTTATTGGGCTGAAAAGAAAGGAACCGTAATCCATATGAGACCTAACTAAAGCATTAAAGATCATAATTAGGGTTTTAGGGTCTGCACCCCACCAAACTCCACATAGTGCTTTCAATATGTTGATGTTTTTCTTTGCTTTAAGTACAATTTTATCAATGTGAGGGTTCCATTTCAAGTTTTTATGAAAGGTGATGCCCAAGAAATTAACCTGATTTTTAAAGGGAATGTTATTGTTATTATTAAGAGAGATTAATGGAAGGTTTGTTTTGCGTTGTCCTTTTGTGAACCACACCGCTTCACATTTATCAATTGAAATAGACAGCCCATGGGCTTCTAGCCATTGTTGAATGTTTTTAATTTCTGGGATGATCTTATTTATCATGTTATGAATGTCTTGACCGCTAATGTACAAAACTAGATCGTCTGCATACCCACATATTTTCACTTCGTTAGAGAATAAGTAGAAAAGGTCATGAATATATATGTTAAAAAGGATGGTGCTTAAGGGAGAACCTTGAGGGAGCCCCTTGGAGGTTTGATATGGACCCAAGAAATTGCCGTCATCAGATCTCGAATATAAGAGTCTGTTTTGTAGGATTTTGAGGATAATGTTGTTTATAGCCATGGGAATGTTTAGATTTTTGAGTTTATTATAAAGGTTGTATATTTCTACATTGTCATAGGCTGATTTAATATCTAGAAAAATGGCTAATACCGTTTGAGAAGATGCAAAGGCTTCTAAAATCGTAGAGTGTAAAAGAGCTAAGTTATCATATGTCCCTCTGCCTTTCCTGAAACCTGATTGATTAATTTTAAAAATTGAATTGTGTTCCATAAACCAATCCAAACGATTTTTTATTATGATTTCGAGAGTTTTAAGTACACAGGACGATAAGACTATTGGTCTAAAACTTTCAGACAAAATAGGATTTTTTTGAGGCTTTAAGATGTTAATTATGTTATATTTTTTCCATTCCAAAGGAATAGGACCCCCATTCAAACAATTGTTGTAAATTCTTAACAGTGTGTCCTTGGCTGCAAGTGGGAGGTTTTTTAACATTAAATAGGATATGTCATCGATACCTGGCGCAGAATCTTTTTTATTATTTAAAGCCAAATTGTATTCATGAATTGAAAAGGGAGCAACTTCTTGGTTATCATATGACATATTAAAATTAGGGTCTATGTTTACTGAAGACATTTTGTCTAATATTTCTAGTTTAATGTTATCTGGGGGACAATGAAAAACTTTATTATTGTGATAATTGGAAAATTTTTTAATTTTGTTCCAAACGTAAGTGATGTTGGATCCTCTATTTAAAGATTCACAAAAATTTTTAAATTTGTATTTCTTTTTTGCTTTTAAGTTTCTCCTTGTCATAGCGATTATGCGTTTTGTTTCTATGAAATTTTCTATAGAGGGGGATTTATTAAAATTGTAAATTGCTTCTTTTCGTGTTTTGATCCATAAGGAACACTCTTCGTCCCACCATGGATTCCTGGGTTTGCCCTGTACCCCACAATTTTTAAAGGGGATTGCTTCATCTGCAGCTGTGTTTATGACTGTTAGAAAATCTTTATAGTTTTTGGTTTCTGACAGGTTTTGCTTGTTTAACAGTATGTTCTTGTAATAGGTGTTCCAGTCAGCTTTTTTAGTGTTTCTTGTTTTGAATGGTTTCTGTAGGATAATTTCTGCTCCTTTAAGATTCGCTATATTTAAGTTAAGGTAGGTAGGAAAATGGTTACTGTTACCGCTGTCTTGAATAACGCCCCACACCGAAGACAAAGACACACTGTTGCTCACAATTGCCAGATCGATTGCACTAATATTTTTATTAGAATCTTGAAATAATGTTGCTGAGCCATCATTCAACACTGTAAGGTCATTATCAAAGGAAAAATCAAAAATTACTTTACCACCTTTATTGCATACCCCTTTATCCCAAGCAGGATGGTGTGAGTTCAAATCACCCATAATGATTAGGTTATTTAAGGGTATACCTTCTACCATATCATTTAGTAAAGTAGTAGTGATTGCTTTATTAGAACTGGAATATATATTTATGAGGTATAAGTTACAGATACTAATTATTACATATTGCACTGAGGCTGAATTAAACTTTTTGATTGTTGAAAACCTTATGGATTTCTTAATACATGTTGCCACACCACCAAAACCATCATCCCGATCTTGTCGGATGATGTTATAAAAATTTAAAGAAAATCTGGCATCATGCTTAAGCCATGTTTCATTTATGAAAAGCATATCTGGATTTAATTCGGAAATTAGGTTAATCAGGTTATCCCTATTAGCATTAATACTTCTAATATTCCATTGGATTATTTTTAGTTTTGGGTTGTGAGACATTGTGTTGTGTGGGAGGTTAGTATGTGTCAAAATCTGAGTTTGAATCTTGGTCCATGTAGTCCAAGTTTGTATGGGATAGTATATTTTTGAGGATATTTAAGTTATCGATTGTTGCATTATTGAGAAAATGTAAACAAGCATTTTTGGTATTGTATAAAGAATCTGAGTCAGAATGTTGGATATTTTGCAATGCACTGGAATGCCAGGCTAGGTTTTGGTGAGAATTAAAAGATGATTTTTCTGGTATGTTTGTGATATGAGATGTTGAGGGTTGTTGTTGTTGTGATAGAGAGTAAGATGATTTTTCGGGTCTTGAATTAGGGAAAAAAAGGTTTTCCTCATGCGTTTTTTTGTCATATCCTTTTTGAATGACTCTTCTTTTGTTGTTTGAATTAGAGACTACCTGTTGGAATGAACGCTTCATAGTGGAGGATTTAAAGTTATGCGTTCTTCTTTGGGAGGGCGTGACAGATTCGTTAATGTTAGTGTTATGGATGTTATTGGGCTTCCTATTCCTAAGAGCTGGGAAGTCTCCTGCGTGCATGACAAATTTATCTTTTTCTATGTACGTTTTTGGGATAGCTTCATTTGCATCATAAAAGGTAATGTTTTCGAAAGCCATTAACTCTTTGATATTTTTCTGTCGAATAAATTCTGGGCAATTCTTGTCTGTGGCTTTGTGTGCTCCCTTACAAAAGAAGCAATTGACTTCACATTCTTCAGGGTGTGCAAGTTCACCGCAGTTACTGCAGCGATCTTTACTTTTGCAATTAGTTTTCGTATGACCGAACCTCAGACAGTTAAAACCCTGTGTAACTGGTGCAATATAGACATTAACTAATTTAGGCATGCCGTAAAAGTTAACTGTTTTAGGCATTATTACACCTTTAAAAGTGAAAAGAGCTGTGCCTGTAGGTTCATAAGTGACTGTGTCATTTTTATATACTTTCCTATTAAGCCTTTTAATATTTAATATTTCAATATCAGTACCCGTACTACAACATTCTAATAATTCTTTATCAGCAATCTCTATGTCTATTTGTCGAACTATGCCTTTACAGGTTACAAAATTAAAAGGGATATAAATCTTATATCCCTTGTCTAGTAGAGTTTTATTATTTAAAAATTCATTAGCTGATGTGAAATTAATAAATTCAATCGCAATCCTATTTAAGCCTTTACTACATATTTTTTTAATGTCTTTTAAATGTAAGTTAAAGATATCACGAGCAATTTTAATTCCATTAAAAGAACCTACTTTGGTATCAGGTATGTTTGTCGATTCTAGATATACAAAAAAAGGGCCATTGTCTTTTTCAGAGTAAACATTGATAATTTTAATTCCATTAAAAGAACCTACTTTGGTATCAGGTATGTTTGTCGATTCTAGATATACAAAAAAAGGGCCATTGTCTTTTTCAGAGTAAACATTGATAATTTTTTGTTCATGTGTTTTATCATTCTGAGAAGGACATTGGACGTTAAATATATTATTATTTGTATTTAATGCGGAATCTAAAACTAAGTTATCAGGTGGCTTATGGGGGGCCGTAGCCCCCTGTTCGTTATTCATAATCTGAAAAGCCAGTCAGTGCCAATTTATTAAGAAACAAAATGTGAAATAAAAATAAAAAAAGAAATTATCAAATAAGCCTATAAAAAATGAAAGAAACTTTATTCAATGAATTAAGCTAATGCTCAACTTACCCAGACAAGACAATTTGGGTGTGTTAATGGGAACCTCGCACCACCTTGCGAATTTCTGCAATTACGGTGTTAGCTATTTGACCGGATACAACTTACTTTTGTATATTGATTTTAAAACAAAAGATATAGTTAGTTAATGTCATTGTATGACATTGTCATTTTCTGACATTACGGTCTGGTAATTGTCAAAATATAAACATTCGTGTGTAATATTTAACTTTCATTGTTCCTAAAAATGAAGAATTACACTATCCATGAAAGAGTTGACAGTTTATGCTCAAAAGTATCCTGATAGAAGACATCCACACAAGGAAGTTTTTGAGAGATTACTTAATAGATTCCGTGCTACTGGTAATGTTGCATACGAAAAGGTAAATAAAAATAAACCAGTTATTGGTGACAGCGTTAACGAACTTAATGTCCTGCTTTCTGTTACGGAAAACCCAAATATTAGTACAAGAAAAATTTCGGGTAAATTAGAAATTAGTCAAACTAATGTATGTAGAATACTTAAGACCAACCATTTTCATCCGTATCACATTCAACTTCACCAGCATTTGACAAAACAAGATTATGGTAACCGTTTAAATTTTTGTTTATGGACTTTAGATAAAGTTGGAGAAGATCCTGATTTTTTTAGAAATGTATTATTTACAGACGAATCGACTTTTCATAATATTGGTCTAGTAAATAGACATAATTTTCATTATTATGACACAGAAAATAAACATTTTATTTCGTACTGTTGATCGCCAACACCGATGGAGTGTTAATGTTTGGGGCGGCATTATGGGCGAGTACGTTATCGGCCCGTATTTTTTTGACGGACATATCTCAATGGGACAAATTTCCTAAATTTTTAAAACAAGATTTTCGGACACTGCTTGAGAACCTTCCACTTAGTCTACGAACAAAAATGTGGCTCCAGTTGGACGGAGCTCTTGCTCATTTCTCACGTAATGTTAGGAACTACCTTAACAGAAAATTTACAAACAGATGGATATGTAGAGGTGGTTCATATAATTGGCCCCCTAGGTCACCAGGACTAACCAAGATGGATTTTTTTAAGGGGTTATATTAAAAATATTGTATATGCTACTCCTCCTACTACTAGAGATGACATGAAATTAAGAATTACAAACGCGTTTGCTTCAATAACTCCTGGTATGTTAAATAATGTAAGTAAATCATTCGAAGATAGAATCGCTTGTTGTATTGCACAAGATGGCAAGTAATTTGAACATCTGTTACATAAGGTAACTGACCCTATAATTGACACTGTCCGTATATTTGACAGGTTTTATCAATAAAGCTAAAAATTAAGAAAATGGATCCGCAATTCAGTAGATTTGTGGTAGTAACGCCATCTTTCATTTGTTCTGAAATCAATCACCCCGACTTTCTTACTCAGTTGGTAAAAAACGCGCCAAAACAACAGTTGTAATGTGCATGCACACGGTGCAATAGCGTCTCTTGTGTTTTGATGTGGTGAATAAATTAAGGTGAGTGAAAATCAAGTTACTTTTCAAATGTGTTCTACAATGTTGCTACTGTTGCAAGGAAGGTTTTGTTGCTTGATATAACATTTATAGAGTCTAAAAATCAATTTTTCATTAAAAATGCTCTAAAATTTCCAATATGTCAGCTATTTTTTAGGGTGTCAAATTTTAGGACATCTTCTGGTAAAGTGCTATAAATTTGACATGTAGGTGTCAAATTTAGGGACACCCAACTATTAATATCATATGTTCGTTTTCTGTATCCATCTCACAGAAATTGCGTATAGTTATCCTTTTTTGGTATATTTCATTACCAATGTTTTAAAAACCTAAATCTGACACCCCAGTCAAATTTAAGATCAAGGGGTGTCAAAAATAGGTACACGAAAGTTGCTTTATGAAAAATTGAATTAATTTAGCATTATTTTGTTAATAAGTAAGGATAACTAAGATAACTCTTATTTTTAGATGCCTAACAAGGGAAATATTTATAGAAAATATTCTCAGGAGGATCTGAGTAGAGCTGTAGAAGCCTGTAAAAATGGAATGTCTTGTGCTTCAGCAGCTAAACAATTTAATGTGCCACGTATCACTTTGATGTACAAAGTGTCAGGAAAATTTCCTATGGGATGCAAAAGTGGAGTAAGCACTGTATTAACTGAAGGCGAAGAAAGTCTATTAAAGGATTGGATAATAAATGTTGCTAAAACCGGTTTTCCCGTAACAAAAGACCAACTATTAGACAGTGTTGCCTTGCTTGTGAAAAGGTTGAAGAGGCCTAATAATTTTACAAATGGTAGACCTAGTAGACATTGGTTTGAAGGATTTTTGCAGCGACATCCGGAATTAAGTCAACGAATGACCAAAACAAGCTCTAGGTCTGCTGTCTCGGAAACAAATATCCTAAAGTGGTTTGAGGAAATCAATGAATATTTTGTTGCAAATAACATTGAAATCACCAATCCCAGACAAATATTTAACGCTGATGAAACAGCCTTTTTCTTGTCGCCAAAGGGCAAAAAAGTTCTTACTAAAAAAGGATCAAAAATAGTATACAGCTATTCAAATGCAAATGACAAGGAATGTATCACTACACTAATAACAGGTAAAGTATCTTAAATAATAGGTAACACTTTTCTCTACTAAATTTTCATGTTTTTTAGGCAATGCTGCAGGTGAAGTAGCTCCGCCGATGATAATGCTTAGCTATGAACGGATCCCTAAGAATATAATATTAAAGTGCCCACAACCCGACTGGGCAATAGGACGCTCGGACTCTGGCTGGATGACAGCTGAGAGTTTCTTTGAATTCATTTCCAATAATTTTTACAACTGGTTGTTAAAAAATGACGTCCCATTTCCAGTTGTTCTATTTGTTGATGGGCATAAGTCCCACTTAACCTACAATTTAAGTGCCTTTTGTTCAGAAAAGAATATCATACTGATAAGTCTTATGTCTAACGCCACTCACATTTTACAACCTATGGATGTGGGCGTTTTTCATCCATTAAAAAGTGGGTGGCAAAATGAAGTTCATGCTTGGAGACTAGAAAATAAAAAACAAACCCTTAAAAAAGAAGATTTTGCGCCAATGCTTAATAAAGTTTTACAGAAAGTTCTTGGTTCTGGACAAGAGAAAATACTGAAAAATGCGTTTAGGAAATGTGGATTATATCCATTCGACGTTAATAGTGTCGATTTCTCAAAAGTGTTGAGAAATGAAATTGCATCAACTCTCTCAGATGTACAAGATACATGCCACTTGAAATCAAATAAAGTTGTTAAAGATGATTTAATAGGTGCTTTAAGGGTCATAGAATCTTTTCTAGACAAAAATCTACTTGAGAGTTTTCGAGCTAAGGTGAAATTGGCTAAATGGAATGGAAAAGTAGAAGATACAAACTTATTTTTTCTTTGGAAGAATCTGAATGAAAAGGTACAAGCAAACAAGCACCCTGAAGGAGAGGTCTCGAAGGATATAATAATAGAGGTTTCACATGATGTTTTGTTGGAGGACATAAATTGGGAAGATGTAGATATTGAAACAGAGGAACAAGAAATTTTAGATAACGGAGAAAATGAAGCAGTCATCAAGGAAAGTGGAGAGGCAAATGTAACAACATTAGATGAAGAAGATACTATTATTTTAGATCCTAGTAAGAAAGGTGAAGAACAAGCACCACACTATGAGACTATCGTTAGTATAGATAGAGTGATAGAGGGAGAAGATATAGTTTTGGAAAACGGTAGCAAATATGTGGAGCAAACGGATAATGGGAATGTAACCAAAATAATAGAAATAGTAGGAAACAAAAGAGAAGAAGAAACGATTTTCGAGGCTGATGGGAAAATTAAATGTAGCAAGCAACTAAGTGATGAGACAACTAAAGTAAGAGAAACAAATTGGAAAGAAAAAGAAAAGACACATATAACTTTGGATAATAGTGAGAAATGTAGCGAGCAAGCAAGCGATGAAATAACAGTTAAGGGAGTTGAAACAATAGAGAAAGAAATCGTCAAAAATAACGATAAAGAAGAGATAGACGAAGCAAAGGAAAATAAGAACATGATTTTAAAGAATAATAAGGATGCTCTATTGATACCCTCCCCTTTTAAATCTATTTTGTTTTGGCCAGATGGAAGTACAAACAAAAAATCAGGAAGAGTTGTCAAAGAAAAAGTTCCAAGTGTATGTTCCTCAGAACAGTGGAAAGAATATTATTTGAAAAAGGAAAACGAGAAGACTGAGAAAGAGAATGCAATTCTAGATAGAAAAAGAAAGCGAGAGGAGAAAAAACTTCAACTTCAAGAAGAAAAGGAGAAAAGATCAGTAAAGAAACTTTATAGACCTAGTGCAGTTGAATTTGTGAAGAAGAATATTTTTTTAAATGGAAAAAATACTGAAGATAATTCAGTCGGTGTCGAAAAGAAGGAAACTACTCCAAAATCTGAAATTAATGTGACCGACTACGTTATAGTTCGCTATGAGGGTGAAAAATTCCCGGGAAAGGTCAAGAAAATTTCAAATTACAATGGTTTTTTTTGTTAGTGCTATGGTGGCAAGTGGACTGAATTATTGGAAGTGGCCATCAGAGCCAGACGAACTTTGGTATTCTGCAGAAGACATTGTAGAAAAAATAAATATTCCAACACCAATAAATAATAGAGGTATTTATTCCATACCAGAAATCGGAAAATATTGTAGTTTCGTGACATAAAAAGATGGCTTTTCTCTACTTAGGTACCTATACTTACCTAAAATATGTAGATACCTAAGTATGTAGGTATCATTTGTACGTTGTTATTGAGAATAAAAATTTTATTTTCAGTAAAAAAAGTGTATATACTTATCACCTGACACAATTATTATTATCAATTTTATATTCCCTATGTAAGTAAGTACTGAGACTTCTGACAATTAATTTTGAAAATTGTAAATGTATGTCAAATATAGATACAACCCACTGTCAACTTTTGGGACACTGTCAAAATTGGGTACAATTTCATGTCAAATTTATGAACAAAATCAAAATTTTGCTGTCAAATTTGGGGTCACTATTATAACCTAGTTCTAAACGGTTTTATGTCTTAAGGTGTCAATTAATTATAATAATGGGTCAATTACCTTACCTGTATATACACATCTGTAACATTTTTTAGTTATACTAAGTTTTGGATTATTTTGTATTATTTATGTTCATTATTCATTTTGTATTATTTGTTTTATTAAAATTCTTTCTGTTTCGTTATGTATTTAATTGTTTTCAAAAAAAGAGTGTGTGCTCGCAAGCATGTAAGAAGTTATAGGTACATCTTATCCCAGATTTAGCCATACGGCTCACACTCCCTCTAAGGGGAAAATTCACACATCCCAGATACCTACGGTATCAAAAGGATTGAGCTCTGGTGGGACTCTTTCCGTGTTATCGAGCCCTAGGTGACTTGGTATGTTGGAGTATCTCCCAGAAATTTTCGTACACATCTTGACGTCGCGAGGAGTACAGCTTTCTGCATGGTCTTATAAAGATGTTCATTTAGACCTAGTTGTTTTATGTTCGCTAGGAGGTTTTTGGAAATAACACCAATAGTAGATAGAACAATAGGTACTGTCTGGGTACTTTCCATTCTCCATTGTCTCTTGATTTGTATTTCCAGATCTCGATACTTGGCGATCTTTTCGTTGTATTTAACACGCAAATTGTTAGTGTTAGGTATCGCCACATCAATAAGTGTTGTTTGCCTGGTAATTTTATTTACTAGTATGAGATCCGGTCTATTATGGGCCACTGGTTGGTCTGTGAGCACAGTGCGGTCCCAGTATAGCTTGTAGTTGTCATTTTCAAGCATTCTGTCAGGGACATATTGATAATAAGGAAGATGGTCGGTTTAGAGAAGTCCCAGTTTGTCAGCTAATTCTTGGTGGATAATCTTTCCTACTGAGTCATGGCGTTCTTTATAATCGGTACCGACAAATGCCTGGCAGCCACCGTAAGATGTTGGATGGTTTCTTGGGCTTGGCATCCATATCGACATTTGTCATTTTGGACTTGAGGATCTTTAACAATATATTTTAGGTAATTTTTAGTTGGAATTACCTGATCCTGAATGGCAAGTAGGAAACCCTCAGTCTCGGGAAACATCTTTCCTGATGTCAACCAATAGTTCGACGATGTATTGTCGACATATTCTTGGCTGATCTCATTGAGATGTCGCCCATGCAGAGGTTTGCTCATCCAGGTGCGCATTTTTTCTTGCTTAGTCAGATGGTTTACGCGCATTTCTTGTTCCCTCAGTTTAAGCGGCGTTGTGTCATCTACTGCGCAAATTGCTCGATGTAAAGTAGATGTCTCAGCCTGTACCTGAAAATAGTTCTTAAATTAGCAATTTGTTTATCTAATTGCTCACCTATATCCATAAGTCCTCTTCCTCCTTGATACCGCGGCAATGTTGTTCTCTCTACTGCACTGCGTGGATGATGTTTTTGCGCCTTTGTGAGAAGTGTTCTTACTTTCCGCTGAAGACCCTCTATATCCGTTTTTGACCACTTTATAATACCAAATGAGTAGCTCAGCGCGGAACAGGCGTACGTATTTAATGCCTTAAACAAATTTTTACTATTAAGATATGACCGAGTTAGTTGTCTTACTCTTCGCACGAACTCCGAAGTTAGTTCAGTTTTCATCTGTTTATGGTCAATTTTCGCGCTTGTTTTACTCCGAGATATTTGTAAATATCATTTTCACCCATTGCCTCGATGTTTTGGCCATCTTGCATATCGAAACCTCCGGGCTGAACCTTTCCTCTGACTATATTTAGTATACGGCACTTGTCTAGTCCAAAATGCATACTGATATCATTTGAGAAATTTTCTACAGTTTTTAGTATCTGATCTAGGTGGTTTCGAGTGGAAGACATTAACTTCAAATCATCCGTATACAACAGATGATTAAGCTTCGCCACAACAGTGTTGTTATTTTTGATGCTAAATCCTGAGTCAGTGGAGTTCAGCAGCTGAGATAGTGGGTTCATCGCTAGGCAGAACCAAAGTGGACTCAACAAGTCCCCCTGGAAAAGGCCCCGGTTAATAGCGATATCTTCAGTTTCGATATTGGTTTCACCAGGTATTTGAAGGTGAATTTTAGTCTTCCACTTTGTCATTATATGCTTCAAAAAGGTCACGAGGTTATCATCGACTTTATATATTTTCAATATATCTATAAGCCATTCATGCGGCACTGAGTCAAAAGCCTTCTTGTAGTCAATAAAGGCAGTAAAAAGGTTTCTTTTTTTGGTGTATACCTAGTTAGAAATGACTGACTCGATAATAAGTTGTTCTTTGCAGCCCATGGATCCCTTAGCGCATCCTTTCTGTTGAGGTTCTATGATATTGTTAAGAGCACAGTGTTGGTAGATACGCTGGGCTACACAGGATGTGACCAATTTGTACAAAGTTGGAAGACAAGTAATTGGGCGGTACTTGGCTGGATCTTGGGTGTTATTTTGATCCTTCGGTATTAGATAAGTGGTTCCCTGAGTAAGAAATGATGGTATTTCCTGTGAATTAGAAATAATATTATTGATAAATACTGTTAAAAGCTCATGAACACTCCAAAACTTCTTTAACCAGAAGTTTTGAACTCCGTCTGGTCCAGGAGATTTCCAGTTATGAAGCTCTTTGATGGTGTTCAAGACTTCTTCAGTGATGAAAGGTTCATAAGGAATATTCCTGTAGTGTTGACAATTGTTTGCCGTGTCTTCAATCCATCCAGCATTGTTGTTATGAGTAGCTGGCGTCGAAAGTTGATTTCCCCAAAACTCATGAATTTCTTCTTGGCTTGGGTAGGATTTATTTACATTTTCTACAGTGGAATTTAGTTTCCTATAGAAAGCCTTCTCTGAATTCTCAAAAAGTATATTGTCGCATTTACGGTTGTTACTAACTTTGTATCTCCTTAAGCCACCTGAATAAACGGAGAGTTTTTGTTTTAATGTGTCTAGGCAGTGTTGAGCTGTGTTGTTTTCTGGATCATGTTGTGAGTGTCTTGAAGTGCTCAGAATAATTTCTTCAGCTCTTTTAATTAGTTTTCGACTTCTTACTCCTCGGATGTATTCCGTAATTTGCCCAATATCCCTGCGCAATATTTCAATTTTCCTCAGCAGTCTTTTTTCCCAGGGTGCAATTCTGTTTTCAGTCCTTCCGATATTAGTTCCCCGTCGTGTTCTGATCTTAATGCCCATAACATTAGCAATTGCTGTTGCTGCACAGTAAATCAGCATATGTAAATATTCTAATGTATGTGCTTCCACGATATAATTGGGTAGGATTTCAGTGTTCATAATTTGTAACAGCGCACCTAGTTTCTTACAAGAGTTTATTTTTGGTAGCGGTGATCTGCTAAGTGGGTTTGTACCATTAAACTCTTGTATGGCACGTGCCATTTCTCTTACCAGGCTATTGTGCAACTCGTTGTTGTCCTGCTGGGTATTAACAGGTTGAGTGTCTTGTATAAGGGGCTCAGGAATATGCTCATTTAGGATTTCATTATGGTCTTGATCCACAACTAGCTCTTGGTTATGAATCTCCCGTTCGGCTTCGTTTCTGATGAGATTGGATAGCCTCTGGGATAAGATTATTTCTTATAATTACCCGGTATTGATCTGCTATTCGCTGTTCAGATACTTTAATCTCTGGATACTCCCTGCAAAATTCGGCATACAGTTGTTGTCTATAGCCGATCGTTTCTTGACCGAGGTTCGTCACCTTGGAATAGAAGCGCAAAATGTTTTCATTTATAGACACAGTCCATTTCTTGCGCTGCCTCGGTCGTCCCGCTTGGGTGAGCGCCGGCTGATGTTCCAGCGCAGCACCTTCAGCGAGTGGAGCTCTTGTTGTTTGGCTCACTTGTGGTTGTTGTTGTTGTTGGGCTGTAGCTGATTGTATGACAGGGGCCCGCCTCCTCAACACCCTGCCACTGACGTCCCGCATGCTATCACATCCAGCGCCGGCTCCAGACGTGCCCTGGCGATCCCCAGGCAGCGACGCTAAACACAAATTATTAGTCTCCATTTTCATGGGTGTGCATTTTATACCTACTGCCAGGTGTCAGTTTTTGTTCCACGACAGGTATTCCTGTTACCCTCTGGGTATCGGTTCCAAGAATACCCAGAGAGCATCCCCCATTCGCAGGGGGCCGCGCCTGATAGAAGAACTGATAAAAAACTCCCACAGGGTACATCTTATTATTATTAATATTATTATTATTATGAATTCAACGAAATACATCTATTTTACAGTTTTATTTTTATTTCAATATTAAACTTATTTTAATACTTAAAATAATACAAAAAATTAAACATAACATTAATATTTACGTCATTGTTGAAAACTGTAACCTTTGCGCAGTTGCCTTTCACTTGATGAATCGTAGAAATTTTTTATATTTTAATACTGATTATCCTATTCCCAACGAAAACAAATCCAAAGACATAAAATTTTTAATTTTTTTACAAAAAATGTATTTACAACTACACTGGTTTCGTTTATAACAATATGTCAATATGATGGGTTTAAAAATCGAAAGTAACAATAATTATAAATACTTGATTTATATCTTGTCTCAATAATAATACTTGACTCAATTTCCGTTTAATAAAATTTTAAATTACGGCAAAACTATCAGTCCTAGTTATAGGACATCCGTATATCATTCGAAAGAGAAAATTTTTTAATTTAATAATTCATTAATATACAGGATGTTCCATTTAAAAAAAGCCTTATATTACACATTGAATAATCCAATAATGAAACTATAAATTTTGAACACCCTGTAAATAAATGTTTAATAAGTAATCATGAAATACATTTAACCAATATCCAACTATTTAGATGTATGAGTAATTTTATTAGAATTGCTAAATAAATCAAGAATGAGTCCTCGTTTAAAGTTTTACATTTTAAGAAAATTCGACATAGCTCAGAACACTCTATACATAGGTATAGGTAAGTCTTATGAAACTATACCTTATTTTTTGCAGACAATTAGAAAATCCAATAAAACAGAGTGTTCTATAAGAAAAAATATAACTTTGAAACGCCGCGCTTTATTGTGACACCCTGTATATTTTAGAATAATTTTAAAATGTAGCCCTTATCAACCTACATACTATACATTTAAAAAAATTTCAAAATCTTTTACCCTTGCGCTGTAATCTTCGGTCCCGTTAGTGATGACTCAACCTGTATATAAAAAGGAAAAAAAGAAAAAAGAAGGAATATATATTATATATATATATATATATATATATATATATATATATATATATATATATATATACATCCCGCCATCATTTTGAAGTCTTTTCACGTTGCAGTAATTTAGCATCACCAAGAAATACTATCATATTAAAATTATAAGTCGTGTATATTCGTTTAGTGTATCTTTTTAGGCTTGACACCGTTGTCAGTTTTTTAATATTTCGATTTTTTATATATATATATTATTTTTTTATACTCAACAGACATTTTAACTCCCTATAGGTCAAATCATTGTGTCTTGCGTCAACACAGTATCACGAGATGTTGCCAATATATATATATATATATATATATATATATATATATATATATATATATATATATACAGTGATGAGTGTTTTACCATCCGACTTTTTAACGTAAGAGATAGAAAACACAGTTACCTTGTGAAATAAAAAGAGATAAAACTCGTACAGGTGGGAAATAATCGATAGAAACCTATAATTTACATTACATTGCATTACCACCATCGACAGTCTCACACCTTTAGACGTTAGACGTGGCTATTTGACTTCAGTCATAATTATACGGATCCCTCAAAGTATTTTATTTTAATAATTTCTGATGTTAGAATAAATACTTGAATAAATTAAGATATATTATAGTAAAAAACATTCATTAGTAGCGATTTTAAATTATAAATCTTTAAATTTATTTAATAGTAAAAATAACTCAACCGAAATATTTGACTAAAATAAAGGTAGGTATTGTTGGGAAAAGTTCCCAACACCTTGAATTTAAATTATATAAGAAATTAAAAATTTGAACCTCTAGCGCCATTTTCGTGCGTTCCCAATGTCACATTTTTTATGACATAAGTTCCAATCTGTTACACTTAGAAAGCCTTCTCGTCATGAGAGGGCGTTGAATGCCTTTAGGTCGCACATGTTAATAAATAAAATAATATAATATGTAATATCAAATAAAAAACACATAAATGCAGGAAATCACTCTCAGATAATTGTAAACTTATATATTCACTCTAAAATAAATTTATTGTGAAAGGGGACTTATCCACCTAGTGGCAGTTTTCAAAAACTGCAAGACGACAATCAGCAAGGAGAGAAGTTGGCGGTGTCATAGAAAAAATAGATACGGCGTTGTGTCTTCGCCATTAGCCATTTTTATTAAGTTTTTGACAATTATAAATAAAACGATCTTAGGAATGTGAACTTGGTGAAGTCATAGGTGCAACGAAGGGAAAGTGTAATAATAAAAGTGTTCCTGCTACCAGTTACCGTCAGAAGCATCTTCTGAGGGGTCTCAAGTACTGTGCAGATTTATTGTAAGTTAATGTTCCCTATTATTGAAGTCCTCCATGGCCAGAGACACAATTTAAAACGAAATTTGTGTACACACACTCTATTCGCGAATGAAACCATATCTCGTGTGCTTAATATAAGTTAATGTTAAAATTTAGAAGGCCGAATAAGTATGTGCACATTTCTCTGATAAATATGAATTCATATTCATTTGCATTGTAACCCTTTTTTTGTTTGTAAGATGTTTAATGATTTAAAGACAAAAGGAAGGTAGTATATAAAAATTACGAGAGAGTTAAACTTTAACATACATTCTTGTTATTTGTTAGTTTTCAATACACTTATAGTACTGTTTATTTATTTTATTTCACTTATACCTAATAAAGTCAATTTTGGAGATTCTGAACCAGCCCCTAACTGGAAATACAATAATAACTCTAGGAGTTTTTATATAGTCGGAGACACGTTTCTCGGTCCTCCACGCTCGAGTGGTTGCAAGGCAGACCAAAGTAGTTTGCTGAGCGACCAGGTATGTTTTGTCTGAAAACGTTTAATGTATGTGAAATTGGTGTAGTGGTTAGGGACGTTGTCTATTGACGAGAAAATTGGGGTTCAATTCCACACCAAGGATAAAATTTTTGTTTTATCAATAAAAAAATAATAGAAAATATGATACATATTAGGTAACAAATTTTCGAAAAACTGATTATTTACAATTTATTTTTATTCCAATGTTATAAAGCGGAAGTACAAAATGATTCAAATTCAATTCATACAGTCTTCAGTTGTGAATGCAAAATAATCCGGTGAAGACTGTTTATATCAAATCCATCACTAAATTCTCAATGTTAATATCAATTCCTCTGTACAGATAATGATTTTCAAAACAATTGACAACATTGGAATGGATGCGCGCGAAGCGAAGCCTTGAAGCCATCAAATAATAACATATCGAGAAGTGTTTTTGTACGGTAAACAGAAACTTTTTATTGAAAAAACAATTCGTGAAAATGGTTTTAACGGTCGAGGAAAAAGTGCAAATTGTTGTCTGGCATGTGAATGGATTCTCAGACAACATGATTAAGCCGGCCACTCACGGTACAGCGGCGTTGTTCAACTTCGTCGAGTTCGACGAATTGACAAGGATTTTGATCGTGTGTGACCGTGCATCCAACAAAATCGTACAATTTGATCGCAGACAGACTGGCCTGTCTGTGGCAGTACTGCAGAGTTGATTTCATCAATTTGTTGAGCGTGTGTGACCGTGGTACAGCGGCGTTGTTCAACTTCGTCGAGTTCGACAAATTGACAAGGATTTTGATCGTGTGTGACCGGGCATCCAACGAAATCGTACAATTTGACCGCAGACAGACTGGCCTGTCTGCGGCAGTACTGCAGAGTTGATTTCATCAATTTTTTTGAACAGCCAATCGCGTTTACGACCAAAATCCGCCATTTTGAAGGCGGCAATTCAAATATTTACAAAATTGATAAAAAATATTCATTAATCCAATTAATTCAGATTTAAAATGATCTGAACAGACTCTTACTAAAATAATTTTTAAAATTAATTTAAAAAATTAATATTATTCATTAATCCAATTAATTCAGATTTAAAATTATCTGAACAGACTCTTGCTAAAATAATTTTTAAAATTAATTTAAAAAATTAATATTATTCATTAATCCAATTAATTCAGATTTAAAATTATCTGAACAGACTCTTGCTAAAATAATTTTTTTAAAATCGAAACAAAACAAAAAAAATTTACTTTTAAATTACAATACATTGCAAAGTAAGGTTAAAAAAATGCAAAACACTTAGCTGGACGGACGTAAACAAAGCAGACGTCACGCATGTAGAGGTGGTTGATCCAAGTATTTTTGTGGATCAGGTTTAACTGATACGCGTATACAAAAAATGCCTGTTAAAAAATACTTGTTTGGAAATCAGTTTGGTATCATTCGTTTAATAGATATCTAAACATAACGTTAACATTATTTGTATTTTGTTAGATTTCTTTATAGTTATTAAAATGACTGTTTAACTTCAAATACCTAAATTACTGTTATTACATTACATTAATAATACATCTGTCGATATTTATCTAAAGCTTTGTAGGGGAAAGTGGGGGAACCGTGCGCGGTGGGGAACGGTGCGCACCATTAAAATTCAAATTACGCGGCATACTGAGAGTCCCCTCCCGAACAGGCTTAAGCGGGAACATGCACAGAGTCTCTGAAGCCATTAACTGCCACTGCAGTTGAGTTGTGTACTTAGTGAAAGGCGAAAGTGTGCATTTGAGGTTTTTGTTACTATTTTCCACTTGCACAAATTAAGACGGTGAGTCCGTAAATCTTAACTACTTGTTTTGAAATAATTATATTCTTAAAGAATATCATCTGCTGCATATATGCACACCATTTGGTTGCATTTAGATAAGTAATTTTTGTAGGATGATGTAATTACGTTTTTAAACCATAGTGGGGTAACCGTGCGCGAAAATGCGCACGGTTACCCACTAATCAATTAAATATGAAGCAATATTGTTATCGTTTTTGGGTACTAAAATCCGTCTTTTATTTTCAGATGCCACGAAATTACGTTCGAAAGACTGAAATCCATCAATATAGTGATGAATTGCTGGAGACTGCACTGAATGCAATTAGAAACGATGGGAGGAAAATACGAGAAGTTGGGAGGTCTTTTGGTATTCCTGAATCAACACTCAGAAAAAAGCTTTCTCTAAATCAACTAAAAATCCCCCATCTCGGTAGAAAGGCGATTTTTACAGCAGAAGTGGAAGCTGAATTAACCCACTATATTCTGACACTCGCAAAATTGTTTTACGGCGTAACGCCCCGACAACTGAGGCAGTTAGCGTTTAATTATGCTCAACAGAAAAATATTCCAAATAATTTCAATAAACAAACTCAGTTAGCAGGCAAAGATTGGTTGTATGGGTTTCTCAAGCGAAATCCTGAAATATCATTGAGACAGCCTGAGGGGACTAGTCTTAATCGAATTGCTGCATTTAATGCGGACGAGTTAAAACTTTTTTATTCAAATCTCGAGAAAGTTTTACAAAAATTTAAATTTGAAGCAAACAGGATATATAATATGGACGAGACGGGTGTAACCACTGTACAGAAGAAGTGCCCGAAGGTTTATGGACGTAAGGGTGTAAAAAAAGTAGGAGCTGCTATTTCAGGTGAAAGAGGGAGGACCATTACAGCCGTATTTTGCATGAGTGCCACAGGAAATTATATCGCGCCCATGCTGATATATCCCAGAAAGAGAATGGCTCCTGCGCTGCAGAAAAATGGGCCAACTGGTGCTAACTATAAATGTTCAAAAAATGGATGGATGAATTCTGAACTTTTTCTTGATTGGTTAATGCACTTCGAAAAACAGGCAAATCCCACTTTAAATGACCCGATTCTCCTTATCCTTGACAACCATTCAAGCCATATATCCATAGAGGCATACGATTTCTGTAAGTCAAATCATATTCATATGGTGTCCCTTCCGCCACATACTTCCCATCACCTTCAACCCCTTGACCTATCCTTCTTTGGTCCTTTAAAAAATGCGCTATACAGGGAGTATGATATTTATTTAACTACAACAGGCCATGAAAAGATCACTGAATATGACGTAGCTGAGCTGTTAAATAAAGCGTTCGTAAAAGTCGCATCGATGGAGAAAGCAGTTTCGGGATTTCGTTCTGCTGGAATAAGGCCATTTGACCCTAACAAATTCAACGAAGATGATTTCGCTCCGGCCAACGAAATGAGACAGTTTGTAGTAGAAGGTTCTCCCGAACGTAGCGCTAATTTATTAACACTTGCATCTCAGCCAAATCTACAAAAAATTCCTAATCCGGCAACACCCGAACCTAGTGAAAATTCAGACGGTGAAGATAGACAGACAGCTCATATGCCAAAACAACAGCAGCAGGATCTACCTATTCAAGGTCATCTACCATGTACATCTACCGCTGAACAAGATCATCTACCATCTACATCTAAGTCTGGACACAACCATCTACCATCGACATCTACATTAAATAATTCATTCTTCCAATTTGCACCTATTCCAAGGAGAAAAGAAAAAGGAAGAGTAAAAACAGTGTCTCGTTCGAAACAACACTCTGAAATATTGACTAGCACACCCCTAAAAGAACGATTAGAACAAGCTCAAGCAAAGAAAAGGGAAAAAGACGTGAAAAAAAACATGAAATTAAAAAGTGTCAAAACATTAGGAAAGAACAATATTAAGAAAGATAATAAGAAAATGAAGAGGGCTCCAACACCTGAACTTGATGCACAAGAACGTGACGAGGAAGATGAAATCGAGAATGCTTATTTCTCGATCCCACCTCACTCCTTCTACGGAACCACTACAAGAAAAATAACGGCAAAAGAGAATGTTGCAAAAAAAGTAAAAAAACGCATATGTCAGTCTCCGGAAATTAAAAGAGGGAGAAATAAGAAACCAGCAACGCCTGAATCATCAGAGGTATCTGACATAGACGATAGTGACATTTGTGACGATGATGAAGTAGACGATATCAACCCCAACTATGTTCCATTTGATGCAGAACCTGACGTGCGGACTGAATTATGTGGCATATGTGGAGAACATGGAAAAAGCGAACTATGGTACCGGTGTGTTGCATGTGGCTTATGGAACCACGCGGCATGTACCGGTAAAGATGCCCCCGAACAATACATTTGCGACTTTTGTCAAGGTTAAACAGATACCTACTTAACATTATAGGTATATAATCACTCGTACAATAAATATTTGTTCTTGCATGTGAATTTGTTTTTATACCACTGTATTATTAGGTACTTGTATATTCCAAACTACTGCGCACTGTTCCCCACCCTGTGCGCACAGTTACCCCATGGGGTGGGGAACGGTGCGCAAATGCAATTTTTTACTTTTTCTAATTATATATGATTATGTTAAGAAATTCAATATCTATTATAGTGCATACTGAAAGTAGAATAATTAGGGTATCAGATAACGTTTTTATTTTATTTTTTATGTTTAAGAGTTGACCACCACAACGATTCTCGCTTAGGTGCGCACCATTCCCCCACCTTCCCCTAAACGTTAAGAAATGCACGATAAAAATTAAGGACAAATGCAATGAAACAATTAAATTATTTATTTTTTATGTATATTTGTCATCGATATTTGTTGAATAATCCACTGATCGACAAGCTTATAATTTCCTGACGAATATGAATAACAACAAATGAATACGCATAACATGATTATAATAAATTTTAGCAATACTACATGAAGAAGTAGAAAATAAATATTTGCAAATAAAATTTTAAATATTTAATAATATATTTATTTTTGGCAATGGTGATTTTATAGATATGGATGAATCAATTTGGCAATGTCAACTTGTTTGTGGTAAGCCCATGATTTTGTGGGAATAACTAGAAAATTATTTGTATTGCTGAGAAATTAATTAATTTCTGTTTCGAAATCTTAGTACATATATATATATATATATATATATATATATATATATATATATATATATATATATATATATATATGTCTTCATATCAAGGCGAGATCCGTTTGTATCATAAGCTATACAAAATGAGATCCGTTTTGCAAGGCGAGATCCGATTTTGGATCTCACCTTGTCTTCACGTGTATATAGTGATATCTCGATGTAACAATGATGGGGGTACAAAGAAATCGATTTTTGTCTGGACCTCATTTTGCACCCCTTTTGGTGAATTTTATATTGCAGTAGTTCCACTAAATCCGCTGTAGAGGCAGTGCGAGCGATCCGTTGTGTATATGCTAAATAAACATTTTGTAGACAACCCGAGATCCGGTAAATTTGGCAACATCGCAAATGAATTTTACAATCAGACCTCTCCCTCGCTTCGGCTTATTTCCGGTTTGAATAATATTATTTACATTATTAAAGAGCTCTGTCCAGAAAGGCGATTGTCAAATATCTCGAGAACTTTGAATTTTCAACTGGAATCCTTTATTTTATTTAAATAAACATTTTGAAATTATATTAGAACTATTATAGATATAGATATAAAATTAGAATAATTAATTAAATTAGAAATTTAGAGTTGAAAATACACAACTTTTGTGTGAATCTATAATAGCTTCTTTAACCAGTGGGAAGAGCTTCAAAATCGTCGTTTTCATGACATTTTTAGGAGTTAGATGATTTTAAGTAATTTTTTAGATAAAAATGTAGAACACGTTGGTAAGTACTCGAAGTCTAAAAAATTTTGGAGACATTGTTTATTTGTAGTATTATTTTTTTACAATTTTTCTTCGCATATTTTCTCCACTGTTTGTTTTACAAAAAATGTCAAAAACTTATTTTAATCGCTTTTAAAATACCTACAAAATAAAGCTAACCCTGTTCAGTTTGAATGAGTTACAAATACAAATCTGTTTTACATATCATTTATAATTAAGAGACCAACTATGCTGTTTACGTACTATGTTAAGATTCCACGGGAATATTTTTCAATATATGTAGTTCATTTATGCTAAACTTGGACACTGTACGTCAAATAGTTTACGAGCTATAGCTTTATAAACAAATTAACTTCATATTTCCTTTAAATTCGTTTACTGAAGAAAATCCAAATTTAGCTATACAGCTCGCACTCCCTCGTAGGGGAAAATTCACTCATACCAGGCACCCACCTTATCAAAAGGATTGACCTGTGGGACTCTTTCTGTGTTCGATTCCTAGGTGACTTAGTACATCGGGGTTTGTCCCAAAAATTTTCTTACATTATTATCTAGTATTATATAAAGCTTATTAAGGACGTTGTGACGGCGTTTAAGTTCAAAAGCTTGTGATATATAAAACATCTAAATTTGCAACGGTTTTTCTCTGGCAGCAAATTTCACGTTCAAGAACATAGGATAGTAATAAAAACAATTAAATCTATGTACCTATTTCTTAATTATTATCTTGTGTTAGTTATCTTACTCTATGTTAGACTCTTCATTACTATAAAAAGAAGTAACACTCTCTATGGTTAAAATTGTTCACGTTTATCACCTTTTTTGTAACATTTCACTTGGGCCATAATATATTTACAAGAACCAATGAATTTAATCTCGTTTCCGTTTACACGAGTATTTGAGCTCCCGTACAGTCTGATAATTTAAAAAACCAATATAATAATTATTCGTCACAAAAAGGTAAAAATAAACTCATCTTTTACACCTATTAGGAGTATAGTATATGTATGTATGTTTCTGCAACTTGGATTCCGTGCTTAAAACTGGTACCAGCTCTACATTTTCTCTACTCCAGCCAGTTAGCAGCAACAGATTCGGCAGTCAAAATCTTGGTGTCACGCTACATACTCCTCATACCTTCGTTTGGATGAGTATGTACACGAATATTATATATTATACTGTCTGAAGTAGGAGAAAGTTTATATGTTTATATGGAAAAGTACAAAGATTGTTATTACTGGTCAAATACAAAACCAATCCTTTTAGGGTTGTAGAGGTTCTTGAACACTATTGATTTTAAAATTCTTGCATAGTCGCCAAATGATTTGCAGTTGGAGGGTTTGCCAACGGCTTGGATTAAACTCATACCTTCAAGAATGTGACACTTTTGTTACTTTATAATGGTAATGATAGATATTTAGACATAACTGTAAACTGTCCTATTATAGAACCTAAGGCAGATTTATTTGATGGTATCGATAAAACTCTTACAGGTACAAGTGACATTGGATGTGCTGTAAATTCATATTTGAAAATATTCTCATAATATTTATGTTAGTTTTTATTTAGTTAGTTATGTTTATGTCCGAGCTGCTGAAGCCCAATTATGAACCACAACACATCTACTAAGATGTTAATGACTGTGATGATGATGATTTATGTTAGTTTCAATTGCCTTGGTTGTTAGTATTTTTTGTAAAAGCTCTTGCTCAGCTTGAATAATTTTTTTCTTTTCAGAGACAGTTTTATAGTGTTGGAAGTGTTGAAAGTACTTCTTGTATTCTGATAAAAATTGGGAGCTCTAACAGTAAGAAAAAATTTTGCTAGACGCTTCTCCATTTTTTTTTTTGTTTATTTAAGTACGGGTATTTGAATATTTGGCAATGCAATCTCATTAGCTGAAATTACGAGAAGACGATCTACGCTTTTGAAAAATACATTAAATCGTAAAAAACTGATCATGTAGTTTTTGTACAGAATATTCATTAATTTTCATCCTTTAATTTTTTGTCTATTTTCTACGTTTTGAGTTGAGTGGTTGCTTAAGTCTCATGATGCACGAAATTCATCTACCGTCATGCCAATCATATTGTAGCTTAACAACCATTCGTCTAGTTTTGTGTTGGTTTTAGTCAATCCCACGATTCCTCCTGCATCTTTTGAGTTGTATTTATATGTTTCAAGCTGGATCTACAAATAGTTGGTTAAAGTTGCTGTTCAAACTTTTCACAACAAAATTTCTTCTCATAAAGTCTTCATGTAATTCTGGAGCCTTATCAGCAAGTTTGTACATGTCCAACAAATATAATGTTCCCCAAAAAAAATAGTTCACATGGTCAAATCCAAAGAAATAGGGGTACATTTTTCTAAAACTAGAACAAAAATGTATTCTCCAGTTTCCGCTTCTTTCAGCAAACTAAAATGGAAATGAACTTTACGGAAAGAAACATGCCGTAATCTGATTTTTGACTCAAGTTCACTGTCATACCTGCTGCTGTTCATTAAAATAATTTAAAACTTCTAATATTAAAAATCTCAGCTCAGTGGATTTCGTGCTATTGGTAAAAAATAACGCACAATGATGCACTTTCGCAATCGAATATACAACACAACAGAATTTCAATGTAAAATCGACCCTAACACCATCGCCATCACTAAAGTCGATTTAAGGTTGACTTCAGATTATGAATCTCGCCCTTCCTCGCATCTCTGCGTTTGCCACTGTGCGTCGTGACATGCCGTTCAATTTATTTAATTTTTTTTTAAACTATTTATCCAATCGACATTCTAAACAAACCGACATGTTCTCTGATGTTTGGTCTATAACTTTTATAGAAAGCCATTTTTTGCTAGACCCAATATTTTTCGGGGTGGAGCGAGGAGAAACGATTTTAAAAATATGGGTTTTTAGACTCATTCTAAGTCATTTTGTATGAAGGCACTCCGTATACAACAATGGTTTGACGTATTTTTATAAATAAAATAAAAATATTTCTAATGTCCGGATCGATATGCAAATTTGAAGAATGAATTTTCGGATATTGTAGATCCGAAAAATGACGAAAACCAAATTAGCATTTTTTTTGTAAGGCTCTCCACCACTCCCCTCGCGCTACGATTTTTGGACGACCAAGTGATTTTGCATTAGAAAGATATTAGAAACGAATAAAAATAGGTTCTGCATTTTAGCAACAAAGTGCCCACCAAAATCTATTCTAGAAGCCTTTTTCCAGTCTTATTTACTCTTCAGTATGGAATTGTATTTACTCTTGTACAAAACTAATATTTTTATGTTAAAACACGATTAGAATGTTAAAATGATATCTTTTGTTATAGGTACAGATAAACTGTTTAGTTTAAATAATTTCCCCTTTTTAATTTTGTACATAAATAATAAACAAAAATAGCTTTGAGAATAGATTTCACAAATTCAATAAAACTGAGCATTTTAGTAATTCGGTTTATAAAGTTTATGTTGAATTATTTAATAATATACATAAAAATTATAATCATTACTTAGCTTCTGTTATCTTTGAATTTTGTTTCACTACTTCAACTGACCGCTGCCCTTGCAATATTTTTAAAATACAAAACACCATAACTACAAATTACTTTACTGTTTGAGTAGGAAATATGCAATACAACACGAGCTCCGGTCGCTCGACTAATACTCTTTAGAGCTGGCAACAGTGTCTGATCTCGCGTTGATCTGTAAATATCTAAAATTTCGTATATAAGTCTTCCCCTTCCCTTTTCAGCTACGGATCTCATTTTGTTGTAAATTTATCAAAAAAATTTAAGTTCAAAAATCTTTTCCCCTCTAAGTGTGCCATGATTAATATGTTAATTATAAAGATAGTTATGAACAATATACTCCATTAATTAATTTCCTATTGGTGGATCTCGGGTTGTCCTCGATTTAATCGGATCTCGCCTTGATATGAAGACGTATATATATATATATATATATATATATATATATATGTACTAAGATATATATATATATATATATATATATATATATATATATATATATATATATATATTGTTTGAGTTTAGTTCTTGAACCTTGATATATATTTTAGGGGATTTTCTTGGGCTTAGGTTCATAAAAAAAAATTGATTTGACACTACGACATTTTCATATATTATACTTCCGACGTTTCGGCAGGAAATCCATGCCTTTTTCAAGAAATAATATTGACTAAAAAAACATTTCATGACAGACATAATACGGTTTAAAAGTTAAATTTTTGACTTACCAAGCATGTAAAATACGGTACTAACAAGTACACGTCACAATTAAAATAATATTAAAAACATAGGACATACCCACTAAGTCACTACATGTAAAATGTATTTTAAATCTTATGTGTTTATTGATGTTGGTTTATCGTTTAAACAATCAGTTATTTTAACATAGGCGTTCTGAGATTGTTTTTTATGTGTTTTTAAATTAAGTTAAAATATATTTTGTTTAAATTTTTGACATATTTTTTATCATTTATGGCGTTGTTATTTTTTTTATTTGTATAGACTCTAGAAGCTCTCTCTTCTTCTTGTTGGGTTTACTTTTTAGGATCTTGGTTTTCTCAAAATCAAATTTATGTTTTTTTTCGTTTTCATGTTTTGTGAGGGCAGTTGAGTTTTTTTGTCATATTTGTGGGAACGTATTTTGAGTTAAGTAGCTGACTGGTTTGTCCAATATAAACTCCATCACAATTCGAGCAGGGAATTCCATATACAACATGCGATCTTTTTAATAGAGGGTTTTTGTTTTACAAAACAAATAAGTACAGTATCCGTACCATGGACGTATAAATAAAGATTTTCATTTATACGTCCATGACCCGTACTCGTTTATATTGGTGATAGGGATCAGTTCCACAAGTATAAATAAAATACATGTTTCAAAGTAACTGGTACGGGATTAGGTCACCATCCCTACACGCATGTGACGTATTGAAAAGATGGTGGATTTTGGTCGGCGCAGCGATGTGCAAAAACGAGTCCACCTAGTGAGCATAGCTTGTTTCCTTATATCATGCTACACACTTGCTCTAATCATATTAGAAAATCGACATGGCTTCATTTAGCGAGAATTTTTTAAGAGAGTTTTTTGAATTATATAAAGAACAAGAATGTTTATGGCGAATTAAAAGTAAAACGTATCACGATAGAAACGCCCGAAAACAGGCAATGGACATTTTAATATTAAAGTTCCAAGAAGTAAACAAAGATGCGAATGAAGAGTATGTAAGAAAAAAAAATTAACAATTTTAGAACATCCTATAAAAGAGAACTAAAATTAGTATTGCAATCAAGTAAATCGGGTGCATGGACAGACGAGATTTATAAACCTAAATTGTGGTATTTTCCGTTGCTCTCATTTTTAAATGATCAGGATGTACCCCGAAGAGCTATTTCAAATCTATCTGTTGATGACTCAGTGCATCCCTTTTCATAAGCCATTCTTTGCACCAAAATCTACGTTTCATTTTAGGTTTGTTTTTACGCTTTGTTATACACAAAGCAAGAGACGCTAAAATGATTGTTTGATCTGACATGGTCGAGAACCGAACAAATACTGCGGCGCAGTACGGTGTGTGGGCGCACCAGATATGCCAACAAATTGAACAACGCCGCTGTCCGATTTTGTCGAACGACACCGTTGGACCGTGAATGGCCGGCATTAGACAACAATTTGTAAATATGTTTCCAAATCGGCCGGCTCCATCACGATCAACAATTCAATCTATTACGTAATTTTTTTACTTATGGATCCGTGTTCGCTCCAAGAGGAGTTCGTAGGCGAAGGGAGGTAAATCCAGATTTGGAACTAAGAGACACTTTGATTTGTGCAAGTATTGAGCAAAATCCTACCCAATCAACATCTCGACTCGGAGAACAATATGGAATTTCAAGATTTAGAGTTTGTAAAATTTTGAAAAGATATGGATACCGACCCTATAAACTTCATAAATCCAACGAACAATTCCCTGGGGATCAATATAGACGTTTAGAATTTTGTCAAACTGCAATGGAAATGTCACATCAAGATGAAAATTTTTTAGAGAACGTCTTGTTCACCGATGAATGTACGTTTTCATTGCATGGCCGTCACAATTCAATGAATGCTCGGTATTGGTCCCGAGGAAATCCTCGTCAGATTTATGTTGCTCGTACCCAGCGTCCTCAAAAAGTAAATGTTTGGGGAGGCATAATAGGGAATCATGTCATTGGTCCATTTTTTATAGACGGTATGTTGACTGGGCGGAAATACTTGGAACTTCTGCAAAATCAAATTGTCCCAGCCCTTCGTAATTTACCAATTCCTTTCGATTCCATATGGTTTCAACACGATGGTTGTCCTGCACATAATTCTCGCATCGTCAGTGAATATCTCAGTGCGACTTTTCCTAATCGATTGATTAGTGGACACGGAGATATTTTTTGTCCTGCAAGATCACCTGATCTTGCACCTTGTGATTTTTTTATGTGGGGATATATCAAGTCCAAACTATATGGAATTGAAGACGATAGGCCTAATTCTCTCCAAGAATTAAGAGAAAAGATCTTTGATTCAATGAGAGGTATTAGTCCAGAAACATTAACTAATGTTAGACGAAACTTTTATAATAGATTGGGTTATTGTTCTACTGCTAATGGAGGCTTATTTGAACATTTTTTGTAAATACATTTCATTAGAATAAAATACGTTTATTTAGAATATTTTTATAGAATTTCTGCTTATTTATACATTTTTTGTAAGTACATTTATTTAGAACGTTCTTTTATGTTTGAAGAACTTTTACTTTATTTTCGAAAGTACATTGTTTTTTCAATAAGATTTTCATGTTTTACTATAAACACTTCTAATAAAGACTGAAATAAATGTTTTATGATTTAAAGCAAAACGATATAATATCTGCATAATTTTAAATTTTTAAAAAAGTAAAAACTTTGTGTAGGATTTGAACCCTAACCGCCTGCATGAGTACATCGTGCCTTGAGCCCTGATCTATCAGACTTTTATAATTCTTTAGTGACAGTTTGGGTTATTATTCTGCTGCTAATGAAGGTTTATTTGAACATATTGTAGATACGTTTATTTACAATATTTTTTTTATTTTTGTAAAATTTTTACTTATTTAAACATTCTTTTAATTTTGAAGAATTTTACTTTAGTTTCGAAAGTACGACGACACTATTTTTTCAATAAGATATTTATGTTTAACTTTAAACACTTCAAATACTAGTAACGACTGACATAAATGTTTAGTGATTCAAAGCAAAACGAACTCTGCATAATTTCAAATTATTAAAAAAAGAAAAAAGAAAACCTCATGTAGGTTTTGAACTCTAATCATCTGCGTCGCAGAGTCGAATTCTTACCACTAATCCACGAAGGATTGCTAATTATTCTGTGACAAGAGTGTATGAAACTCCTCAAATCATAGTAGAAATTATTCTTGGTTAATAATTTAAAACTTTAGAATAAGTAATCACTATTAATTAAATTATTTTATTCACATTTTTGCTTTATTGTGGTCAATCAGTTTTTCCTTTATCTAAATTAAAAAATGGAAATACGTCACACATACGACGTCAAACTGTCAAACATAATAATTATGACCGAGGTGATTTAGATCGAAGGTAACGTCTAAAGGTGTGAGACTATCGATAGTCGTAATGTAATGTAATGTAAATTATAGGTTTCTATCGATTATTTCCCACCTCTACGAGTTTCATCTCCTTTTATTTCACAAGGTAACTGTGTTTTCTATCTCTTACGTTAAAAAGCCGGGTGATATGTCACTCACCACTGTATATATATTTAGTTGAAATATAGATACATAAATATCGATTTGGGTAGAGTTCAAAGACCGACAACAACCTTACCGACCGGTTTAGGGTTCTCGGATTTATTATTATGGTTTGGTTGCATATTTAATTTAGCAGGTAATTTTTCCCAGAGAATTGTGAAAAATTATGAATAAACGATCGAAACGAATTTTGCCGCTGGCAGCAACAGATAAGTAATACTTGTATTATTATGGTAAAATTGACAAATATGAGAAAAACGTTCGTCTCCAATAAAATATATTGATGTACAGACGGTGCCGGTTAGTTTTCTAAAATTAGTATTAATTTTTGGTTACATTTTGTTTGTTTATGTAGAATATAATTTTTTTTGTTTCAAATTAAATTTAAAATATATTGTATATGTAAATATATTGTATATGCTACCAGTGCACTGTTCATGTTTATTTGTTTTCTATTAAAATAATAAATAACTATGTAAATGTATAATTTTTTATTTACTATAATAAAATTTGTGGAAATGTTGCTTTAAAAGTTAAAAATATTTAAAGAAAAATAAAAAAATAATAATAAAAAACTTTTTACATTAGAATGAATAACTGATACTAATTTGTAGCACCTAGTTTTTAGTAAAACAGTTTTTGGAAAATTTTAAGATAAATGGTGGACTACCAGTTTTTTAATAGGTAGATACTTGGAATTTGGCCCTTAAAGACTCTCATTGACCGAAAGTTTAAAATCGCAAAGAGAAATCTTTTGATATCCACTGTTATATAAGAAATATGTTATATGTTCACATGAATAGTAGCTCAGCATTTGTTCACGTAAGTGTATACCACATTTATATTTATTATATTGATCAATTAACTTTCTTAAATACCAATCCTCTTCTTGATCTAGTTCTAACCCTCTGACAACGAAATTCTGAATATATCATGTATATATCTCGTTTATCTCTGCACTTGGTCACACATATTTCTTCAGGACTGTAAATACTGACCATTTCACGTTGTTTTAGTTTCTTTGACAAGTAGAGATTGTGTATTCGGTTATGTCTTAATATGGACTATGAGCAATTGTATAGTCAAGTCAACACTATTATAGAAGTTATCCGGACTTTTCCAGCATTTAGACGGTTCATCTTAATTATCCCCATATGGAATATAAGCGGAAGAAAAGTCTTAAAGTCTGTTCGTGTTGTTAAAACGCAATCCTTGATTGTTCTTAACGATTTTGTACAAATATTTCAATTATCAGAGTCACTTCCACCATTCACTTAATCTACATCATCCTCGTCAGATACTTCTAACAATTATTGTAATTCAGCAGTGGTTAGTTTACGTTTATGTTTACATCTTGCTTTTTTAGATGTCGAAGGCATATTATTTACATCCATTTTTTTTTACAAATATAATACAATTTACAAAAATAATTTTATAACTCACTTTTACAGAGGTAATTAACAATAAAAACGTACTAATAGAAACTATTAATTTACGATTTTCAATCCCATAAGGGCACTTGAGGAACAATACGTTTTTACTTAATAATAGTTCCTGTATAACTGAAATTGTATTTTAATGTGATTTATTGAAGCACACTAGACATATTGCAGTTTGACCATCACATGCTCCACAGTATGTTTTTTCTATTTTTACTTTTCTAGTCATGTTTCTTTTTAAACTTTTGTAATATCTTGTACACTTTCTTCTCTTTTTATTACCTACTTCGCTTTGCCAGAGATGTTATTTTTTGGGTGTAACTGGTCGTGAGCGTTCCAACATTTCTTTATTTGCAAATGTCTTCGCGAACACCAGTCTGAACTCAATGATAGGTTGTCGCTTTTTTCGCCTTTTCTATTATTTAACAACTAAGTATTGGCTACTGCGGTATTAAATATTAATTTCAGAGCCACTTTCCGGTACCACTTCAGAATTTTGGATATTGGGTTCTGGTAAGAAGCAATTTGATTAATAAAATCAACACTCTTTTTCACCAAGTTATAATCGAGAATAGCTTGTGGTTTTAGCACTTGTGTATAATTTTTCTTTTTACCTGAGTAAACCAAGATAAAACTATTATGTTGAAATATTGTTATAATTAAAACTGGTTCTTTGTTGACCCATTTTTTCACTTGTGAAATCAATAATGCAGGGAAATTTCATTATAAGTAACCGGTTGCCACTTTTTTAATCAAGATTTTCTTTTTACATTTTTTGTAGTAGACCATATGCACATAAATTCATTTTTTAAACTATGATTATAATTCATCGACCAATATTCTAATAAAAAGATGTTTTTACGTCGTCCGGAATGTTATAAACTGGTTCTCTTTCACAAAGCATACGAAATATGGTTTACATTCTACATTTAGAAAAATCTTTTATAATGCAAGTCTTATTCGTTTACCTAAACTTAATTAATACACAAAACAAATAATCTATTGTTTTTATAGAAATGCAGATTCCTGTCGGATTTGTATCAGTGGGGCATGAGTCATTGGTGTCTCGTATATCAGGACCTCTTATTGCATTACAAACATAGTTCTCAATTAGCAGTGTCGTACAAATTAAAGCCGTAATACTGTTCGTAGGACCATAAGACCGTATGTTATAAATAAATATATCCCTACAAGAATTATCTTGAAAAATGGGAAAAATACAATAAAAAAAAACAATATCAAGTGGTATTTAAAAATGGCTATTCATTCATGCGCGTACAGTAAAAAACAAAAGTTTTCAGTGTTCTATTGCTTGATTATTATTATCTGGTTGGTATTTTTTAAAAATACTAGCTAAGTATTCTAAAAATGTTGACATTTTTTTCTGGTCTAATCTTCCTCAACTAACATCATCTGTCTTAATTGGTGTATTATTTCATATTCTTATATGTATATTATATATTTCATATATTTCACATTCTACGATGCATTCCACGTTTGACGCACTGTCTTATTTAATTTTCTGTCATTCTATTTGTTAAATCCTATCCCATTTACGTCACAGCGTCAAGGAGCAGTAAATGTGTGCAGTGAACGGGAGGCATATGTCTAACAGTGAATGTTGGAACTTTTTCGCGTTTATCATATGTACAGTAGTTTACTAAAAGTAGACGTATGCAAATCATATGCTATTCGCTAAATTCTGTCATGTAATATGCCATAGACCTCTGTGGGTTATTACGTTTTATTGCTGCCAGTTTACCGTGTTATTACATGCCGCCATGTTTACTTTGTCTTCACCATCGTATTATCTCCAATAAATCCTATCATTTATACTCCATATGTCATGATTAGACCTATAGGACAGGAGATACATAATTAAGGCTCTTTTGACATAGTATATATAGGAGCAAATATATATACCTAAGGTCCTTTTCGACGTGTTGCTGTATTTGATGTACGTCGTAGCATTCTATTGGTTTAAATGATATCATTTGAGGTACTGTATGTCACGATTGGACTAATAGGATCGAAAATACAGATGCTACTTTGCAAGACGATGCTAAATTGATGGTAAAAGCATAATGTATCGATGCCAAAAGGATAGTAGGATGTATATCTATATATAATATATAATATATATATATATATATATATATATATATATATATATGTATATTGTTATGATATGTAAAATCGAGAAAAATATTGGTTTGTTTAAAATATTTCAAAGTTCAAAAAACATTAAAATAATTTAGATAAGTAGGATAATAACTAACAAACATTTCGAAGAAGGAAAGTCTTTAAATTTTTGGATTACCTGTATTAAACAAAATGTAAGCTATGCATAAATTATTTTCTTTGTTATAATATACTTGAGTGACCCGCATAATTTTAAGTGAAATCCAAAGACAATTGAACCGGGTTTTCCAAATACATTAATGCAGTGATTAAGGACAATAGAATAGATTTTAGAAAAAGTTTTTTGTTAGTTTTTAAGAATTGTAGAAAAATATTATTTGTAAATAAGTTTTAGAAAATTTTATAATTTTAGGTAAAAATTTGTTTGTTATCGAAATGAAAAAATGGGAGAATTGTGACGAGCTTTGATTGGCGGAGATTAAAAAGGTGGGATAGGTATGTAGGAATGAAAGTTTAGCTAGATTTTTGAGAGAGAAAAGATAATCAGTTGGTTTCCAAGGGTGCAAGGCGAACGGCCGTTGTTTCTCGGGTAGTTTCCCAAAGGTAGGAAGCAGTAGCAGTGAAAGTTTGTGAGTTTTCGTGTAGTTAGTGTATCTGACAGAAGCTGATCCAGTAAAAGATTGTAAGTTATATTTTTCTACTTATATTCCAAGAGTCACTGTTCAGGCCAACGAGAGATTCAGTTTATCGTAAAGAAAAGATATTCCAAGAGTCATTTTTCACTCAGGCCAACGAGAGATTCAGTTTATTGAGAGAAGAAGAAGCTAGCATAATTTGAACGATTCGTGCATTTGAAGGAGATCATTAAGGACGATAAACTTGCAATAATTTGTTGTAAGATTGCTGACTACCTAGGGAGCGGCTGAGAGTAGATAATATAGTCTACAAGGAACAAGGATTTGGACCACTCATCATCAGAGAGAGAGATAGTTTTGTTTCTGCAGTTTTTCTTTTATTGATAACACAATTTTTACACTTAATTTAGAAAGGATATAAATATTTTGATTAGGAGAGTTAGAATAATTTGGGATTTTGAGATTTCAATTAATATTGTTTGTACCATTAATTTTGAAGGTTCACGTACGTAGAACAAAATTTTGAGAATCATTATATGAGATTTTGTTTATTGAAAACATTTGAGTGTGAATTATTTCATTATTTTTATTTCAATATATAGTGTTATATCATATGTGTTTTTTATTATTCCGGTATTCTTTGGACCTTACCTTTCACATGTAATAGCATAGATATTGAAGCACGAATTTAACCCTGAGATAAGAGAATTAAAAAGTGTGATAGAGTCATAATCATATCATTTAAATAATTTTAATTAATTAATTAATTAATTAGCTCATTAATTGCTTGGCGCACCAAGACTTGAAATATCACTATAACTGGCTTCCAAAACGTGGGGCTTGAAAATATCGCAGCTTTACATATGAAGGAAGGGAAAGAGATGTGGAATAAGTACTGGTGATCCAGAGATAAAAACATATAACATTGGGGGAATTTGAATTTGAAAGTATTTTGACAATTTTTCCAGGGGATAAAAATTTGATTTATTGATAGATCGTAGTTAGTTGATATTTACTGCTATTGAATTATTTGATTTTTATTTTCTTTACCAATCGTACATTTGATATTTATTTTGAAATATTTGAATTTTACTGATTGCATATTTGATATTTGTCGTGAAAATTTATTACAATTGGGGAGAAATATTGTCGTGTCCTGCAACGTATAGAGTGGTGTAATATTTCACATTTGGCGGGGACAAAAAGATTAACGAAAAGAAACAACATGTCGACCACAAGGAGTCAAAGCAAAATGCAAGAAAGGAAGGAGGATAACAGAGAAGAGGAAACAATTGTTGAAGAAGGATCGGATAATGAAGGAAATGTTACAATAGTTAAGGAGAAAAAAGAATTATCAGGAATAGAGAAAATATTACAACTAATGCAATTACAGACACAACAAATACAAGAATCAACAAAACAGGCCATACAAGAAAACCAGAAGGAAACAAAACAGGCCATACAAGAAAACCAGAAGGAAACAAAACAGGCTATACAAGAGAATCAAAGGGAAACAAACAAACAATGAATGAAACAGCAAAGAGAATGGAAGAAAACCAACGGGAAACAAGACAAGCAATAGAACTAAATAACAGGAATATAGAGCAGCGTTTGGAAAACTATGAACAAGAAATTAAAGGATGTGTTGAGGGGATAAAGAAAGAACTGATACAACAGATAGAAGAAATAACCATAAAGAATGCAAAACAAGAGACAGAGATACAAGATATCCAAAATACGATGAAGGAAATAAAGATTGTCCAGAAAAAGGAATTAGAACAGTTAGAAGAAAAATTTGAAATGGCGCTACAAGAAGACAGGAAGGAAGTAGAAAGAAGATTAAAGCAAAATGAAAAACAAATGGCAGAAATTGAACTAAGAGGGGTAGAGAGAAAAGAAGTTATCATCCATTGAACAAGCGAGGCGAAAATACAATTTGGCGGGGATATTAGAAAAACACACCCAGTACCGTTTGTTAAAAATTTGAAAACCAAATTGCAACATGTTAGATATTTTGAAGATTGCAAAGAAACAATTAGAAACCATCTGAAAGAAGGAGCAGCGTTATGGTATGAAAGCAAAGAAGATGAATTTGAAAATTGGACAGATTTTGAAAATAAATTTCTCAACTATTTCTGGGGGAAAAATAAACAGAGAGAAATCAATCAAGAGCTACAGAATGGAAAATATCACGAAAAAATGGGAATATCTGAAGAAAGATATGCTTTGCAGATATATAACAATTCAAAATATCTAGAATACAAATATTCTACCGAACAGCTGGTAGAAATGATCAGCAGACATTTTGAGGAAACGTTGGAAGATCACGTGATTTTGAGAAACTATCAAGATATTGATAGTTTGTGCCAATTCCTTCAATTAAAAGAAGCGAAAAGAAAAGAAATGAGAAATAGAAGACAACATGACCAATATAATGGACCGGAAAGAAGGTATTCATCAAATTATGACCAGAGAAACCGACATCCCAGATCAACAAACGAATATAGGCCGAGAAATTACAATAATTACAATAGACAACAAAATTACGATAACAGGAATGACACACAAAATAGAACATATGAAAATCACAACAGGAATAGAGAGGCACAAAATCCTCCGAATAGGAATACTAACGAACAAAGGGACGATAGAAATAACCAGAGCTTCCAACAACAAAATAGAAGGGAGATGAATCATGTAGCAATAGGAAACGAAAGACAAATTTCTAATTCTAATCTAATATTTTTAGATGCATTTATAAAACATAAAGCGATTAAAATTGTGATTGATTCTGGATCGGAGATATCGCTAATCAATAAAAAACTAGTAAAAGAATTAAATTTGGACAGATTTGTGTATAAGATTCCTAGGGTTGATTTAGTGGGTGCAAACAATAAAAATTTGACGACAGCAAACGAAGGTTTGGGAGTACGGATCAGAGTGGGAGACAAATTCCATATTATGAAATGTGTGGTGATTGAAGATTTAAATCATGATATGATAGCGGAAATTGATGAATTGAGGGAAAAACATATCACCATAAATTTTTCGGAAAATAAATTGGAAATCAGAGCAGAACCAGACAACACAGAAGAAGAAAAGCAGATAGGAAAACAAATTCTGAAAGGATCTATGCACAGGAAAAACGTAAAGAAATCAATATGACTGTAGAGGATAAACCGAAAGTACAAGAAAAAAATCAAACAGAAAAGAAAAGGAGAAGGAAGAAAAAGAAGAGTTCGAAAAGAAAGCAGGAAAACAAGATGGAGACAAGAGAAAAACAGGAAATAGAAGGTACAGAAGAATTGTTGGCAACCGACGATAAAACAGAAAGGAAGCAGGAAGAAAAGGACGTAATCATCAGAGAAATGAAAGGAATAGAAACATGGTGCTCGGAATACCAAAGGGAATTAGAAGATAGAAAGAAAACAAAAGAAGAAATGGCAATGATGGACAAGAATCCAGAATTTTGTGAAGAAATATTATGGACAGTGAACACATGTGAACAAAATGAGGATGAAAGAAAAATAAATTGTGGAGAAAACATGGGAAAGAAAATAGAGAAGATTTTAAAAAATCATGGAGATCTTATTAATGAAGTAAGCTGAGCGGCTAAAAATTATGAACATTGTTTTAAGATTAAATACTTGGAAAAATTTAAAACGAAAATATATCCAATCCCGTATAAAGACAGGCAATATACGGGGTATTTTAACATTCACGACATTTATCAGTATCATAAGTAGATTTTAATAACATAGTGAAATAATTTGATCCTAGAAAACTTTTGTCATTTTTAAAATTTAACAAAGAGTTTTCGGCAGATCAAATAGCGGGGATTTGTTATGATATGTAAAATCGAGAAAAATATTGGTTTGTTTAAAATATTTCAAAGTTCAAAAAACATTAAAATAATTTAGGTAGTAAAAAATAAAGTAGGATAATAACTAACAAACATTTCGAAGAAGGAAAGTCTTTAAATTTTTGGATTACCTGTATTAAACAAAATGTAAGCTATGCTTAAATTATTTTCTTTGTTATAATATACTTGAGTGACCCGCATAATTTTAAGTGAAATCCAAAGACAATTGAACCGGGTTTTCCAAATACATTAATGCAGTGATTAAGGACAATAGAATAGATTTTAGAAACAGGTTTTTGTTAGTTTTTAAGAATTGTAGAAAAATATTATTTGTAAATAAGTTTTAGGAAATTTTATAATTTTAGGTAAAAATTTGTTTGTTATCGAAATGAAAAAATGGGAGAATTGTGACGAGCTTTGATTGGCGGAGATTAAAAAAGGTGGGATAGGTATGTAGGAATGAAAGTTTAGCTAGATTTTTGAGAGAAAAAAGATAATCAGTTGGTTTCCAAGGGTGCAAGGCGAACGGCCGTTGTTTCTCGGGTAGTTTCCCAAAGGTAGAAAGCAGTAGCAGTGAAAGTTTGTGAGTTTTCGTGTAGTTAGTGTATCTGACAGAAGCTGATCCAGTAAAAGATTGTAAGTCATATTTTTCTACTTATATTCCAAGAGTCACTGTTCAGGCCAACGAGAGATTCAGTTTATCGTAAAGAAAAGATATTCCAAGAGTCATTTTTCACTCAGGCCAACGAGAGATTCAGTTTATTGAGAGAAGAAGAAGCTAGCATAATTTGAACGATTCGTGCATTTGAAGGAGATCATTAAGGACGATAAACTTGCAATAATTTGTTGTAAGATTGCTGACTACCTAGGGAGCGGCTGAGAGTAGATAATATAGTCTACAAGGAACAAGGATTTGGACCACTCATCATCAGAGAGAGATAGTTTTGTTTCTGCAGTTTTTCTTTTATTGATAACACAATTTTTACACTTAATTTAGAAAGGATATAAATATTTTGATTAGGAGAGTTAGAATAATTTGGGATTTTGAGATTTCAATTAATATTGTTTGTACCATTAATTTTGAAGGTTCACGTACGTAGAACAAAATTTTGAGAATCATTATATGAGATTTTGTTTATTGAAAACATTTGAGTGTGAATTATTTCATTATTTTTATTTCAATATATAGTGTTATATCATATGTGTTTTTTATTATTCCGGTATTCTTTGGACCTTACCTTTCACATGTAATAGCATAGATATTGAAGCACGAATTTAACCCTGAGATAAGAGAATTAAAAAGTATGATAGAGTCATAATCATATCATTTAAATAATTTTAATTAATTAATTAATTAATTAGCTCATTAATTGCTTGGCGCACCAAGACTTGAAATATCACTATAATATATATATATATATATATATATATATATATATATATATATATATATATATATATATATTAAATATAAGTTATGATTTTTGAGGATGCAGTCAGTTTATTTGGCCCACAAGACAAAGAAAACTCTTTGACTTACTGTCAAGCTTTCGAATTTTATTTAATTCTTTTTCAAGACATCTATAAAAAGAAATATAAATTAACTAGTTAAAATTGTTAATTGTCTTACTTACTAGTCGTGAGATTACAGTTATTAATATTGTACTCTACAAAACAAACCATTATAAATAAGTAAGTAAGACAATTAACAATTTTAACTAGTTAATTTATATTTCTTTTTATAGATGTCTTGAAAAAGAATTAAATAAAATTCGAAAGCTTGACAGTAAGTCAAAGAGTTTTCTTTGTCTTGTGGGCCAAATAAACTGACTGCATCCTCAAAAATCATAACTTTATATATATATAATATATATATATATATATATATATATATATATATACATACAAATATATATACATACATACATATATATATATATATATATATATATATATATACAGTGTAGGAAAAATTTTATGGTCGGTATGGACCTTACGTGAGATGGAGTGAGAAACAGCTGTTTAAAAAGAGAGAGGTATATTAGGTACGCCCTTTATATCGCCGAATGGAAATATTAAAAAAGGGGAAATTCAACGTTGCCAAACTTATTGGTTTTATTTGACCTATTGTCTTTTTTTGCATTTGAACAATGTTCTATCAAGAAGATAAAATGCTTAAGACAATCAAATTTGGGCGAAATTGATTTAAATGGCAGGTTACTGTTTTTTTTATTGGGAATATGCCACAAGTTTTCTTTACAATAATTGTAATATAACATTTTGATTTCCATTTCGGAAATCGTTTTATATAAATAAAATTTATTAATGTTTCGTATTTTAAGTACGATTTCCGAACTAAAAATCTAAATATCAAAATAATTTCCCAATATGAAATAATAAACAATTAAACATGCATACAATAACGCCAAATTAAAAAATATTCATACACTAATTTATTTGGCAACGTCTAGTCTAGATTGTCGTCTGGTCAAAAGATCGAGTAACGAGAAGTAGAGGTGGGTCGTGCTAGTTTATCGTTAACAGCGTAGGAGCAAAATTTCGGGACAAAGTTTTTTAAATGCAGTCATTTTTTTCGAATCCTGAGAAAACTAATAAATATTTTTGAAAAAATTAAACGCAGAATGAAACAATACATTATTACCGAGAGCTGAAAGTCCCTGAAAACTTCTATAATGTTTATTTTAATAAGTTATAGGGATGAAAGAAAAAAAAACAAAATTTAGTGTGATTTTTAATTTCAAATATCTCATTAAAAAAACTTTTTGTTTATTCTAAGGGACCTTCGGCCCTCGGTAATAATGTAATCTTTCATTCTGCATTTAAATTTTTCAAAAATATTTGTTAGTTTTCTCAGGATTCCAAAAAAATTTAAATTTTTTTGAATGCTAAAAAGCATTTAAAAATTTTAATTTTCATAAACAAGTAACTATGATTGTTTAAAAGTAGTTTCAAGTAAGATAGTACCTACATAAATAAACATAACGGCTATTATCGTTTATGTGTATATCTTTTGAAGTGAAAGAAACTACCTAATGATATATTTATTATAACTTGAAAAATAAACTAAACAATCATCATCATCATATAACGGGGGTCCTACGGCGATTGCCGCTTCTCGCATTTCAGCCTCCATCTTTTCCTATCTCCCCAATCTCCCTCTTCTAAGTCTCTAGATTGCATTGTTTTTGTAATTTCTCTTCTCCAGGAATTTGGTGGTCTTCCCCTTTTCCTTCTTTCTGGCGGAACATACATTAAGGCTTTCTTTGGCCACCGCTCCTCCTCCATTCTCATCACGTGACCATACCATTGTAATTGCCTTTCTTGTATTCTATCTGAAACAGTATCTCTAATTCCTGTACGGTTTCGTATTTCCTCATTCCTGATTCTTTCCATTCTCGATACTCGACATGACCTTCTAAGATAATCCATTTCCACAACGTCTACTTTATCTCGTTCATTCTTTGTCATCGTCCAACATTCGGCACCATATGTGGTAATTGGTTCTACAATTGCTCTGTATACGCGAAGTTTGGTATGCATCTTTATTTTATTAGACCACAGTAATGAATTCAGTATTCGGATGCATTTTTTCCCTTGGGTTATTCGGTTTTGTACATCTATCTTAACTCTGCCATCTGCTGATATGATGCTTCCTAGATATTTATACTGGTTGCAGCCTTTTATGACTGCGTTTTCAAGCCTCAGATCTGTGGTATTTCCTCCAATTTTTAAATATTCTGTTTTAAATATTCTGTTCTAAACTAAACAATACAAATAGTAAATCGGACTTACATTTACATTACACGTTATTATTAAATCGCGAATAGTCTAAATTGACATAAAAACATAAGTTTTTCTACTTTACTTCTTGTTAACCGTATTCTTTTTTATTTAAAATTAAACCAGATTTTGAACATGTGTTCACATTTACAATACTTTATGAATATAGTGGTTAAGTTAGGATATACATGGCGATTGTTTTTCCACCGTTGTAATGGACTCTCCATGCAGGTGTACGTGTAGATGAGTCATCTTCAATTAATTGATCAAAAATACACCATGGACTTAAGTCATATTTATTGGTTTCTTTTTCTTGTGCTGGTTGATTTTCAATAGTACAATCTTCTTGTTCGTTAATTATAGAAGTAACCAGCTTCTTAACTTTTTGTTTTGTTCTGCACGTTAAATCGTGAATCCATAAATGTACATAATGACAATGTGCCACTCTGTTCTATCCCTCTAAATCTTTTTGCTAAACCCGATATTAGTAATTGTACTATGTCATATACTATGGATGTAAGTATGCCGTTTGCTAAAATTTTATTGCAAGATTCTTGCAGGCAGCGTACCATAACAATCACTGAACTAGCATTCAAGTATTTTTGGTCACTCATTGTACTTGTTATTTCTTTAAACGGCCGTAAAATTTGGGAAAGTTGAGAACAAATAATCCAGTGTTCTTTATTTAGATTAGGTTTAAGTCTAAGTCTGTATTATTTAATACCAATGTGAAACGGGTTGCCTCTTCTAACTCGGTCATTCTTTTTAACATGTAATAGGTGAAGTTCTTCCTAGTTTCCACGTCTTGGATTGGCCGTTTGGGAACTGTGTTCTGTTGTAATTAATACTTTAACAGCCTTTCTGAAGATAAGGTACTTTTTTGAAATGTGTTTTTTTGCAGAATTGTCGAAAAAAGGACTTTTTATTTTATCTATTTGTACACGACAGCATTTAAGTGCGTCCCCCACCAATAAATTTAATCATCATCATAAATCACAATCATCATAAAACAAAACATATTTAATAGCTTTGACCATATTTTAGGAATTATCAGTTACTGCAAAATTTACTTTTCGTTTTAGACCCGACTGATTAATAATTTCAGTAATCGCTGTTTTCTGGATTATGGTTTCCAGAAAAATGGCAGCAGCCTAATAAAAAAGTTTTGAATACTAAATTTTCGGTTAAATATTGTCCTGTTAATGTTAAATACAGATATTTTCTACTTCTTTAACAACTTGCGATCTAATAATTTGCTCACTTTTGACATAACATTCCTGAAGTAATGAACCTGACAAAGTTTTTCTTGTTGGCGGTTTATATCCAGGAATCCACCCTGCAAACTTTTTAAAAGCTGGTTCTTTAACTATGGAAAATGGATGAAACGAAAAGTTTAGTTAATCTTGAAAATCAATCAGTCCAAGAAAAAGAAACTGATAAAGATGACTTAAGTCCATGGTGTATTTTTGATGAATTAATTGGACATGACTCATCTAAACATACACCTGTATCGAGAGGTATAAAAGAAGTCGACATGTAATTGTCTGATGATATATTACCCACAAACAATTTCGAACGGAGATTGGAACTGTCCATTAACTTAACCACTATATTTATAAAATGTTGTAGTCTTGTAACAAAATCTTTTCCTTGTGAACACATGTTTAACATCTGGTATAATTTTAAATAAAAGAAGAACGCGATTAACAAGAAAAGTGGAAAAACTTATGTTTTTAAATGTCAATTTAGACGATTCGCGATTTAATAATGTGTAATGTAAATGTAACTATTTAAGTACCATTTGTATTATTTAATTTATTTTTCAAGTTACAATACATATATCCTTCGTTAGGTTCTTTTATTTCAATACTTATACACATAAACGATAATAGCTAATATGTTTGTGTACTCGCTAATTTGAATACTGGTAAACAATCAACTAGTTACAGTTTACGAAAAACGGTTCCGATAAAAATTAAAAAAACGAGAAGACCCACCTCTATCTTTTTAGGTATATTAGGATCGGAACCAGAGAATATCTGATCGGAACTAATCGTCTCACTAATGGGCAATGGCCAATGAGTGTTAAAAGGATTTTAGGAGGGGAGACGAAGGGGAAATATGATTGTTATCTTTGTCTAATTCGTTGAAAATATGATTTTATATCTGCGTTAGATATCCTGTTAAATTTTACCATACCGACCTTAAAATTTTACCTACACTGTATATATTGATGCACCAAAAAATTTTGTTGCTGAAGTGGATAAAAATATAAATCATACCTTAAACACAATAAAAATACATTATAAATGAATTTTAAGCCAAATCCAATAGTGTCATGAAATGCTTCAACTCTGGACTTCCTATAAATACCTTGCAAATATTTTGTACTGCACACACAACTAAAAGGAAAACTGAGGACCAGAAATAATATTCTCCGCAAGCTTGCCAGTATGGGTGACATCAACACATCCTTAACACGTAGATTAAGACTCCACATCAATACGTAAACTCTACCCTATCGTAGCTGTAAATATATCCAATATGCGAAGTTTATTGAAACCGTTACTTAATGAAAATTTATTTTATCTAACAATAAAAGATGTATGCGTTTACACGTTATAGTTTGTAACTGAATAAGTAATGGACGGGATAATTGTTTGTCTCAAGCTGGCCACTCAGAATTATGTCTTTATTTTTTAATTTGCTAATTTCCATAGATTCTACTTTTCATAGAATCTAAAGGTAGCTTCAGGGCTTTATTATAAATATACTTTTTCAGGAATGAAAATTTTGTACACGTATTTTAACCGTTTATTTTCTTATTATCCATATATGAGTTGTGACCGATATTACAAACTCCTTTAATTTTCACAAAGAGACTCTATATTAACTACAGTTATTACTATACAGATATGATCGAAATATTGTCTAAAAGTAACAGTATGTAAAATTAAAATTTTTAATGAAAAGTAAAAAATTAGCCATTTTTTATAGGGTTTAAAGATCGACCAAATTGGCCTTTTAAAGCCAACTATCCTAATTATGTCTATAAATATTAAGGGAATATCTAGCGATAAAGATACTTTATTTTACTTAACTTTATCAGACATATGCGGTTAACACAAATGTGACGTAGTTCTAGTGCAGGAAACACATTGAGGGCCAAACATAGGCAAACAAGCAAAGAAAAACTTAAAATGAGAGGGAACAAAACCAGTCAGCTGAGGGAATCTTTCAACAGTGTTGAGCTTGGATCTGCTATCTACGTATATAATGAACAATATTACGGCTCCTGACTAAGGATCTGAGCACAACAATGACTTGTATTGTCCGGGTATGCCTACACAACAGAAGATCACTCAATGGTAAAAATCTGACCAAAGATGATTGCAAATTTTACACTCCACGTTTATTGATTACATATAACCCCTAAATAGAAGATAAAACATTCAGAAGTATGTAATATTGGTGAACTGGTATATTCTTTTTATATAAATTAAGCATTCTTCCCTCTTTGCAGTACTACCAATTTTTACATAAAAATATCTATTTTTGCACTTAAATATTTATTTTAAGATAACCCATTCAGAATTATATGTAGTACACAGATAAAATCAGAAATAAAATAATAAAGAAGCTGTATACAAGATATCGTAAAACAATGGATTAACTAAAAGTTCTTATTAATCCTATTCTTAAATAAAACGTATAAAGACATACTCATGATAACAAAATGCATTAGGAAACTTTCGCATATGAAAAACACATCCAACTTGGTAATGAAATCCTTTTGTATTTATAAAGCTATTTTTAGAATAGCACGTACCTACCAAAAACAGGTATTTGGTATTATACATATCTATTACATATTGTCATGATGATCGCCAACATTCGTAACGGATAGGCACATCAAGAAGAAGAAGAAGATTACATATTGTAATGCGTATGAATGTTAACAAAAATGAGGAGTCCGTATGAACCGTTTAAAATATATAAAATGTATATATCAAGAACGCTGGCTTAATTGCATAGTTGCCAAACTATCAGAGCTTACTTAAACCGATATACTTATGGTTCCAATATACAGTGAAAAAGATCTGAACGACCCCTATAATATATACACGTGAACTAAGCGAAATACATTTATGATACAGGTGTACTTATGAGCTCCAAAATTTTTTTAAGAATTATGAAACTATACATCTTAACGAATCGACAGAGCCAATATTATGGAATGGACAAGTGAGCTCCGTATATCGGTGTCCACTTGACCACGGAGCTCACTTAAACCTGAATTTTAACATGGGCGGAGTTCACTTTATGCCGTAAATATATATATATATATATATATATATATATATATATATATATATATATATATATATATATATAATATATTAGAGTGTTCCAAAACTATATTTAAAAAAAAATATTTATTTAACACAAAAATAGTACACTACGTTTTGATACAATAAAAGCAGAAACTAGACTAACTAACAATATGATTTTTAATACTGAAATCAATTTAATAATGAAAATGCAATGTATAATGTTCGTTGTCGTATGTTGTCTTAATCAGCGTTCTTCAGTTCACTGGACTTGGGTCATTACCTTATTAAAGCTTAGTTGTAATTTATAGGTCGATAACTCCTCCTCTCCTAGAACGAAGCCTGTCGTGGAAGTTCGATTGTTTGCCCTTCTTCTTCCTTCTTTGTAGGATTGTCTTTTTTCGTTTTTACTATTTTCTTTTTGAATAGGACAATAATTGTTACAATTATTCCAATATACAATAGAGTTGTCCAAATACTTGGAATGTGATACACAGGCGTAGTTTGTAATGTGGGTCTTAATTCATGATTTGGAATATCTTTAAGTTTTAATGAATTTAGCGTTATTTCCATTGGTGCTATTTTAAGAATGTCGAAATTTAATTTTGGTGCGTTTATCATCATTGGTTGTCCTGATGTGACATCTTGAAAGGTTAACTCTTTGTTTTGGAACATAATTTTACACGGTGTGTTCTCTATTAGATAAATTCCGTACAAGATTTTTATCTGCGCCTCATCTGTACATTTAATGAGTATTTTTTCTTCTTTAGGAAACACAGCTAAATATTGGTTAATTTCTGGAATAATTTCGATATGGTTAAATGGAATTTTTGCTTTTAAGTATTGGCAGTCCGTGGAGATGCCATGAAATAGAATTTCATCTTCACATGAGTGCTCGTGGTTGATTTGGAGATAACCAGGACATTGAAAGATCTTACCATAAGTACACATGTCATTTAGAGGAATTGTTATTTTTTCATTTTTTAATAAATATCTTGAGTTTGGTAACATGATAACAAATTCTGACTTACTTTTTGTTGGGATTGGTAATAATTTATAAAGATCGAAATTAGATTCATAATTAATAGGAATTGATAGAAAATATTGTATTTGGTTCTTTTCTATTTTACATGTTATTTGTAAAATAGCTTCGAAATCTAAAATGTTTTCATATTTTACTTCAAAGGGCAGTTGTGTTTTATAATGTGATGAAATTTTTTGGAGTTCGTTATATAATTCACTAGATTTAATAATGCTAGGATGTAGTGTTTTTAGTTTGCAAAATGTAATAGAATTCTGGACATTTTCCATTGTATTGAGTATTAGGTTGTATGTTATTATAATTTCGTTAAACATGTCTTTCAAATAATTGACGTTTTCAAAATTAGTTTGGAAGTCTACTATATTTTTTATTGCCAAAATTTTTGATTTTAAATTAATTTCGTTTTCTTGTATATTTTGAATTGTTTCATTAAAATTATTGATAATTTCATGACTTAGCGAATACTGGTTATTGATTTGGCTTTGCAAGTTTGCTTCATTCGTCTTTAAGTGTTCGAGTATTGAGTTAATTTTTTCGCCATCTTCGGCATCTAAATTTCCTGTTACAGCTTTAATAATTGAACCGAACCCATTGATTATACCTCTTTTATTTCTTTGCAATTTTGTATGTATGTTTAGATTTTCAAAACTTTCTTCAATGTTATTTTTGACATACTGTGCTAGATTCACATAATTTTTTGTTTCGTTATTGAAAAATTTACAATTAGAAAGATTATTTTTGAGATGATCATATTGTATATTTAAGCTATCATATTCTTCTAAAAGCGGATTTAAATTGTAGTAATGGACAAATGTGTGGCTAGATTTTTGAAGTTTGGCAGGTCCCAATTTGATTGGTAGTATGCCTAGATTATGGGTGACATCTTTTATTTGGATTGCTGCGCATCCGATTGCGAGGAACCTGAAAATTTGTAAGGTTTTCTTTTAGGTCGTTTGACATTAGAAAAGTGGATTTTTTCAGCAGTATTTTTATGTCTAGTAACTATTTTCGCGGTTTTTCTTTCTTTATTAATTTTGCTTATTTCTTCAGCATTGTATTTATTTTTTGTTTTACCTTGAAATTGTCTGTTACGCACAAATATTTTATTGGGGATTGTTTTGGGCAATTCTTCTCGTTTTTCGTTAGCTTTTGAGATTACTTTTTCTTTTACGTTTTGTAAGGTTTTATTAATATTAGAATAAAGTATTTTCATCTTTTCTTTATGGTTGGAAATATAATTATTTAAAACTTGTTGCTCGATATCGATATTAAAAGGAGAATTATTATCTATATGTCCCGTAATCAGCTCGTATGGTTTCATTTTTGTTACTGAATGGATGCTATTATTGTAGGCTAGTAAGGCGTAATTTATTTTATGTTCAATATGGTCATTTTTATATTCTTTTTGATTATTTAGTAGTCTAACGTGTTCGATGATCGTAGAATGAAATCTCTCAGCAATTCCATTAGATTCTGGATGTTGAGAGCTTATAAAATGTACTTTTACCTTATGTAATTCTAGCAGTTCTTTGACGACTGAGTTTTTTAATTCGGTTCCATTATCAGAAATTATTTGTTCTGGTATGCAGTGATGAGTAAAATATCGAATTAATGCGTTCGCTACTTCAATGCCTTGAGCTGAATTTATTTTGTATAGTTGGCCATATTTAGAAAAAGAATCTATTATAGTTAAAAATTTTGTATTTTCCAACGTAATCGAATCTAAGTGTACAATTTGGAAGGGTTTAGTTGCAGTAGGTGTTATATTAAACATAGGTTTGACAGGTTTCCTGTCGTACTTTGTTAATTGACAAATTTCACAATCATTTATGAACGTTTGGATAGATGCTCTTTGATTTGGCCAATAGTATAAGGCCTTTATTCTGCTTTCTGTTTCATCTAATCCTCTGTGGTTTTCTTTTCCTTCGTGATAGTTTTTTATTATTTCCTCAATTTCATTTGGAGGTATATCGATTAGCTTCTTGGTGCATTTAATAAGAGATAATTGCGAAGATTTAAAGTATTTTTGGATAACGTTACTAAATATTTCATATATAGGATCTTCGAAGTACAAATGATATTTAACTTTAGGTGCTATATATTCTTTGACAAATCTAACTATGTCGCGTTCAGTGTCATTTTTTGAGAATTGTACAAGAATTCTTTGTTTTTTATCAAAAAGTTTTATAATAGATGGTGGTGCTGGTTCGTAATTAACTTGAGAAATGATAATTTGATTCATTCCCGTGTTAACCGAGCTTTCTGATATAGGTATACCTGTAATCGGATTTTCTCTGTTTGTGTGCATTGTAACACCATCGCTATCTTGGGCATCTTCATCATTGACATCTTGGTCGTTTATTATTTCATCGGGTTCAACAATCAAAGACTCTGAGTCTAAATTATTTGGGGTTCCTAATAATGTTTCATCAAAATTTTCTATATAGTCGAAGAAATTTGGAGGTGTTTCGGGTTCGATGTCATGAGTTTCATTTGCATATAATCGTATTCTTGATAGACAATCACTATTTGTGTTTAAAGCACCTTTTTTATAAACAATCTCATAGTCATACTCTTCGAGCTTTAATCTCCAGCGAACTAATTTTGAGCTAGGATCTTTTAATGAAAATAGCCATTGAAGAGGCTTGTGATCTGTCACTAGAGTCACGCGACGACCAAAAATGTATGGGCGGAAATATTTGACGGCCCAAACTATAGCGAGGAGTTCCTTTTCTATCGTAGAGTAGTTTATTTCTGAATCGTTCAATGTTCTACTCGCATAAGCAATTGGAAGATCAGATCCTATTTTTCCTTGACTTAAAACTGCACCTATTGCAAAGTTACTCGCATCTGTTGTTAGATTAAATGGTTTCGTAAAGTCAGGATATTGTAGTATAGGTTCATTTGTAAGAAGTTCTTTACAAATATTAAAGCATTCAACATAATCTGCGTCTTTAATATTTATTTCGTTATTCTTCTTTAGTCGCATTGTTAAGGGTTTCGTGATTTTTGAAAAATCTTTAATAAATTTCCGATAATATCCCAATAATCCTAGGAATCCTTTTAATTGTTTAGTTGTAGCAGGTATTGGGAATTGTTTTATAGCCTTTATTTTGTCTGGATTTGGCTTTACTCCGTCTGGAGTGACAATATGACCTAAGTAGGCCACTTCTTTTTTTAAAAATTCGGATTTGTCCAACTGTATCTTAAAGTTGGATTCACGTAGTCTCTGGAATACTTCTCTTAAATTTATGAGATGTTCTTGGAGGCTAGTGCTAAATATTATGATGTCATCTAGGTAGACAAGGCATTTTTCGTTTTGTATTCCTCTCAATATGTTATCCATTACTCTCTGGAATGTGGCTGGGGCATTTCTAAGTCCAAATGGCATTCTTAAGAATTCATAATGACCGTTTTCGGTGTTAAAAGCGGTTTTTGGGATGTCTTCTTCTGCCATTTCTATCTGGTGAAACCCGGATGCTAAGTCTAGCGTGGTAAAGTACTGACAACGCCCTAATTTGTCCAAGAGATCAGTAATGTTTGGGAGTGGATATCTATCTCCTAAAGTGATAGCATTTAAACGTCGGTAGTCAACTACAACGCGGAATTTTGGTTTGTTAGAGGCATCGAGTTTTTTGGGAACCACCCAAATTGGTGAGGACCATGGAGAATTAGACGGTCTAATGATATTTTGGTCTAACATGCCTTGAATTTGGTTTTGGACTTCTTTACGATATATTTCCGGATATCTATACGATTTAGAATATATTGGAATCTCGTTAGAAGTTTTTATATTATGTTTGATTTTATTAGTGAAAGACAATTGGTTACCCTCAATATGAAAAATATCCGAATATTCTCTTATTAGTTTTAAAATAGAATTCCGCTCTTCGGTATTCATATGATCAGTACGGATTTTAGAAATATCAAATTTAAATTTTTTGGTATATATAGAATTAAGATTGGGATGATTTATTTGTTCGTATTCATCGAACTTTTCTACTTCTATTGGCGAAGTTAAATCAACTTTAAAATGGGACTCTGATGAGTTCGTAATAGTGCATAAGGCTTCATTATTAATAACTCTAGTAATACATTGGGGAATTTCTAATTTTCCTAATTTTGTATAAGGTACAATTACGTCACCATTTTCTATATTTTTTATGTTTAACTTAATTACTTGTTCGGAACGTGGAGACACTACTATACAATTCGTGCTGCCAGCGGCCGGTCTATAATAGTTAATTTTAATTGAGCAAGTAGGTGTTTTTAGTAAATTATTTACTAAATCAATATTTGCTTGTAATAATTTTAAATTATCTAGTCCCAATAAGCAATCGAAATAATCGTGAAACTTAAATATGTGATAATTTAATTTTATCGGCTTTTTATGCCTAAATATAGACGGAGAAGGAATTACGGTACAGAAATTTTCCTTGGTAGTTCCAAGAGCAGTAGAAATTTGAAATGGTTTTTTAAATATTGAATTTTTAAAATATTTTTCACCTATTTTTGGTGTAATAAAAGATTTAGTGCTCCCGGTATCTATTAGAACTTTTAAATTTTGTTCAGGGAAAATTATGTACGGCAATTCGCATTCTTTGTTAGTTAAGTTTAATAATTCTACATGCTGTGGTTTTATTCCGAGGCTAGCTCCTCTAAAAAATGGTCTTGGGATGAACTTTCAGGACAATCTATATTATCTATATTATAAAGTTCTTCCGCGATAATATTTTTATTTTGGCTTGCGAAATTATTGGGGTTACGGAAATGGGTCCTATTTTGGAAGTTTTGCGTTGGTCTGTATGTATTATTAGTTGTCGTACTCATTGGAGTAGGGTTTGGGAATTTTCTATTCGGATTTGGCTTGAAAGCATCATTGTTTCCATTAAAATTTGAATTTTTGCTTGTACTAGGATTATTTTGGAAAGAAGATTGTCTCATATATTGAGAATTCTGAGGATGTATAGTGTTTTTCTGTGTTGAAAATTGATTCCTTTGTGTGTATTGAATTTGGGGTTGATGTATAATTTGTTGGTTTTGTCGGAAATTGGATTTTGGCCTAGGTGAATAATTATTATTTTGATAATGTTTAGGATATTTACTGTGAGAAGAATTATTTTGTTCGAGATATATTTGAAAATCGGTTGTCAGAATGCCTAATGCAGAATTTAAATCTGGAGGATTCTTTGTACGCATTAAGGTTCCAAGAGGTTCTTTTAACCCACGCAACAGTACTCTTAATGCTAAATTTCGGAAAAAGCTACCGAGAATATTAATCTCAACCATATGTTCGGTTTTTGTAGACAAAACAGATATTTGAAGATTTAATAGGTATTGAATTCGGTTATAAAAATCGAAAGGGGATTCATTGCCTTGTTTTAAATCTGAAATTTCTATGCTTAAAGTATAAATATCTCTTTTATCTGAATACGAATTTATTAAAGCATCTTTTAAATCCTGCCAAGTTCTAAGAATACAAGAAGAAATATTAATTGCGGCTTCGCCTTTTATTTTTGCTATTATGCTTGACATAAGATATTCATTTTGAAAATCATTTACATCCGCAGCATTATAAAATTTATTTACAATTTTTTCGCAAATTTCTAAAAATCTAGGAAGTAATGTATGATTTCCATCAAAATCTGGAATCATATCTAAGTATTCTTTCTTTAATTGTGGAACTGCCATGTTAAATTTATTATTTAGTTTTAATATTTTTGGAATTAATTTAGTATTAATATTAAAATGTAAATCAGTTAAAATTGAGTCAGAATCTGTATCTGAGTTACTACTCTCTGAATAATCAGAATCTAGTGTTAAATTAGGCTCTCTATATGACATTAATTCACTTACAGTAATGTAGCGATCTTGTCCATGGAATGCCTGGCTTTGGAACTGGATCTAGAGACACTCACAATATTCACTTGAAAGTCTCTCCGGTATAGAAGTACGAATCTTCTCGTCAGGTTACTCAATTCGCCCAACTGGAATTCACTTCGCGAATATGGTTCAAATGGTCAAAAAATCGTAGAAACGAACCGAGAGTTATATTCATTAACGCCCGTTTGACCATCCAATCTGACTGCGCCAAATATATTAGAGTGTTCCAAAACTATATTTTAAAAAAAATATTTATTTAACACAAAAATAGTACACTACGTTTTGATACAATAAAAGCAGAAACTAGACTAACTAACAATATGATTTTTAATACTGAAATCAATTTAATAATGAAAATGCAATGTATAATGTTCGTTGTCGTATGTTGTCTTAATCAGCGTTCTTCAGTTCACTGGACTTGGGTCATTACCTTATTAAAGCTTAGTTTGTAATTTATAGGTCGATAACTTATATATATATATATATATATATATATATATATATATATATATATATATATAATATATATAAGTGAGAATAGAACCATTTTCAACATGGATACAGTTCCGAGTTCTGTTCGAGTTCAAGGTCTCAATCTGCCTACTCCCCACCCGTGAGTTCGTGACGTACCAGTATCTGGTTCTGTATAAATACAAGAAACTGAAAATGTAACCTGTCTTTCACACACAATACAAAAAATTCAAAACGCTAATTGAATAATTAAATTACCACTTTAAATATGTAGAACACAATAATTATTGTATAAAAACACAATAAAATTAATACACAATAATTAATAATATTTTTCATTATATTTAGATAGATATAGAGATAAGCCTAGTATTAGGCTTATGAAAAAGTAGACAGAACAAGTCTGTTGCGAGTAGCTTGTGCCTACAGGACTGTATCTGCGGCAGCCCTGTGGACTATCATGGGTTGTGTTCATCTGCATGTATTAGCAGTAGAAAAGAGACATCTCTATGAGAGAAGAGAGCATTTGACAACAGCTATAAAAAAAGAATAAAGAGAAATATTAATGGAAAGATGGCAAGAAGAGTGGAACAACACCGAAGATGTTGCCCAGTAGATCAAGATGCTGATTCCGAGCCTAAGGGACTGGGTAGATTGTCTGTTTTAGGGCGTATCTTCATAGGTTCAGAAAGACAGATACAGATAAATGCCTATATTCCGACATTGTTACTCATACAATGCTGGAGTGTAATAGATGTACAGTCGAGACAAACAGAATGGTATAAAGAAATACCATTGTTCAGTGTTCATAATTACATCCGAGCAGTCATTAAAAAGAAAGAAAAAGAGAAACAATCTACCGGGCCAACGACAGGGATAAGATCTAATTACTATTTTAATGGGAATAAGTCGCAATTGAAGGTTAAAATAAGTTTATTGACGTTTGAAATTTTGATCATTGATCTTGCACTGATAACTTGTTTATACTCCAATAATTAATAGAAAAAAAAATAGCTGTTGGTACCGAAGTACATCTAGCCTTTATCTACCTAGAAAAGGCGTATGATACAGTTCCAAGACTTATATTGTGGCAAGCTTTACAACAACTCGACATTAGTCCATACCTTCTAGGAATAATCACAGAAGTAGGTATACAGGGATGACACTACTTACCTAAAAATTGGAAATAGACTATCAGAGCCAATAAAAGTAACTAAAGGACTAAACAAAGGATTCAGTATGTCACCCTTACTGTTTAATTTACATATTGAGGCAGCCCTCCAAAATTTGAAAAACCACTGCCAGAGAATGGGAATCCCCATAGGAAATGACGTACTGTTCTTCCTGAAGTTTGCGGATGATCAAGTCGTCCTAGCTCAAGATTCTCATAATCTAGAATTTATGATAAAGCGTCTATACAGAGAATATTTAAAATGGGGGTTACAAGTCAGCATGAAGAAAACAGAATATTTAGTTATCAATTTAGATGCAAGGTTTGAAGTGTTGATAGACTAGGACGGGGAAAGTGGAAAAATTTAAATACAGTGCGTTAAGTTTTGGATTAGGTATACACTCTATAAATGTCATATAAATGAAATTTGTCATATTGTCATTATACCGTGGTTGTTTAAGAGTATAACAGCGTAGAGTTTTAATTTATTTTTGTAAACATGTCTGTTTATATGGCCGCGGAAAAAGCTCAAATAATAAAATGGTTTTATAGTGGCAATTCTGCGCAACAGTGTGTAGATTTATTTTCTGTGTTTTTTGAGGGAAGACCAATTCCTTGTGTACAGTCAATTTATAATATTGTCAAAAATTTTGAGAGTTGTTATTGCCTCAAAAATTGCAGAAAATGTCACGCTCGAGAAGTGTCACCAGAAAAAGTTGAGGAAAGAGAATACCGGGATACACAAATTTGTGCAACAATCGAGGTAGATTCAACACGTTCAAGTAGAAGCGTTGCTAGAGAGTTAGATGTTAGCAATGTTACTGTAACGAAAGTATGGAAAAAGCACGGTTACAAGAATTTTAAATATTCAAAAACGCAGCAGCTTTATCCAGACGATTACTTTCGAAGAATGGAGTTTTGTGAAACTCTAATAACGAAGGCTAATAGTGAACCAAATTTTATTAAAAACATTTTATTCACTGATGAATCTTCTGTTTCGTTAGTAGGGAGACACAATTCTTCCATTACGAGGTATTGGGCGCGGGAAAACCAGCACAGAAGTGTTGTTTACCGAACTCAACGTCCTCAAAAAGTTAACGTCTGGACTGGCATTTTAGGAGATCACATAATAGGTCCATTTTTTATTGAGGCAACTTGAATAGTAGAGTATACCTCGATTTGTTACAGAATCATGTTCTTCCCGCTATTCTCAATCTTCCTGATGTAAATCTGGAGAATGTTTGGTTTCATCAAGACGGCTGTTCAGTTCACAACGCTCGAATTATTAGGGAGTATTTAAACAATACTTTCCCGAATCGAGTTATCAGTGGAACAGGCGATATTATCCTGAGGCTAGATCCCAAAATTTGGATGAATTAAAAAATCGAATAAGAGAAGTCTCCAATTCTGTTACAGCAGAAACTCTTTCATCTGCTCGCAGAAGTTTTTATGACAGATTGGGGTACTGTTCAGCCGTAGAAGGTCAACTATTTGAATCATTTCTGTAGGTCATAAAGAATTATTTTTTATTTTATTAGGAATAATATTTTAATTTTCAATAAGAGTATATTTTTTATTTTATCTTTTTAAAGAAATACGCTTTTATTTTTAATTCAACCACAAAAAAATTTTCATATTAATAAAAATCGATAACAATGCACCGATTATTTCAGTGCATTTTTATCGAATTTCCTACTATTAAAATAGGCTTTACGTAATGAAACATGAGATCGGACGACAGAGAAGTACATCCCTAACGTTGTTGTGAGTTACTAAACTAAAATAAATGATTTTCTGTCGGTGTAGATTTTCGGGTCGGAGAACGAACATTTGCAACGTTGCCGATTTTAGCGCTCCGTATAGTGTGCAATACCTAATCAAAAACTTAACGCACTGTATTTAGGTGTACTCATTGCTAAGAATGGCTTGGGAGAAACCGAAATAAAACACCGAATTAATCAGGGACGTAAAACTGTAGGATGTCTGCCTGTCTTCAAACCTAAAAGCCGTTATCCAGCGCTCGTCACACGAAGATTTGCCGACTAGGCCCGAGATTCAAAATCCTAAATTTTGGAACACCAAATCTTACAAGATATCACTAGAAACCTCATATAAATTAATTCCTTCATAAAAAAGAATTTTTTCCCTAGTTTCTTAGCACTTAAAAAAAATCATTTTCCCCCAAAATAAAATTAATAAAATTTCATTTCTCTACCTTGACTGTAGGCAACCAATATTACATATCTGTTTGGAGCTGTGACATCTAACCAGTTGCAAAACTAGAGATGGAGCCTAATGCAACATTTGGAACGTAACAGTTAGATTAATGTCAAACGTCAATAAACTTATTTTTTACCTTCAATTGTGGCTTATTCCCATTAAAATAGTAGTTACTTTATGTCACAAGAAAATAGCTTCAGAACAATAGACAAGATCTAGATGAGAGAAGCGAGTGTTCCAAAAATGTCGTCAGCCTTACAACGGCCACCCCACTTTCGGAGTACGGTACGTGCGACAGTCAACTGTGCACAGGTAAGATAGGGTGGTTTTAGTTGGTAGGCACGATAATAGATACCTGAATCTTTGGCATTACTATCTTTAGTACTTTAAATTAAACTAAAACCCAAATTAAAAAAAATTCAAAACCCCTCCCTCAGACAAATTCTGGGTGAGCCACTGGTATGCGCGGGAACTGTATGCGCTGACGTGATATGGACTTGGTTTGAGCTGACGTGGCCTGAGCGGTATGGGTTGGGGGTGGGGGGTCGCTGAAGTAGCGGTTGCTATGTTGTCGGCAGTCGTTTAGCGTCATTGCGCGTATTTAAGCTGTTGGGCAGTTTTACAATTTCGTAAGCTTCGCGAATAATTCTATTTTTCTCTTCTTCTCTATTTCTTGTCATTCAACTTATAATATAATAGTTTCAGTCCTTGATGTTCTCCACCTTGCATCTACGTCGTATATCTGTACTTCTAGCTCTGCCCCATAGTGTTTTACCATTAATGTTTCTAAGTGTTTTCATCTCTACTGTTTCTAAAATCCTTTTTGTCCTCTCTGTGTCAGGTCGTGTTACTTCTGCGTATGTCATTATTGGTCTAATAACTGTTTTGTAGGTTCTGCCTTTCATTTCTTTCCCGATATTTTTATTTCTCCATAGGGTTTCATTCAGGCAACCTGCGTCTCTGTTTGCTCTATTTACTTGATCTTCCACTTCTCTGTATAGCTTTTTATAGCTAAATTATGTAATACCTAGATATTTAAACTCCATCACATAGCTGATTGTTTTGAGTTGTTTTTCTCCAATTTGATATGTAAAATAAGAAATATTGAAATCATAATAAAATTTTGAAAATATTATTAGATCTGTAGTCATCTCCTGAGTTGTTAATGGAATCATCAAGAACTCGCAAACAAATAAATTATTGCGTTAATATACTTGCATACATTAACAAAATATTAATTTTAGAGGATTTAGAGGAAGGTGCAAATTAAAAATATACAGAGTGGCCCAAAAGTCTGGAAACGGCTAATTATCTCGTAAATTACTAGACATAATTAGACAAAATTTGAGATACCCCTATTTTGGGATACGGAGATTCCATATTTGGTATTTGCAATGTTGCCAGATTTTCAGTTTCTCTTATATTACTAGTAACTTTGGTTTTTCAAATGCATCACCCTGTATATTTAGTCATTATTGGAATCTCCTATTAAATACAAGTTCAACCATATGTAACACTTATGATTTTATGTAGTCTGGAAGGTCTTAAATACATAAAACTGAAGTCTGGTAACGCCTAAATTGTTTCAATACATTTTTTAATACTAACTATTTTCAAATACATTAAAACGTAACAATTGATAGTTTAGAATATTTTTTAACATAATAGTTACATTATTAAGTGTTCAAAATGTGCTCCATTTGTGAGTTGACAGCACTCTAATCGATGGTAGAATGCGTCTACCACATTTCTCCATGATTTGTCTAGAAATTATTCGAGATTCATCGATAATTCATTGCCTTGGCCATGCAAGACTTGCTGGTTAAGTTTTGTAAACTGAATTTTCCAAGTATCTCTAATAAAAATAATCTTTAGGATTGAGATCGGGTGAACGTGGAGGCTATTCAATTCTACCTTGTCTACCAATTTATCGTCCGGGAAATATCTCATCTAAATAACGCCGAACATTTACACCAACTATCTGACGTTAAATTTCTTTCGATAAAAAATGGCCCAATTAAATAAGTACCTACTATAACTGACCATACATTTAATTTTTGTGGTCTCTGAGTATGGTTTTCACGCATTCAGTGTGAATTTCACACGAGTTCAGCTATTCAATACGAGTTCAACCATATGTTCACTTGATTTTATGTAGTCTGAAAGATCTTAAATACATAAAACAGTGCAAAATTTGTAGATTTTAATAAATTTAAATATTTAAATGGAGAATGCTGTGATTTTGACATTTGTTCACCATTTAAATTATGAACTAAAATTGACAGTAGTTGTGGTTCAAAAAGTTCTGCAATTTAAATTGCTTCTCTAAAATGCCGTTCTCTAAACCGTTCTCCTATTCATAAGACGACGGTACAAAAAACTGTAAGGCGATTTGAGGAATCTGGAGAAGTAAAAGATAGATACCGATCAGGTTAACCGAAACGAGTCATCCATGACAACAAAACTTCAGATATAAAGCAAAGTTTTGTTGAAGATCCACATACATCCCCAGGCAGGGTTGCACAAGTACATTATGTAGGTCATTCTTCAGTCTTACGTTTATTACGTAAAAATAAATTTAAATCATACAAAATTAACTTATTGCAAGAATTAAGTGAAAATGACTTTGGTCGTGGATTAGAGTTTACTGAGGTAATGATTGATAAAATTGAAAAGTATTAAAATTTCGTTAACAGAATATGTTTTTCCGATGAAGCAACTTTTACACTGTGTGTAAAAGTTGTGTAAATCGAAGTGTAAATCGACACAATTTAAGGTACTGGTGTGACGTAAATTCACACTGAAGACTGAATGCGTGAAAACCATACTAAAAGACCACAAAAATTAAATGTATGGTCAGATATAGTAGTTACTTATTCAATTGGGTCATTTTTTGGTCGAAAGAAATTTAACGTCAGATAGTTGGTGTAAATTTTCGGCGATATTTAGATGAGATATTTCCTGGACGATAAATTGGTAGACAAGGTAGAATTGAATGACCTCCACGTTCATCCGATTTCAATCCTAAAGATTATTTTTATTAGGGATACTTGAAAAATTCAGTTTACAAAACTTAACCAGCAAGTCTTGCAGAGCTAAGGCAACGAATTATCAATGAATCTCGAATAATTTCTAGACAATCATGGAGAAATGTGGTAGACGCCTTCTACCTTCGATTAGGGTGCTGTCAACTTACAAATTGAGCACATTTTGAACACTTAATAACGTAACTACAATGTTAAAAAGTGTTCTAAACTATCAATTGTTACGTTTTAATGTATTTCAAAATAGCTACTATTAAAAAATTTATTAAAACAATTTAGGCGTTGCCAGACTTCGGTTTTATGTATTTATGACCTTCCAGATTACATAAAATCATAAGTGTTACATATGGTTGAACTCGTATTGAATAGGAGATTCCAATAATGACTGAATATACAGGATGATATATTTGAAAAACCAAAGTTACTAATAATATAAGAAAAACGGCAAATCTGACAACATTGTAAATATCAAATATGGAATCTCCGTATCCCAAAATAGGTGTACCTCAAATTTTGTACAATTATGATTAGCATTTTACGAGATAATTAGCCGTTTCCAGACTTTTGGGCCACTCTGTATATGCCCAACAAACCCAATAATATGGTGTAAAAGGAATGGCCCTTGGTGATGCTTTAACCAGTTATTTATATAATGTGTATAAATACATTGGTAAAGCTAGTGATGGATAAGCATTACCAGATCAAAAAAAAATATTTTTCAATTCCTACCCACTCAGAACTTCGACTCTCAAAGCCAATTTTTTGAAGCGGCAGAAATATTACTGCGGATAATTCGTTCAGCTCGATCCAGGTTGTTGAAGAGTTATTTGCTAGAAAAATGATGTATCAAAAGTGTGAGACTTTTTCTACTTTTCGAAGAACAAGAATATGGCCTATGGCTATTTTTATCAATTGCTAAATATATCTCTCGTAAACTTATATTACGTACACTTGCACTAAGCAGAACAACCGTAAAAAATTTCAATTTATTAAAGAATTAGTTACTGATCTAATAACACCGCATATAAGACGACGATTGACCAAGTATAATTTCCAGTATCAATCCCAGTAGTAACGATTCCTAATGCAGATAATAAAAGAAGACCATGTGGAAAATGGCCTAGGACCAAGAATAAAAAAACTTTTGTGACTTACAAGTTTTGTGTGGTACCTATTTAGAATGTGCAGAAAAATGTGTAAGGACTGTACAATTGAGTAACTGTAAACTTTTTTGTTAAACATTAAACAAACAATTGTTTGCCCATTTTTGACAAATAATTTATTGAGTGCAAATTTATTATTCATTTTTCACCTGTAACTAAAAATACTTTTATTTTTGTTTAAAGTTAAAATTATTTCAAAATACTGTTTGAGTGGGATAGAATTTAGTATTTATTTTCATATTTTACATTTAATATTTTTCTTTTACTGTACTATAGTATGATCTTAATGATTCTAATGAAGTTTTACACAAAATATTTGGCCACTTCGAGACGGATAATAAATAATTTTAATTTTTGTTTGACTCAATTTTATTTTGTTTCATTTCAATTTAATATTGATCGGTCCTTCGATTTTTTGCATTATTTTAAACTTAATTTACATAATTAAATTTGATCATATTTACATAACAATTTTTAAATATATTTCTACTTTTATAATTTATAATATCAGTAGGTACTTTTATACATATTTTGATCGATATCATATATTGATTATACATACATATCACTGATTTTACATTTTTTGTGCTAACTGATTTTTGTGATATATTTTTATTCAACTTTTTATCTTACTTTCCAACTCATTCTGTACGTCTTGCTTGTTAATTTAATCACATTTCTTTAATACTATATCTATCTGTTACTTACCTTTGTTATCGATATTTCCACTTGTTTGCAATTGATTTTGTTTAAAACCAAATAGCGCATTTCCTTCTTTAAATACAAATCATTTCTTTGAGTTGATTTGTTAATTTATGTTTTTATTGTCTTCGTTTTTATTTGTTCTTAGTTCTGTTTACCTTATAATAATAGTATTTAAGGAATAACACCACACCATCCCCCTTACGGAAAAAAATTTCTCTTTTGCAACTGTCTCATTACTCTCTCTCTTTCCCTTTGAAAAAAGAGAAATTTTGCAACCTCAAATAAGTACTGTTTACCTATGCTATCGTATACATATTTATACAAATGTTGGTATATATTTCCTTACATTTAGTAAAAATTTAGTAACCTAATTTTACCTCACCTCAGCATATTATAAGGTTACCCTAATTGTTCCCTTGTAATATGCTATCTGGTATCCTTCATTATGCCTTACTCGCATATTAGTTCAATATTTTACGTACGTTTTTTCTTACCTTACGTTAAATTATTTAGATTATATTACCTTATATTACCCCCTCTTATGTGCACATAATTTTTACAATAACCTAACCTGTGTAATAACGTTCACTTAATAACCTAATCTAACTAAACTAAATACACTACAATTCTGGAAATTAAAAGAAGAATTACAATGGGAGAGGAACTAGGATTACTTTTCGCCTTAGGGGTCATTCAAGGTGACTCACAGACAGAAAGTGTAGACCACGGAAAGTATAGGTAAAAAGGTAAAATACTTGGTGATTAAACAGAGGTAACGAAATTAACACCTACATACCTACACTAAAGTTTTAATTTACACATTTTAATAAACTTAAGAATAATTTTATATACCTTGTACATATTTAATGATATCAAATAAAGTAGATTGAAAGGGGGGTATAATTTTTGCAATATTAAACTATTAATAAGTTCTTCTCTTTGTATTTCAAATTTACTACAAGCATAAAAAATGTGATCTAAGTCGCAAACCACATTGCAAGTTTCACAAAGTTCGGTGTTGACTACACCGATTTTATATAAGTGTTGAGGGTAGCTTGCATGTCCGAATTTCAGCCTACATATGGTCACAATATCATTTCTTGTAAAATCATAATCTTGGTGCCAAAATCTGTCGGAATACTTGGATGTAATAGTGTGTATCGTGTGAGGTTATTAGAGCAATAGTTTTTCCAATGCAGTTCCCATTTTGCCTTAAAATTACTCTTAGATATCATTAAATATTCTTGAGCACCTAAATTGTTGTTGATATGCTCTCCTGTTGTAACGCTTTCTTTGGCTAAGGAGTCTGCAACTTCATTGCCACGAAGTCCTATATGAGCTTTTACCCAAGTGAATTTTAATTCGTATTGACTTTTTTTTAAATTATGAATTCTTACTTTTAATTCTCTAATAAAAGGATTTGTATCAGTAGCCATCACATTAATTGGGTTAGCAATGCATTTAAGAACAGATAATGAGTCACTCAAAAAATTTATTTTTTTTAACTTGTTTTTTTCGACATAATCACAGGCTTTAATAATACCAATAGCTTCTGCAGAAAAAATGGAAGTATTATTATTCAGTTTGAATTTTTCTTGAACGTTTGTTGATGGTATATAGAATGCAGATCCCGTACCATTATTTTGTTTTGATGCATCGGTATATATTTCCAGAAAATCTGATAGATTTGATATACAGGTGCTTAATATATTTTTACTTATCAACCAATTTTCATTGTATACAGGAATATTAATTTCTAGTGGTTCCAACATGTCAAAGAATTCAGATTTTTCTACTGAAATAGTTCTTTTTAAATCACTATTATAACTACTTGTATTTCTAAAAGCCATACATAATGGAGGGGAAGGTTTTTTTGACCAGTACGTGTTAGTTAAATCGTGGTTATTTAATAAGGGTATTTTATCTAACAGACTACGGTTTTTACAAAAAGACTTGATAATAAATTTTTCTGCTAGCCATTCCATCCGTAAAAATAATGGTGGTTCTAGAGCTTCAATCCGAAGTGGTTCCACAGGCGTTGAACACATTGCACCCAAACAGAGTCTTAGGGAAATATTTTGAATTATTTCCAGTCGTTTTAGAATGTAAGGACTGGCTGACCCATATAACGTACATCCATAATCCAAGATCGACCTAATAAAGGCTTTGTAAAAAGTTAAACACGATTGTGGATCTGCTCCCCACCATGTTCTCCTTATGAATTTTAAAAAGTTTATGCCTTTTAAACATTTTGATTCTATACTTTGTATAAATGGTTTCCAGTTAAGCTTGTTGTCAAGAATAATTCCAAGATAAGTTACCTTATTTGATACTGGATATAAGGTACCATTTACATTTATGTTATCAATATTGGGTAGATTATGTCTTGTAAAGATGGTAACACTAGATTTTTGAGGGGTTAGAGAAAACCCTAACGATTCAAATTTCAAAGTACTTAGTTGCATATGGGACGTGAGTTAAGTTATACCTACTTCTAATTTTTTGTTAGTGTTATAAACAACAAAATCATCAGCATACTGTATAATATTATAATTATTTTTTTCCTCGTGAATTTCTTTTGTAAAAACATTAAACAAAAGAGGAGAGATAACGGAACCCTGTGGTAAACCTGTGGATGATCGTCTGGGACCTATTATAGCATTGTTTTGCACAAGACATTACACACTCTCGCAGGGACATCTGCGAGATTTGTTCATTGTATCATTATGTTAAGAGAATTTTTCTCTTAACATAATGATATTAACTGCATCGTATGCACCTTTTATATCGAGAAATGCAGCACCTAGGTAATAGTTATTTGAAAAACATAACTGAATGTCTGTTGTTAAATAAGAAACTGCGTCAATAGTACTAAACCCTTTTTTAAAACCAAATTGTTCCAACGGAAAAAAGGCGGTGCTAGTCAAATGAAATTCTAATCGGTGTTTAATAATCCTTTCAAAAGTTTTCATTACACAGGACAACAAGGAAATAGGCCGATAAGATTCTGCAAGGTTGGGATTTTTGTGTGGTTTGGGGATTGGTACAACTAAAACATTTTTCCACTCCTCAATGACAACGTTTTTTAACCAAATATCGTTAAAAATTTCTGACAGAAATAATTTACCCACAGTTGGTAAATTCCATAACATATCGTATGTAACTTGATCCATACCTGGAGCTGTGTTACTGGTACTTTTTAATGCAAATTGTAGTTCAGTAAATTTCAAAGGATAATTAAATATATCATTTTGTACATCTGTATTATCTATTAAATCCTTTACTTCCTGATCTGCTGAACATGGTGTGATCTTTTGCAAAAAGGTTTCAATCCAGTCATAGTTACTACATTTAGGCTTAGGTGCGGGAATTCTTTGCATTTTTTTTGCCTGTTGTCATATTTCCTTAGACGGAGTATTTTTATTAAGTTTAGCGCAGTAGTTAACCCAGTAACTCTTAGCCTTGTGTTTTAAAAATTTTTTTGATGTTGCCATTTTTTTCTTTAACGTGTATATAATTTTCTATATTGCTATTGTTGGTATAATTATTTAAAGCTTCTTTTCTATAACGAACGACTTTATCACATTCATCGTCCCACCAAGGAGGGGGTGACAGCTTGGCTCTTTTAAAAGGCTTATTGATTGGAATTGAAAATGTACTGGCATATTCAATGCCTTCCATGAAATATTTATATTTATCATTTACATTTAGTAGTTGCGGTTTATTACTAAAATATAAAATGCACATTCGTTCGTATTCCATCCAGTTGGCTTTTCTAGTGTTCCATTTGGTTTTTGGCTGTATTGTGTTGCTAAACTGTTCCCTCAATATATTAAGTTTCATAAAAATGAGAAAATGATCCGATCCAAGAGTATCTGTTAACACTGTCCAGTTAGTTTTATCCGCGATATCCGGAGATACTAGTGTTAAATCGACAGAAGAATTTTGTCCCGACCGAGATATTTTTGTAGGTGACCCATCATTTAAAATTACCAGGTTATTTTGATTTAATGTATTTACCATATTTTTCCCAGATTGATTGATTTTATATGAGCCCCATAGGTCATGGTGCGCATTAAAATCTCCTCTAATTATTGAGGTACCAGTTATGTTATTAAAAAGATTGGAAAAATTGTTTACAGTAATTGACACATTTGGAGGACAATACACAGAAACACAAGTGATGGATAAGTTTTTAGAAACGAAAATTTCTGCTGCACAGATTTGCATACCATCTACTACATTGTTAAGAAATACTTCTTTGAAGCTGATATTATTTTTTATAAGAATAGCGACACCCGTCATACCATCTATCCTATCCTTTCGCACAATAGAATATCCATAAAATGTATAAGTTACATTTGGTTTAAACCATGTTTCTGATATTAAGGCAATATCAACATCATAATCTGATAATATTTTAACTAAGCTCTGTTTATTGGATACAGCGGAACGTGCATTCCACTGACAAATTTTTAATTGGTTAAGATTAGAATGTGTCGTCATTATCAGGTATACTCTCATTACAATTAAACGCAATATTTTTAATAAAATTTACATCAATGGTTGAAAGTTCTTCAAAAGATTTTACTTCACTTAGTACTTTCTGAAAGACCGTGAAAAATCCTTTATTGAATTCGTCTGACATATCAGATTCAAAATTGTCTCTAGGTGGCATATTTATAGGTTTATCGGGTCCAAAATTAAATGGGAACATTGGAGGGGGATTTGATATTTGAATGGGAGATGTGGCTTTTCGCTTTTTGTTAACTGACTCGATTTGAGTTGAAGCGTTGTGATTTCGCCCTGTTTGTAGGATAGTAGAATTAGTTGAGTGTAAGTTAGATGAAAAAGGTTGTCTAGGATTTTTGATATTAGGCCTTTATGTGGGCAAAGGGGGAAATTCTTCCTCTGATAAATGAGATAAAGCTTGAAATTTATTGTTAATTTTTAACGTTGAAGCATATGATGTTTTATTTAAATTTCTTGCTTCCGTAAAAGTTAAATTCTCCTCAGCCATTTTCTTCTTTATTTCACTTTGTTTCAAATATGTTGGACAAGATTTAGAGATAGATTTATGTGAGTTTGTTTTACAATAAATACAACAATTATCCTGTGGATCCCGACATGAATGAGTTTCACCTTTTGTTTTACCACAGTTTATACAAAGAGCCACTGTGGTACGACACTGCTTCGCTACGTGATCATATTTAAGATACCGGTAACATTGTGTAACACTGTGAATATAGAGTTCAACTGGACAAGATACAGAGTTAATGAAAATGTTTGAGGGTAACATGTTACCCTCGAATGTAACTATGACTGTTTGTCGAGGGACAAATATTGTTTCTCCATCAGAAATAATCTTTCGCTTAATTCTCCGAATCTCAGTAATAGTTAACGCAGATAGAAAATTTGTAAAAAGATATTGCTCGTCAACAAAAGTATCAACATTCTTGACAACCCCCTTCCTCGATAATAAATTATTTGGAATATAAGCAATTAAATTTTCGTTTTTTAATTGATCATTAGCCACTAGTTTATTGGCGTCTTTAATTGTTTTTAATTGAACCCAAATTCTGTTTTTGCCTACTCTATCAATTCTTACAATATTTTGAATATTTAATTTTTTGTGTAAAATATGACCGACTGCCATAGGGTGTAATTTACCTATTAATACAGGTTTGGCTTTTGTAGATTGAAAACCTTACTTTTTTTCTGGATATCTAAAGGTGTGTCCTTATCTTTATCAGATGTGTTTTTACCATCTAGATTGTTGGTTGTCGTGGTGTTAAACGTAACCATATCTACGCTTGTTCTTCCATCATCCACTGTTCCACCCTTGTCCAGGGGTGGTTCATCGTCCATTTTTACAGTTTATCACCACACTAATTTATTTATTTATTGCACTTACAGTTGCACTCACAATAAATTATTTTATGTTTTATAAAGCTAGATAATTTTATCAAAACATCAAATTTAGTTCAATCACCTAAAAATATTAAAGCGATAATTGGATTTTAATGAGAATTCGATAAATGTTAATTAGTACTTGGCAAAGAAATTTTTTTTAAAACGTCCGCACTCCACAGAGGCTACAATAATACTGAATGCTTGCATTAATTCTTGGTACCAAGTAATAGTTTTGTTTTCTAATATACACGATTAGTCACTTTGACATCTCACAATAAAGTTTTGTCATTTTATCTATTTATTCATTTATCCCTATTTATTTTGTTTACCTGCTGTACAGTCTAACAGTTTTCTTTTTGCTATACACATTTAAAAACATATATATTGTACGAACTTAAAACTATATTTACACATTATATTCATTTAAAAATATCTCTATATATTATTTGCATTCAAAAGTACATGTATATTACGAGTATATTCATTGACTCAATTGGAGCAAAATATTGCTTCCTTAATTATTCTAGCTATAAAATCTGTGCCTTGGTCTGCTATTATTTTTCTGGGTACTCCATACCTCAAGATAAATTTTTCTACCGATGATTTGGCTACTGTTTCATTTTCTATTACATATTCTTCTACGTAGTTGCTTAATTCGCATTGTACGTCAGTATATCTGTTTCCATTTTCATCCATGTACATTTCCATGGGTTCCTTGTTTATGATTTAGTGCTTATGCCTTTGGCAGTCGTCGCATCTCTTCACATTTCACTTATTTCTCAACATTTCATAACCTTCCTGTAACATGTGGAAGTCGGTACTTATAACTCTCCTTGGTCTTCTTATCTTGTACTATACTATGTATTGATTGTATTATGTTTATCTTGTACTATACAAGCTTTTATACTTTCTTAAAAAAATTATTATTTTTCTCTTCGTATTTCATTAAGAATTGGCTGATTCTTATTTTTCATCTCTTCTTATTCTAATTTTTCATTATTATCATTTCCTTTATAATCTTCTGCATTCATATTTGTCTCCTAATGCTATTCCTGAAGCATAAATTCTTAACCTAAATTTGTTTTTCTTCGATAAATCGGGGAATTATATAATAAATGCTTCTTAACATTCAGTAGTCCCTTAACTTTATTTTTTCTAGATAGTCTGTTACGTGGTGCGGCTATTTCTGTAAAATTGATGACAGTTTTTCTATAATAATTTGCAAATGCAACAATCGCTTTGCTTCTTTTGCATTCTGCGGTGTCTGTTTATTCGAAATATTATGTCCTAAGAGTTCCTCTTCTAGAAAACATATGAACATATTTCTGTTCATCGATTTTCCGTCTATGTCGAAAAATAAAATCCATACTTGTTAGTTCTTCTTGCATCGTAAATAAAATTTTAAATATACGGGTCATATTAATAAATAATCAACCTGTTCAGTTATATTGTACTCATTTCATAATTGATGACCTTGCTTACCATGCAACTATATCAAATATCTAATAGTAAGTCGGCTATAAAATTAACCTAATGTCGTTATGTGATGTTTATGCTAGGAATACTGCGTTTTGTTATCATAATAAAATATTATGAGTACGGTTTTTCTTTGATTTCGTATCTTTTTGCAAAGTAACATTTTCTTTGTATATATGGGTCTTTTTCCGAAAAAATAAAAATATCTGCATATTTTGCAATTTTCTATACGCCTTTTTTCTTCAAATATTGATGGTTTTTACTGTGCTTTATAGTTGTTCGACTTTTTTCTCTTTTGTTTTGTTTCTTCCATATAAAATATATAAAAATTTTCCTGGTTATCTATCTTCGGAATAAAACTTCTAATTTATATTTCTCGATTATTTACATTTATGATTCCTATAGGTAACACAATCTTAATCGGTTTATATATTAATTCTTCTGTAAATTCCTTCGCAACTTCTGGTTTCTATATTACTATAACTGTTTTCTTCTGTATTTTGTATCGGTTCGATCTCGAAATTAATTTCGCCTAATATGTACTAATATAGACATATATTTTTCAAAATAATCTGTTCTTCAATTTTCCGCATGTGTGCGTACTTATTTTATTTAATATCGTTTCTTCTCTTGCATATAAATACACTAATTGTATATATTATATTCATTATTTATATTCATTCATACTATATTCATCCTCTACGATTTTGGTACTTCGCATATGTATATTTCTACATTTTTCAATATCTTATTTCCTTTTTCCTATTATATCTCTATATCTTATTGCTCATTTTCCTAACCATTTGATTTTGTTTTTGACGCGAATACTCAGTCTTGGTGAGACTCGGTTTGCTCCAAAAGACAAAATTGGTAGTCTATGCGCCTCACATATTATTTAGTACCTTTCTTACTGTTTGCTTGTGGGTTTTATGTTGTAATATAATTTCCTCTAAGTTCTTTATTGTGGCAAACTTCTTTTTCAATAATTTTCCATTTACTTCATTAAAAAAAAATCATAATTCCAAATTCGTTTTTCCATTTTAATCCATCATGTAGTTACTGTATTGTCGTGCTGGAGCCGCAGGACTCTTAGCGGGTTGGGATTCAAGTACCACCCTAGCTTATCCTCTTAGCAGCCTCCTGCTCGACGTATGTGTGTGTGTGTGTAGTTTTATTTTATGACTAGAGACATAGTCCATTAGCCTATTATGTTTTGAGTTATTAATTAATTTTTTAAACAATTGTTATAGAGAGAACCCGTAACAACAATAAAATCTTAACTTCTATTGACTTACATATAAGTACGTACCTACATTAATTTTTTTTTCATTATATTTTTTAATTTTTTTTTTATTTTATTTTTTTTTTAATTTTTTTTTATTTTCTTTTTATTTTTTTTTATTATTTCTTTTTTTTATTTTTTTTTTATTTTTAGTTTTTTTTTTACTGGAAGGAAAAGGAAAATATATGGTTTTGCTGATTTATTACATACGCCTAGGGGTCTATCAAGGCGATTTGCACAACACAAAATTAGACCACGGATAGAAAGGTTAACAACTGGGTTAAAACAAAGGACTTATATAACTAACTTTTTATGTTTGAAATATATACAATGTTACCATAATACATTTAGAAATTCAATTTCATTTCACGTACGTGGCGAAAAATTATTTCATAAATATGCAAGTTATTGGTTTTTATTAAATCTGATAAATTAAAGGGTCTTTTAATAAGAATTTTTTCCTTATTGATATACTCGTATATTTTTATTATAAATTGGTTTATACATCGTGTATTTAAAGAGCAATTTAAAACTAAATGCTCAATTGAGCCTTCTTCGCCACATTCGCAAAATGGAGTTTCAGCTAAATTAATTCTGAACTTATGTAACGGAGACAGAGCATGGTTAAATCTTATTCTACATAGTATTCTAATCATATCTTTATTAAAATTTGAGTTTTTGAACCACGTTGAGGACTGTATTTTTGGTTTTATATCTTTATAATATAATCCTTTGTTGGATAAATTGTACATTGTTTGCCATGAATTTAACATTTTTTTCCTTAGATGAGAATTTAGATCCTCAATTACACATTTATATTCTGATTCTTTAGATGGTTCATTATATTTAGCAATTTTGTCTACTATTTCATTATTTAATATTCCACAATGAGCTTTTATCCAACAAAACATTACATTAGATCCTCTTAATTTCATTGTACCCACCAGGTTTATTATTTCAGATAACACATAATTAAATCCAATATTGTTATATTTAGAAATATTTTCAATTTTTTGTATTGAGCTTTTACTATCAGAGAATATAACGTAATTAGATTTTGTTCTTAAGAAATTACTAATGTATTTAAGTGCTTCTAATATTGCTATTAGTTCAGCGGTATATATCGAGGTTTTAATATTTAGATCTACTACTGTACTAAATTTTCGATCTGGATCGTAAAAGGCAGATGTAACCTTTAAATCTGATTTAGATGCATCCGAAAAAATATATGAGTAATTAGGGAACATAGACTTTATGTCAGCTTGGAACATGCTATTCCGGATATATTGTGGGAATTCTGAGTAGTCTCTAAGATATCCTACTTTTATGCTGTCCAAGTGTTCTAATTCTATTTTAAAACATGGTAATTCTCTTGATGTCGAAATGTCCTTACTAAGTTGTATCCTTACGTATTTGTACGATTCAATAATAGGAATTGTAGGCTTTTTTTGCCAATATTCCTTGACTAGATCGTAAATACTGAGCTCGAAGCATTTTTGGACTACCGGACTTTTCTTTGCATACATTTTTAATAAAAACTTCTCCGTTAAGTAATCTCTTCTGAAATTTAGTGGAGGTTCATTGCATTCTACGTTTAAATTTGAAATGGGTGTACTCTTAAGTGCGCCTATACTTATTCTTAAGACTTTATTTACTAGCCTATCTAATTTCTTCAGGTGAGTCTTCGCTGCTTGACTATAAAAAATTGACCCATAATCTATTATTGAACGAATATAAGCTTTATAAAAGGTAAGCGTAATATTTGGATCAGCTCCCCAACTTGTATGACACACTGATCTTATTGCATTTAATCCTTTTTCTGTTTTTGTTATTAAGCGGTCTATGTGTTCGTTCCACAATAACTTCCTATCTATTACCATACCCAAATAGTTAATGGATGATTGAACCTCAAAATTAACGTTATTGAATACTATGGATTGTGGTAATCTATGTTTTTTGGAGAATATACATGCTTGGGTTTTCTTTGTAGAGATGCTGAGACCTATATTAAAATAATACTCTTCTATTGTCGAAAACATTTCACTCATTATATTGATACCTTGATCGATTTCAACTTTAGGTACGTATATACACACATCATCAGCAAACTGTAGAACATTTCCTCTTGTATTAATTTTGTTGTGTAAGTCTGAGGTATAAATAAGATATAGTAAAGGACTAAGGATGCTTCCTTGCGGTAACCCAACATTAGAAATTCTTGGATCCAATAGTTCATTATTGATTTGAAGTTGTAGATTCCTATTTGAATACAATTTTATTATTCTTTTACCAAAGTCACTGGGTATTCCTATCTTTTCCATTTGTTGATAGAGGATATTTAATTTGATATTATCATATGCACCTTCTACATCTATGAATAGAGATACCAGGGATTTACGTTCAGAAAAGGATATATTAATGTCTAGGATAAGGTTAGCTATATTTTCTGATGTCGATCTTAGTTTACGAAACCCATATTGTGTATCACTAATTTTGTTATTTTTCTCTAACCATAATTCAAGTCTTCTCTTTACCATCCGTTCGAATGTTTTTAAAATACACGATCCTAACGAAATTCCTCTATATGAATCCGCTGAGTCTATATCTTTATTTGGTTTTAAAATCGGTATAATTACATAATCCTTCCATGAATCCGGAAATTCAGCTTTCATCCATATTAAATTAATTATATTTAACAATTTTATTTTCTGACACCTTGGTAAGTAATACAGCATAATATAATGGACATTGTCTAAGCCAGGAGCAGTATTTTTATGACACTTTAAACTATATTCTAGTTCTTTTAGAGTAAATTCATTTAACAAATAGTTTGAATTATTATTATTCACTTTTTTAGGATGGTTTACATTTAAATTTGGTGAAACCCAGGGCGGAGCTAACTTATTTAAAAATTCTTCAGTCCAATTATCTTTCTTTACTTGATTTTTTGGGACATTATAAGTATTTTTGATTTTTTAATTTCTTTCCAAATTTCTTGGACCGGAGTATTTTTATTTAATTTATTACAAAATTCTCGCCAAGAAGCTTTTTTACTTTTTAATATTGTTTTTTTCTTAATTGCCTCTGCTTTCTGATATTTTATGTAATTTTCATATGTACTATTTCGTTTAAATTCTAAAAAAGCTTCTTGCTGAAATTTTATAGCTTGTGCACATTCTGGGTTCCACCATTTTTTATTAAACTTACTATTGATCGTCATTTTTTTCTTAGGTATTGATAATTCACAAGCATCATTAATTATATTGATAAATGTATTATATATGTTATTAATATTTTCATCAGTATTTATGTCTTTGGTGTCAATAGTTTCAAGAATCAAAGAAAATAACGACCAATGTGCTCTGTTCACGTTCCATCGGGTTCTCTCATTAACTATTGTTATACTATCAACATCGCTTTCAATTATTATTGGAAAGTGATCAGAACCTAGAGCTACATTTTTTACGTTCCAATCAAAACAGGAAGATATGTCACTGGAACATTTAGTTATGTCCACAGCTGATTTATTTCTACTGTATAATCTAGGTATTATAGTTTCGGCCCCATTATTTAAAAAACATAACTCACAGTCTTCTATTGCCGTTAATAGACTAAGTCCAGCCCTATCATTCTGATCGCAACCCCATGCATTATGGTGACAATTAAAGTCTCCTGCCACCAAAAATGGTGTACTTAAACTATTAAAAAACTTTTTCCATTCACTCTCTGATACGTTTAAATTTGGTTTTGCGTACACTGAATATATATTAAGAACTTTATTTGATTTTAATTTGACTGTTATTGACATACTCATAACCTGATTGATTTTATGATAATTTGGATGACCTGTGAACTGAATGTATTTGTTAGTTAAAATAGCTAATCCTCCACCATCATCTCTATCTCTCCGAAATATATTATAACCACTGAAATTAATATTATTTTTTTCTTTTAACCACGTTTTACTAATTATAGCTCAATCAATATTATTTTCAGAGACGTCAAATTGATTCGAACGAGTACATACCGCTCTGTGAATCAGTGTAAAAATTTGCCGTTTATCACAGTAAATACCAGTTTTTAAAAGTATATTACAATCAAAAAGTGATTAGTGATTGTTGTGTAGTAGAGTTTTTAACGTGAAAAGCTGTAATATTATTCAGTAATAAATTTATTATTAATACTTTTCTAACTAAAACAATCAGCTGTGTTGACATTTTTTTTGCCATATTCGACATAAGTCAGTCCTATCAAGGACGGGCTCGTCGAAATTTTAGACAGGCAACCAGTAATACAGACATGCGTTACATTTGCTGCCTATCACTTGAAACTTTAATACAATAAAATCATAAATAGTTACTTTTGACTACATGAGTAACAACTTAAATCAATGTTCTCCTACAGTTAGCAACACCATGTCTGGAAACAACATCATCAGTAATAATCCAAACTCATATGCAACTGCTACGATGTCAAAACCCAAACCGAAATATCCCAAAAAAGATCAAGCAATATTAATACATGCTGAACCAAACTTAGTACTACTCGACTACGTCAAAGCCATAGGTAACATTGTTAGTCCCAAAAACATATGTTTCGCCTCAAGAATTTCCAATAATCGGATATGCATCTACTTAACAAACTCTGAACTCGTCGAACATATTTTAACAGAAAATCCTACGATTACAATCAACTCTGTAGAACTACCCGTAAGAAGACTGGTAACCCCAGCCAAGAGACTAATAATCTCTAACGTCTGTCCATCAATACCTCATGAAATTATAGAAAAACACCTTCAAGATCTAGGTCTTCAACTTGCTTCACCAGTGTCACACATCAAAGCTGGAATCCCCGGTGATGAATTCACGCATATTATGAGCTTCAGAAGACAGGTATACGTTACCCCAACTACAGATAGCCTTGAAATCGAAACATCATTAATAATTCCATTCGACAATAATTCATACAGAATATTTCTCTCTACTGACAAAATGGCATGTTTTCTATGCAAAAAACATGAACATACAGCAAATAACTGTCAAAATCCCCCTAACAATCCTCTCCCAAATGAACAAACGTCCCCAGCTGAACCCATCACTGCTACCTCAATATCAAACAATATGGCACCGCCAAACACAACACAAAATTCGGTTCTCAGTCAACAGATAAAAACTGTCGAGATATCGACCACTTCTATCGCCACAAACAATGAATTTCTTCCTCCTACCACTGGTCAGAAACGAACTCGTTCTGACTTCAGCGATTCTATCTCCCAAGAAACATACACATCTACTAACTTACCCGTCAAAGACATAAAAATGCCTTCACCCGATGCAAGCGTGCCCATAAAGCATAAAACTAAAAAACCCAAGAAAGTCGCACCCGATCAGTCTAAATTAACCGCCTCCTCTGTTCTCACAATTAATAAACTTTATCAAGAAAATCCAAACTTATTCTCCTTACCGGTTGAAAATTTTCTTGCCTTTCTGGAAAACTCATTCGGCAGTAATAACCCTCTACAAGAAGCACAGCAGTTCACTCAAAATGTTCGATCATTACTCGACGACATCTTTAGAATATACCCTTCACTGGAAGATAGAACAATTAAGAATAGATTCACAAGGATTTCTAAGAAAATTAAACAGCAACTTAATTTCGACAATTCAGAAATTGAAAGCACAACATCGCAATCTACAAATAATGATGAAGATTATCTCACCGACTCTTCTCTGACCTCTCAATGTTCTCAATGTTAAAAATATTTTACTTTCACGTTAGTGCAGTGGAACTGCGATGGGTTCTACCCTCGCCTAGAACGCTTACAACAATTAATCAATAATACAAAAGCAGATATTATCTGCCTTCAAGAAACCAATTTCAAGGAAAACACATAGACGTGAACTTAAAAACTTTGAAGGTTTCCATTTCCTTCGGCCTACGTTTACAAGAGCAAGTGGGGGAACATCTATCTTCGTGTCTAATGATTTATTCTCTATGCAATATATCCTAACCACCAATTTGGAGGCCATAGCAATAACTGTCTGGTGTCCCGATCGAATAACCATATGCAGTACATATATTCCACCTAATTATAACTTAACAGAAACCGAGTTAGATGACTTAATTCGCCAACTTCCCAGTCCTTTTATACTAGTTGGAGACTTTAACGCCCATAATACCATGTGGGGCTCAAAGAAAACATTTGGTAGAGGAAAAACCGTAAAAAACATGTATTATTGAGTTGCAATAATACATGTCTGATGAATAGTGGAGCCAGTACATATTTTAACATCGCCTCGATCTAAGCATATGTGATCCCAAGTCTGCCGATTCACTCTCATGGTATACTTTAGATAGCTTATATGATAGTAACCACTTTCCGATAGTCATAACAAATAGCAATAAAAAATTTTGTACCATTACTAAATGGAATATCGCTAAAGCGGACTGGAATAATTTTCAAACTAGCGCCGAAGATCATATTTTATTAATTCAACAATCTGAAGATATAGACGAGGCAATAACTCTCTTTAATAACTGCATTATTATGTCTGCAGAAAATCATGTAAAAAAAATAACAATATGCCCCTCAAAAAAAGCAGTACCATGGTGGAATTCAGAATGTGAACTAAGTGTACGTCAATGCAAAACTGCCCTCAACAGATATCGAAAAAGAAGAACTCAAGAAAACCTAATATATTTCAAAAAGCTAAGAGCCAAAGCGAAATATGTCCTTAAAAAAAGCAAAAAAGATTCCTGGCAAAATTTTGTCTCTACAATTACTAGTGATACTCCACCATCTCAAGTCTGGATAAAAATAAGACAAATGAAAGGTCATAAAACACCTCCAAAAATTCCAGCAATATCATTGAATGGAAAAGTTATAACAGATAACCAGACAATTGCTCAAATCATGGCTGAAAGTTTTGCATGGAAATTTAGGTCTGATGTGGAACAGATTGAAAGTTCAAATGACCAGAATATACAAATTTCTCTTAACCCACAAATTAGTAGTCACGACATTGATGCTATTAACCTTCCTTTTACACAAGAAGAATTAGCACTTGCACTATCCTCTTGTAAGAACTCCGCCGCTGGACCAGACAATATCCCAATTATATTCATCAGAAATTTATCTCATTCCAGCCTCGCAACACTGCTGAATCTTTATAACAAGATATGGCAAACTCAGCAATTGCCCAAACTGTGGCGGGAATCAATTATCATACCAATAAAAAAATCTGATCTACCCTCGAACCTAACAAAATCCTACAGACCTATCTCTCTAACCTGTTCATTATGTAAACTGTTTGAGAAAATGATTAATTCAAGATTAACATGGCTTCTCGAAAAATATGCAATAATTGACTCATCGCAATCCGGTTTCAGACGTCACCGTTCAACCCTAGACAATTTAGTTCTACTACAAACACAAATAGCTTCCGCTATTTCAAATAAACAGGATTTGATCGCTACTGTCTTTGATATTGAAGGAGCTTTCGATACTATCTCGCGTCAAGCCATTTTTGAAAAGCTTCGTCAATACAAGATAACAGGAAATATTTACTCCTTCATAAAAAACTTTTTACAACAAAGAACGTTCAAAGTGAAAACAAATGGAGAAATTTCGGGGACATTCGGGCAAAATAATGGAGTTCCACAAGGTTCTGTACTTAGTACAACACTGTTCATTCTTGCAATAAATGATATTTGTTCCAGTATTTGTCCACCAGTCAAGCACTTAATATATGCAGATGACCTTATTTTATATTGTCAGGGAAAAAGTACAATCGCCACCTGCAACGTACTCCAAACCGCTGTAAATCAACTTAGCGAATGGTCCAAAAAAACCGGATTAGCTCTTTCAACGACTAAATCAAAATTAATTCGGTTTAGCAGAAGATCCTGCAGCCAAAGTTCAATTATCACCCTTAATGGAACTCCATTGCAACTAGTCACCCATCAAAAAATACTTGGTTTAACGTTTGACAGTAGGCTAACTTGGAAACAGCATATTAGTGTATTAAAGGGCAATGCAATGAAGAGACTCAATATCATCAAGGCACTATCAAAGTACACATGGGGTGCGGACAAAACCATCTTACTTAATATATATAGAGCTTTAATCCGCTCAAAACTGGACTACGCCAGCATCATATACATGTCTGCATCAAAATCTGACTTAAAGCTACTGAACTCTGTGCATAACACTTCTATTCGTCTTTGCTTAGGCGCTTTCAAATCTAGTCCCATAGATAGCCTTTACTGCGAGGCTAATGAACCACCTCTCTGGATTCGACGAGAGTATCTTCTTCAATCTTACTTTGCTTCCGTATCCGCAAACCCATCCAATCCAGTCTACCATTTAATTACTTCAACATCGCCTAGGAGACCTCGCAAAGGATCCAATCAATAATAGATATCCAGAAATTAACTCTAAGAAACACCATCGACCTTACTAAAACACATCCCTTCCCAATCCCAGATACTCCGCCCTGGAATACACCAATCCCACATTCAATCACTTCCCTATTAGAATACAGTAAACATGAAACCTCAAGCCTTCTCATAAGGCAACACTTTAAAGAAATCATAAGCAGGAACAAATTCCAAACAATTTTGTATACAGATGCCTCCAAAAGCGAAGCAGGCGTTGGATGTGCCGTTACCACACATGATGAAGTAATAAAATCGTGGTGCATTTGTCTGATTGGAGAATCTATTGCAACACTGGCTGAATGACTAATGTCAATGCCATTAAAAAAAAAAAAAAAAAAAAAAGTAATAAAATCATCTTTTTTACCGAGTATATGCAGCGTATATACTGGAGAACTTTATGCGATACTAGAGGCTTTTAAAAAACTAAAAACAGATCATAAAAACCAAGCAATATGCACAGACTCCCTGTCGTCACTACAATCGATTAAAAGCCTATACTCTCAGCATCCCTTAGTGCAAGAAATCCATAGGATACACAGTGCTCTCGCTTTTCAAGGTGTAGATGTCACGATCATCTGGCTACCATCCCATGTCGGCATCCCTGGTAATGAAAAAGCAGACCAATCAGCCAAGCAAGCTTCTTGTGTAAACAGTAAATCCTCAAAAGCTCAACATATTCAAATCTGTAATGACTTAAAGCAAATTTTTAAGCAACAACAGTATCATACCTGGCAAACCTACTGAAACACAATCAAGAGTGCATTACATGAGATCCGGCAAACTGTTGAAAAATTTGAACTTCCAAAAATGTCTAGAAAGGAAAAAGCTGTCATCCGAAGGTTAAGAATAGGACTTACCCGATTTACACATGAGTATTTAATGAAATCCGTGCCGAAGCCCAATTGCCAAATCTGCTCAAGTGTATTAACTGTGAAACATATCCTAATCGAGTGTCCCCGGTACGCAAAACACAGAGTGCAACATAAACTAAAGCCAAATATCAAAGACATTTTAAACTCGCCCGATCAAGTCTTTAAGCTAATTGGTTTCTTGAAAGACATTAAGTTGTTTAACAGAATATGAGATGAATTCATTATCTGCGAGAATGCGACTTAAATTATTTTTAAAATCGTCAAACATTTTTATATTGTCTAAAGTTATTGAGTTATTCTTTAATACATTTTTAAAAGTGCTTATAATCATATCACAAACATAGTTTATTTTACAGTTTTTATTTAAATTTGCGCTCATTGTTGATTGGGAATAGTTAGGGATATTTCTATAATTTTGATATACCGGTTGACTACTAGTAGATGGAGATGAAAGAATCTCCTTATGCTCGTCGGAATATCCTGAACGGGGATAATTAGGATAACCTTCTAAATTTCGTCTGCGTTTAACTGGTACTGAGTAACGAGTGCTTTTATTTACATTCTTTGTCACCGTTGCGTAACTATGATCATATTTTTTATTAGCCTCACTATAGGATAAATTTTCTGTGGCCATATATGTTTTAATTTGTTTTTGACAATGAAATTCTTCACAATTTTTCCTATCGTTGCTTCATGACTTCCTTTGCATAAAATACATGATGTCAATTGCGAATTACAAGAATTTGTTTCATGTTCATTGCCACATTTTCCACATCGAATATTACCTCTACATTGTGCACTAACGTGACCGTACCTCATGCATTGTCTGCATTGAATTACTCGTGGAACATATATGTCTATATCGTAAATAATTTTTTCTATTACTACCTGTGTAGGTATCATTTGGCCCTTAAAAGTAACAATAACTGCCATTGTCGGGAGTAACTCACCATTTACCTTTCGTTTTATTCTCCTTACTTCATAAACTTTAAAATTATTTCCATATTTAGGTTTAATTATGTTTAATAAATCATCGTCTTTAATATCCTTGTCAATACTTTTTATTACACCTTTTTTGTATGTAAAGAAAGTGGGTATATAAGCCTCGTAATTTTTTTCCTGAAATACTTTAGACTCGACTAATTTGTTGGCACTATTGAATGAATTTAATTCGACTTTAACTTTATTTCTACCAGTTACAGAAATATTTAAAATGTTATCCCTGATCTCCGGTTCTGCGTTTAAAATTAATCTTGCAGTAGAAATTTTATGAAACTTACCTATGTTTCCTTCTTTACTTTGCACAAATACATAATATTATGGACCTTGGTCTGTTGAACTATATTTATTTTAGTATAGTAGTAGTACATAGTCTACACTATAATAAAGAAAATATTTAAATATTACCACAATGTAGACTGCATCCTAGTGTGAGCAACAGGGCCCACTGTGAATGAGGCGATTTGCGATATTCTGGGTGATTTGAGCTACGAACTGTCTTCTTTATGTGTGTGTGTTTTGATTAGATTTTCTTCTCACTCTGGGCTTTTTGTAATATTTTGTCCCTATTGGGGGGTTTTTTATTTTTCCCTCTGGTTTTGCGTTAGTCTAATATTTGTTGTTTTGGTCTTTTGTGCTTCCATCTGTGGAAAGCGTCATACCTCATTATCTCTCGTAGGATGTGACTAGGGTGGTTCTCTAGTTCTGCGAATTTTATCCTAGCTTTTTCTTTCATTGTGTCAGTCACTCTGATTTGCTGTAACTCTCTGAACAGGAATCTTTCAGCTACGTATCTTGGTACGTTTACCGCTTCTCTTAGGCTTTTGTTGTGTTGTGCCTGTATTTTCTTTTTCGTTGTGTTGCATATATGTCCCCATGCAAGTGATGCGTATGTCAGTATAGGAAGGACTATACTGTTTATTAGCCTTATTTTGGTTTTTATGCGTAATTTGCTTTTCCTTCCCGCTAGGCCTCTTATTGCGGCCCTTGCCATGTTGGCTTTTTGTACTGTGGCTTCTACGTGTTTATTGAAAGTTAGTCCTTTGTCCATTATTACTCCGAGGTATTTCGCTTCGCTTTTCCACTCAATGGGATTTTCTTGCACTGTGACCTGTTCTTCTGGTTGTTCTCGCCTCTTTTGGAAGAGTACAGCTTGTGTCTTGTCTGAATTGATTTTAATTTTCCACTTTAGACTCCATTCTTCAATGTCGTCTAACGCTGTCTGTAGATTGGTGACTGCTATGTCTACATTTCGGTGTTTGGCCGCTATCGCTGTGTCGTCAGCATAGAGACTTAATAATGTACCTGGTGTTCTAGGTATATCTGCTGTGTATATCGTGTACAGCAGAGGTGACAGTACCGCTCCCTGTGGTACTCCAGCTTCCGGGTTCCCGAGTTCGGATAGGACTTGTCCTATCCGGACTCTGAAACTGCGGTTGCTCAAGTAAGAAGAGATCAGCCTTGTCATTGCTCCGCTGTACCCGTAATCTCTCATTTTGTATAGTAGTCCCTTATGCCAGACTCTGTCGAAAGCTTTACTTACGTCCAGGAATGCAGCTCCTGTATACTGTCTGTCGTTAAATCCTGCTGCTATGTACTCTGTTAGTCTGAGTACTTGTAGCTCGCTAGAGTGTTCTGATCTGAAGCCAAATTGGGCTTCTGGTATGATGTTTAGTCTGTCTGTTTCAGCTTGGAGTCTGCTGAGTATCACTCTTTCTACTATTTTGCTGATTGCTGGTAGTAAGCTTATCGGCCTGTAGTTTTGTGGGAATGTGCTGTCTTTTCCGGGCTTCGGTAACATTATGACATGGGCCTCTTTCCATCTATTTGGGAATTTTTTGAACCTTAGCATTGCGTTAATGATGTTTGTTAGATAAACAATGGCTTTTGCTGGTAGATACTTTAGAGCTCTGTTCGTAATTTGGTCTGGACCGGAAGCCTTTTTTGGTGAGCTGTTCTTGATTAGCTCATTTATCTCCTCCGGTGTTGTTGGAGGGATAATTTCGTTTGGGTTTTCCGGTATTTCTCTTTGTCTTTCGACTTCTTCTATGAAGTCGATGTCTTCGTCTGGGTGGTAATTTAATGTACACTCTCTCTCGAGAGTACTCCTCATTACCTCTGCTTTTTCCTCTGTGCTGTATACTATACCATTTTCTCCGTGTAGTGGGGAATTGGTTTTCTGTCACTTCGTAGGATTTTTTGCAGTTTCCAAATATTTTGCATATTTGGACTTTGTTCTTCCATGTCCCTTATGTGGTTTTCCCAGCTTTCACTACGGTGTTGTTGTAGTGCTGTTTTGACCTCTCTGTTTAATCGATTTGCTCTGTTTTTGTCTGCTTGGTTTCTTGTTCTTCTTGCTGTCTGTTTAGCTCTGTTTTTTTCCCTTATCAAGTCTTTTATTACTTGAGGTATATCCTTGAATCTGCCCGTTTGCATTACTACTTCCTGTTCAGTAGTGCTATTCCTGATTGCTTGTTGGATGATGTTTTCCAACTCTAGGACCTTATCTTCTATTTCTCGTGGATTGTTTATCACTGGGACAATGTTTATTCCGGTGCTCACGAGTCTCTTGAAGTTTGTCCACTTTGTTTTCTTTTTGATCTTTTTGGTTGTGCTTTCTTCCTCCCACGTTCCTAGTTCTAATAGGATAGGGTTGTGGTCAGTTGTACCTTCATTTAGTGTTTGTAGTTCTGTTTGTAGTCCTAGGTTTTTTGCAACTACTATGTCTATATGCGTTGGAAGTGCGTTACCTGGGTAATGCGTTGGGTCTGTGGGGCCCATTGCCATGACTTCTTCGTTATTTTCTATGTACGCGTTTAGTAGTCTTCCATTTCTGTTCGTAGCTCTATCATTCCAGTTAGGGGATCTTGCGTTTAGGTCTCCTAAGCGGATCTTGCGGTCTTACGTAGGCGGAGGTAATTCTGACTTCTCCTTGCCTCATTTCTAATCTTATTGTTGTGGCTTGCATAGTTACTAGTTGCGGTGTTAATAATCTAGTGTGTTTTATGCCTTTTTTCACAAGTATTGCTGTGCCACCTGCTCTCGCTGTGTTATCGTTCCTATATACGTCGTATCCTGGGAATTTGATATTAACGTTGTTCGTGAGTTTTGTTTCTTGAATGGCTACGACGTCCATTTCGTATCTATTGACCAGTTCGTCCAGAATATTCTGGTTGGTCCTTATACCCCCTGGATTCCAGGAGCCTATCCTCAAGTATCCCCTATTAGTTTGCACTAGTTCAGTGCTAACTTGAAATCTTTTATCGCTTCATTCACTACCCTAGTGAGTAGTTTCTTTACGGAGTTCACTAGGCCGTCTTGATGTTGTTTCGAGATGAGGATGGTTTTCTCATTCTCCTGGGGTTTTGCTGTCTGGGCGTAGGATAGCCCAGTGGGAGCTGTTTGTGGCCTGCTTTGCGTTACTGGCCTTTGTCTCTGTTGTTGTTGTTGTCTGCCCCAGGTTGGACATCTGGGACAGCCTCTGAAGTTGGCCGGGTGTTGACCTTTGCAGTTGGCACATTTTGCCTTCTGCTCTTTTGGCATCGTGCAGCTCCTCGTTTCATGCTCCTCGCCGCACTTTACACATCGAGGTGCTTTGAAGCACGCCCTTTGTGCGTGGTGGTAGCCCTGGCAGTTGAAGCATTGTGTGGGCCCTGTTGCTTTTCTCAGCTCCTCTATTCGGACTTTCATGTGCATCAGGTTAGTGATGCGCTTTAGTTTTTCCACGTCCTCTCGTTCCACCGTCATAACGAACATTGGCAAGTTCCTTTTGTCGGGTTTTCTCGATATCATATTCTTGACCGACAATACTCCAATATTGTGGTCTTCCAATATCTCATCGTGAATACCCTTTGGGTCTGTTGAAGATGGTAGCCCTCTTAAAACCATTCTTGGTTTTATGTCCTCCTCCAGTGGAAATGCTATCCACTGGATTTTCGTCTCCTCATTGAATTTTTCAATGATTTTTACCATCTTCCTGTAATCTTCAGGGCTTTTTGCTTGGATAAGCGTTTCTCGGCCGCTTCTGGACAGTTTGTTGTTTGTTATAACCTGCTCTTTTTGGGCGATGTTTAGTATGGCCCCTGTGTAGTTCACACTCTGTAATTTAATTACAGGTGGCTTTGGTACCCAAGTTTTCTTGGGTACCTCTTCTATGTCCATCTGTGTCGGTGTTGGAGAGTGTCGATCAACTTGCGCATCACTATCCTGTGCACCTTCTTGGGGTTTGGTGGGGGTGAGTGGGGGGAAATCTTCTTTTTTCTTTGTTTTTGTTGCTTCTTTGGGCTTTTCCTCTTGTTGTTTTTTGTTTTTTGGAATTGCTCCTGTAGCCTTCTTTTTGGTTATGGCCTGGTTTTCCAGGTTATCTTCTTTGTTCTTCGGTGCCTGTTTTTCCAGGGTTACCTCAGTTTTGCCCTCAAGTTGGTCGAACTTTTTGTCCATGTGATCGATTATGGACTTTTGGGAGTTTACAATTATATCTTGTAACTCCTCTATCTTCTTTTTGAGGGCGTTGTTTTCGGTTTCCTTTTCTTGTAGGAGCTTCTTTAGTATTTGCAGTTCAGACTTTTCGTCCTCGCTGCTCTTCTTCCTGATCCTCTTTCCTGCTTTTGGCGTTTCGTCGTCCGTAGTTTCTTCTATTGTGCGGTTTCCCTCCGCACGGGCTTTTGTCCTCCTTTTCTTCGTCTTGGGACGCTTAAATTCGTCCGTGGCATGGGCTTCCCAGTCATCTACTACGGGGAGGTCTTTGAAAACATCGTAGTTAGTTGATGTTTCGTGTCCGTCGGAAGCGTCGTGGGACAGTAACGCGTTATAGATGTTACCGTGGAGTTTCCTCTCACGGCAACCATCGGGGTTGGATGGGTTCGCGTTACGGGTCGGCGGAGACCGTGAACGGTCCATTGTGGGGGCGGGGCCTAATCAAAAAATTTGAAAGAAGGCTTTTTTGTTGTCCGTCTGGCCCGTTGCCAGCACGGATTCTGGGTGCCACCCAGTGACCTAACGCGGTTGTTCACGCTCTAGGCAGAACTAGGGCGGGGATCCTCTTGCGTTTCTCAACTCTCTGACCCTGGGGCCGTGTCTGCCAGATATAGAATTCTAAAAAACTATATCCCACAGTGTCATCCCAACGGAGGCACAGAGAGTATCCCGACGGGCAAAGCCCGTATGCTTTTTCGCTTCCCTACGCCGCAATTTTGGCCTCCGTGAATATCTGATTTAAAAAACAAATCTCCCCGGCTAACCTAGTTACGACGTAAGGTTTTGCCTCTGTTTTTCAGGCCTAGGCGCTGTTAACGCCAAGTCACCGCTGCCGTGCTTACATTCACGGCTTGAACTAACAAGTTCAGCTCGGACTTGGTCGTTGCAGCTCCTCGGCGGTGTCTCTCTTCTCGCTGTGGCACGTCTGCACTGTTCGACTGCTGGAGTCGAACTTTTTGACCTAACTCTAAGCCTGTTAAAAAATCTACTTCTGTCACTGTATTTGTATTCGCGTGCGGCGCGTAATATGCTCTCGCTGTGCATCTATTTCTGTGGCATCTCACCTGTGTCCATTGATTATTATTTCTTCTTCGTTGTGATTGCCAATCTCCTCTGTTTCTATTACGATATATCCTCGTATGATGTCTTTCATATTCACTTATATTTCTATAATTTTTGTTTCTATATTCTTTTCTTTCTTCGAATTTATTTTTATAATATCCATATATTGCATTCTTACTTTCTTTTCTCATATCAAAATCGTATTTCTTCCTGTAATTTAACACTCTTCCTTGTGTCCTATCTTCTGTCTCGTCGATGGATAAAAATTTGTACTTTACCTCTTGTGGGGTTGTAAAGTTGCCTGCCTCTAATATTATCTTGACTTTGTCTGCGCTGGCATTATATTTCATTGTAGCTACTACTGCCTCTGTTGTGTATTTTTTCACTAGTTCCAATGGCATTCCTTCCTCTACGTATGCTACTTTTAGCTGTTCCGCTAATTCTTCAACTTCAGATGCATAGACCTCTGCATCTTTATGTCCTTGTCTTTTCTTCGCCAATTTAGCTATTATCGTCTTCGGACTGTCGCCTCTCAGTTCTCTCTTCAGTGCCTCTGCTATTCTTGCGATTGTATCTTCTGTAGTTATAACGTTTCTGGCCTTATTAGTTAATCTTGTCTTTATTAATGTTATCGCTGTTTCCTCGTGTCCTATCGCTATATTCTCAAGTAGTTCAAGTGCGTCTAAAAATGACTGCAGTTTATCTGCTCTCCCATCAAACGCGCTGGGTAACACCTTGCTTGTGTAATTTAAAAATTCGTTGATTGTAAGAGCCATACTTATTTCTTGCTCTATGTCGCTATGTTCTTCCTTCTTTATAGGTTGTTGTTTCTTTGTCATAGGTAAAGAAACTGGCTTAAAATCTTCTACATTTTGTGTATATTCTTTATATGAAATTTCCATAATATTATTATCGTTTACAACTTTTCTCTCTCCTGTGAGTCCTTGTATTTGCAATGATTCGGCTGTTTCAATGAAGGTATTTAAATCTTCTTGTCTAATTTGTACTTCTTCATGGTATATAAATTGTAGTAAGTCTCTTAGTGCTTCGTAAGTCACGTTTGTCAAAATTACTATAGGATGTTGACAGGGATTTGACTTAAAAATTTCCTTAAAATATGGGCTACAAACCGAAAGAACCATTTTATGCGCTTTTATCCATTTTCCTTGTGCTGAAAGCGTTACGTCTACAAAATCTTGACTCTTCCATAATGCATTTATTCCTGAACTTATATTTTCGTGGAAATTGTTCCAACGCAATGAAAATTTTTCTGATGCCATGGTCAATTGTCTTTAAAAGTTCTTCTAAATTATTTTCCTTCCTTATAAATGTAACAATAATTCTAAATATCCTAATTTAAATAGTAAAACAAAAAGTCATATCAAATTTTTTCGTCTATATTATTTAAAGAATTTGTCATCTAAGCAAATTCATGCCATTCATGGTAAATAACGTCGTAATTTAAAATTTCCGATCTGTCGGTGTATTTTCATGGTCAACAATATAAATATTTTTAAAAATATACCTTTAGTAAATAAAATGTATGACACATTTGTTTCATTCAAACAATAGAATTTGCTATATAAAGTAATTTAGTGAAAACTTAAAAATAAATTATATACTCTACTTTCAAAGCAATAAAAATTGTATATTCAACATTCTGAACTAGTTAAATTCTTTATATTTCTAATAATTTTTCTCAAATAATAATTAATAATTTCAATCTGTTAGACTGTATTTATATAAGGGATAAAAAATAAATTTACTCACATAATACATTTAACATATGGTTTTTGTTAATTCACTTTTTCCATAGTCCATTTTCCCATTTACTGTCCATTGTCCTTAGCTGGAATGCTGTCGCGGGGCTCTCGGCTGGTCTGGTCCGGAATTTCCTTATCTCTTGATGCATTTTCCCATTTCGAAATGCATTGGTTCCATATAACATTTAGTATGCAAATTTCCATCTAAACTTCCAGTGGGATTTTCTTCTCATCTTCTCTGGATGAAGATTCCTGGTTTCTACCACTTTAGGATCGCCATGTAATAAATAATGCTGCATATGGTAATATTATCGTGGGTAGTAAATAATATGTTGTAACTTAGTTGCCCATTTATTAACCACTGCTTGTACAATCTTTCACTATTAATTAACCTTAAATATATCAGTACTTAATTGACGATGACGATAGATGATGCCTTACTGGCCATAGTGTCGGTATATTAATTAAGATCCCTGAGAGAATGATTGTTGGAGCTTTTATAGTAGTCCTTGCTGTATCAGCAAATGTTTACTTATTAGTATGTCAAGTTTGGGTGCTTGACATACAAGTGAAACACAAAGGTGTTTCTGGAGCTGATATCGGTTCGGATCATAATCCAGTAGTATCTGTGATAGAAGCTAGACCAAAGAAAATAAGAAAAGCCATCATTCCAGCATTAGACTTAAGCCAGCTTAAAAATGAACATCTACAACAAACAGTGCGAGAAGAAATAAACACCAGCCTCAGTGTAGCAGAAAGCCAAATCCGCAGAACAGACAACATAGATGAAAAACTTAAGTATATAAATACTATAATAAGAACTACGGGAAAGAAACACCTAACCAAATCTGCAAAGAAACATAAGGTGTGGATGACACCAGACATTCTAGAACTAATGGATGAAAGACGTAAAATGAAGAATAATGCAGAAAAATACAAAGAGGTTGATAAGAACATAAAGCAAAGAATAAGAAATGCCAAAGAATCATGGATTACAGAACAATGTGTAGAAATGGAAAACTATGAAAGAAAGTATGACACGTTCAATATACATAAAAAAGTAAGAGAAATTACAGGAACCCAAAGAAGACGTCAAATAAGTTTGCTTAAGAACAAAGATGGAAAGATTATTATAGATTTAACAGAGAAAATTAATAGATGGAGTGAATACATAAGAGAATTATTTGAGGACAACAGAAATAACATTGTTCTGATATATGGCGAAACGGGACCTGAAATTCTAAAATGTGAAGTAGAAATGGCACTTAAAAATTCCAAAACTGGGAAGGCAAATGGACCGGATGAGGTTCCTACCGAATTGCTAAAGCTCTTGAATGATGAATCAATAGGTATAATATTGCACTTATTTAATACAATATACAATACTGGCATTATACCTCAAGAGTGGCTGTTGTCTACATTCGTTACACTGCCAAAGAAATCTAATGCTAAAGAATGTTCAGAACATCGAAACAATATCTTTAATGAGCCACCTACTAAAAATATTTCTAAAAATCATCCACAACCGAGTTTATCAAAAGTTGGAGTCAGATATTAGTAATACACAGATGGGGTTCAGAAAAGGGCTTGGTGCTCGAGAAGCTCTCTTCGGTTTGAATGTTCTCACACAAAGATGCCTAGACGTTAATCAGGAGGTACATACGTGTTTTATCGATTTTGAAAAAGCGTTTGACAGAGTACGCCATGATAAGCTTAGAGAGATTCTTGAAAGGAAGAACATAGATAATAAAGATCTGCGAATAATTCTCAATCTATATTGGAATCAGAAAGCTAACATCAAAATAGAAACTGAAACATCACAAGCAATAGAAATACGTAGAGGAGTACGACAGGGTTGCATTTTGTCACCTCTGTTATTTAATGTATATAGTGAAAGCATCTGTCAGGAAGCCCTTTTACAAGCAAACGGAGGAATCGTAATTAATGGAGAGATTGTAAATAATATTCGATACGCGGACGACACTGTACTAGTTGCAAGAACAGTAGAAGAATTACTTACAGACATAAATACTGCTTGCAACAATTATGGTATAAATATCAATATTAAAAAAACCAAGTATATGGTCTTCAGTAAAAACATGACACAACCAGCGTATATTATCACTACGATTAAGAATGCTGAGAGGCTATGTATTTAACACGCTATTATACGGTGTAGAGGCCTGGACTCTCAAACAGAACAACATGAAAAATATTGAAAGTTTCGAGATGTGGTGCTACCGTCGAATGCTGAAGATTAGTTGGGTTAAAAGAATAACAAACTGTGAAGTAATACGAAGAATAGGAAAAGACCCAGAGATTTTGTTAACGCTAAAGCGAAGAAAACTCGAATATTTTGGTCACCTGATGAGAGGACATAAATACGCATTACTTCAAAATATAATGCAGGAAAAATAGAAGGAAAACGGAATCCAGGCCGTAGAAGAATGTCATGGTTGCGGAATTTGAGTGGTTTGGCTGCACCACTAATGAACTCTTTAGGTCAGCCGTAAACAAGGTCAGAATAGCCTTGATGATTTCCAATCTCCGATAGGAGTGGCACAAAAAAAGAAGAAGATGTCAAGTTTGTTCATGACCTACGCCAAGCATGTGGTGATCGGCAATAGTGCTGACTACCAATTCTAATTAGAGAATGTTATTTATGAATGTCCTCGATTCAACATACTAAATATATTTATATAAACAAAATGGGTATAAATTATAATATTTTATATATGTGAATTCTAGTATTTAAGGAATAACACCACAATGCACAAAAAAATAAACAAAGTCAACTTTTTGCGCCATACTCGGCATACTCTAGATTAAAGGAGGGATTAACCACTTCTTCAAATACCAACATTTCTAATTTTAGTATACAAGCACATTTAATGTGCTCGTCTATATCTTTCCACATGGTTGATACAAGTTCTATTTGCCATTGAGGGCTTTCTCGTAATAAGCTATCAATTCCTGTTGAAGTTCTAAACAGAATGTCGACAGGTACCACTCAGGTTACTATTTTCTGTCTTATTTAACCGAGTGATCGTGACGGTCCAGTTTTCACGTTGGACTCAATTAGTGTAAGCGATCTCACTCATATTCATGATCTGAAACTACCAGATCACGCATTTAAGTAACCAGATCCTATAGACATACTCATAGGTGTTGAATTGGTTCTTCGGTTTCTTAAATTCTGGTCAAATTCTTGGCGAAGCAAATCACCCTTACTTACTTACTTACTCCGTAGCGTTACAACCCTTCGTGGGTCTTAGCCGACTCGACAACATGCCTCCACTTTTTTCTGTCTTGAGCATCCTCCATCCAATTCTCCACGCCCATAGTGCTTAGGTCTCCTGTTATATTATCTCGCCACCGGAGACGAGGGCGTCGGCGTGGTCTCCTTCCAGTTGGAACTTCCTCCCACACCAGTCTTACTGTTCGTTCGTCAGAATGTCTTCTGAGGTGTCCTGTCCATAACAGTCTTCTGGACTTTATTTCTTTTATGATGTTGACGTCTGCGTAGAGTTTTTCGAGCTCTTTATTAGTTCTTATCCTATATTGTCCTCTTGCTTCATCCAGCACAGGACCAAAGATCTTCCTTAGGATTTTTCTTTCCCAAGCACATAGTCTCTCTTCGTTTGCCTTTGTTATCGTCCACGTTTCGCTTCCATACATCACAACGGGTCGTATGATTGTTTTATATACCTGTACCTTTGTACGTCTTGTTAGTTGTTTCGATTTTATAAGCTTTTGGAGGCCAAAAAGACATCTGTTGAGGGCCTGAATCCTGTTGTTTATTTCTTGTGATCCGTTATTGTCTTCAGGTATTGTTGTTCCAAGATACTTGAATTCTTTAACGCGCTTAAAGTTAAAGTCATCGATCATGATGTTTCTGACCAATTCTGTCTCTGCTTTGGTTATTGCGGCTCATATACATATATTTCGTTTTTTTTTTTCGTTGATTTGGAGCCCCATCTTCTCTGTTTCCTTCTTGAACCTCACGAAAGTCTCCTTCATTCTTAATCGTGTGTTTCCTATTAGATCGATATGGTCTGCAAATGCCAGTAGTAAGTAAGTTTGGTTCTTCTCGATGAAATACTGTATTCGATTTTTCGATTCTTGCACTTCTGATTATGTGCTCGAGAGCTAAGTTGAAGAGTTGTAGTGAAAGTGCATGTCTGTCCACAGTCTGGCCCTGTATACTCTATTAAATGTTTGTTTAAAAATCTATGAACATCTGATGAAGCTCACGATCAAACTCCCAGCATTTTCCCATTATCTGTTTTATTGTGAATATCTGGTGAATGGTAGAGCGGCCTGGTCTAAATCCGCATTGATAATCTAAAACAATTTCTTCTGTGTATGTTTTGGTTCTTTCTAGCAGGATGTTAGCAAGGATTTTGTAGGTGGTGTTTAGGAGTGTTATTCCCCTGTAGTTAATACATTGCTTTTTGTTTCCTTTTTGTGAATTAGTACAATAATCACTTCTTTCCATTCATCTGGCATTGTTTATTCTCGCCAAATATCTTGAATTAGCTTGTATATAGAACTGTACAACGCTTCTCCTCTATGTTTTAAGCACTCTGCGGGTATACCATCGCTACCTGATGTCTTATTATTTTTAAGTTTTTTAATTGCCTGTATTACTATTACGCGCATCCAAATAGACCACATCATTGTAGATGCCCGTCATGGGAACAATATTATAGACGTAAGAAGCCTAAGAGAAATAGACTGAAACACAGATCATTACTTAGTCAGAGCAAAAGTCAAATCCAGAATATTTAGCCACAAATACAATAAAACAACAATAAACCCACAATGGAACATAGACGAAATACACAATACAGAGAAACAAGAAAACTAAAGAAAACAACTTGAACAAACCTTGAACTCTGAAAGAGAATACAATGATATAGAACAGCTATGTGAAACGACTGCCGAAATAATAACCAAGACAGCGGACAAAATCTTTGGAAGGAGTAGGCAGAAGAGGGCAAAAACATGGTATGACGAGGAATATCGAAAACAGCTGGAAAAAAGACAAAGAGTAAGGAAGACTTGGATACAACTGCAAACAGACCAAAGTAAAAAGGAATATGACGACTGCCGAAAAGAAACAAGAAAAATAATACGCACAAAGAAAAGAAACTATGAACAACAAAAATATGAAGCTATGGAGAGAGACCGGCCTAAACAAGGCTCGAGAGAATTCTATAAAGCAATTTCCTCTAAGAAAAGAGGACATAAAACCAATTCCATCCATACACTGAAAGACAATCAAGGCTGTATGATAATCGACGGTAAAGAAGTAACTGAAGAAGGGAAAAAGTATTTTAGGGACCTTCTAAACATCATACAGGAAGAACAGCATAAAGAAGAGATCTATATCACAGCGGACATGCCCGTCAAAAATCCCTCCTTTAAAGAAACCCAAAAGGCCTTAAATAAGGTGAAAAATCACAAAGCGCCGGGTACGGACGAGATACCAGCAGAACTTCTGAAATATGGGGGAGACGCACTACATCGCCAAATCCACCAGCTAATAACGCACATATGGTTAGAAGAAAGGATACCAGCACGATGGAAGGAAAAGATAATAGTGCCCATCCACAAAAAAGGGGACAAAACAAAATGCGCGAATTATAGAGGAATCTCACTCCTAAACACGGCATATGAAACCCTCTTAAACATCATTCTTAGTAGACTAATCCCTTATGCTGAAAATGTCCTAGGCGAATATCAAGCCGGTTTTAGGGCAAACAGATCAACTATTCACGCTGGGACAACTTCTAGAAAAGGCATGGGAGTATAACAGACTCATACACAATCTTTTCATAAATTTTCGACAGGCATAATAGCGTAGAAAGAAGCCAAGTATGGAATGCAATGGCGGAGTTCTCAATACCAAAGAAACTTATTCGTATGGTCAAAGTCTGTATGGAGGGTGGAATATCTAAAGTACGTGTAAATAATAAACTATCTGGCAGCTTTGAAATCAACAGTGGACTCAAACATGGTGATGCCTTATCGCCACTACTTTTTAACCTTGTATTAGAGAAAGCCATGAGGTCGGCCGAAATAAAAACAGAATTGCTATCGGTTCAAGGTCCCAAGCTGTTACTCGCATATGCAGATGACATAGATCCCGTTGGAGATTTTATGCACAGAGTGCATAACGAGAGATTCCCACAGGCAAAAGACCACTCGGACGTCCCAGAATGCGATGGAGAGATAATATCCAAGCAGATCTCCGGAAAATGAATATTCCATTTGACCCTAGGTTGATGGAAGACCGAATAAATTGGAAAAAGTACAGTCAACCAAGACCCACCCAGGGTTGTAGCGCTACGTCATGATGATGATGTATTACTTCTTCGTATGTCGGGTATTGGTCTTCTATTTCAGCTGTAAGTATTCCATCCAGGTTTTTAGGATTTCCTTGTCATCAGAGATAAGCTGCTCGCTGTCGCTTTGAAGGAAGTTTCCTGATCTTGCTTGGTAACCGGTCTTGATATCTGAAACTCCTTTGAAGAACTGTCTCGCTTGTTTGTTCTTTCTTTTTTCTTCTATCTACCAAATCACTCTGTGGCCTTAGAAACCATTTTCAATTATGTTCTATAAGGTCGAGTCGTTAAGACTCATTCCTTATTTTATTTCACATCGCTCTATGTGTATCATCACATACTTCTATCGATACAAACATAGATCTTTTCTACAAAAGTTTGAGGAAGTCGAAAACACTAGGTACCTGTTAGTTTTTGCCCGTCACGTCCAAGCTCGTGAAGGATATTTCTAATCTGATAGTTTTGAACATAATATCTAAACATATTAGTTTTGTACCAACATGACCAAGCTTGTGAAGGATATCTCTAAGTTGTTAATTTTCCAAAAGTCAACAGGCAGATTTTCGCTTATTCCGCGGTTTTTACAACCCAATTCTATTTATTTATTTTTTCTCTTTCCTTTTCTATACTTAATGATGCCGGTTCCTGAATCCGGTTTTAAATCTACTATTTCTTATTACTCTCACGCAGTTTTTAAAAAACAAGTTTTCATTTCGTTTCTTTTTCTCCAAAATTTGTACTTGCTTCGACGCCAGTCTATATGACGTTCGAGGTATATCGCTAATCGACACGTTTTATACCGGTCCTAAGAGGGCATCTCGTTCTTTACTTTTCGATATTTTCATTGTTGTTTCATTTGCGATATAAAGCAAACCTATCGACAAATTCAAATAAATAAGAAATTTTGGAACTATAAAGGGATTCTCTGGAGATCGGATTTTTCTAAATTTCTCCAAGAATTTCCCTGCGTACCATTACTTGCGGCACTTCTTCTTCGTTTTATTTAGCTTAAAAACGTCTACAAGGGTAACTCTTTTATCTACTTACCTTCTGCAATGAGTAATTATTCAGCTTGACGTGATTCTCTTTTATCTACTCACCTTCTGCAGTGAGCAATTATTCAGCTTCTAAAGCTCGATGGTTTTTCGCTAGACAAATGCGCCAGCAACTATCCTCGTTTATTTTAAGACTTAGGCTCAGGTATTTTGACCTGTTGTTTGTTAAGTAAAGGGGAACCTTCCATTATTACGGTGCTAGGCCTAAAATGGGACCTTACGACTGACCTTATTCTTCTTATTCCTTTGACAAACTTTGTACAAAGCGGGCTATTTGTCTGGAAATCAGTCGTATTTTTTTTCTATCCTTTTGTTTTTATTTTTCCATGTCTTATTTTTCCAGACTTTCTTCTGATATTCGACACCATGCCGAGATTTCAACGCTGGTCTTCTTCTTGTTTTTCACACCCCACGGAATTCTTATAGGAAAAGGTGTAATATCAACCCTTAAATATCAGAATTACAGATAAAATAATATTATAATTCATACTCGTGTAACATTTTGTTTATGTAAACATTCGGTAATTTAAATCGAGGTCATTCATATATCACATACTCTAATTAAAACAGCCAGTCAGCACTCTAGTAAAATTGCACGTCTTACTTGTGGTGTAGGTCAGGGAATACACTTGACACGAATAGTAACAAGAGCGCTGAGTCAGCAAGGCCGAGGCTATTAAAAGCAACACCAATCATTCTCGGAGAGCTGAATTATTATACCGACACTATGGCCAGCGTCAATTAAGTACTAATATATTTAAGTTTATAATAGTGAGATGTTGTACAAGCAGTGTTTAATAAATGGGCAACTAGTTACAACAATATTATTTACTACCCAAGATAATATTTACCATATGGCGATCCTGAATTGGTAGAAACCAGGAGTCTTCGTTCCAGAAGTATAGAATGGGAGGAAAGTCATCCAAGGAAGACCTACAGGAGAATGGAGTTGTCAACAGCAACTTCATAGTAAAAAGTAAAGATGTCAGACCAGGCGAAGAAATAAAGGTACTCTTATACATCATTACCACGGTCCTGATACTAAAATTGGTATGGTCGTTATGGAAGGCGCATAGGAGAAATATGAAGCGGAGCATACACCGGGACATGGCAGCGAGATCGACAACAAATTTAGACGTTTAAGTGGTGAGTCTGCATATTATCTATTTTTTTTTTGCACTTCCTCACACGTATATTAACATAGCAGTTACTTTGTTAAATATTAATTATTATTTTTATGACTTTTTAAAGATAATTTCACTTATATTTTAGTATGGATAATTTTTAATTTATTAATTTATTGAATTTATTTAAATTTATTGAATTTATTGAATTTTAATGGGTATTTGACGATATTATATTTTTTTTTGCTACATTATTCTCGAATTTTATCGTACTACATAAGACTATCAGATTTGTGTTTTCGTTCTTAAATGCCTAGCAGTTGGGAAGATTTTGTCAAAATACTTGAAGCCATTACGCAGGATATTACTAAGCAGAGCAAAAAGAGTGTTAAAAAAGGAGATACCTAAAAGCAAGGAGGTAAAAACTGAGATAACGACACAAATAATTGAAGCTTATAATAGATTGGTACACCTCATAACCAAAAATTGGGATGCACTAACTGATATCCAGAGAGAAACTTGTAAGAGATACTTCAACAAAAACCGAGACAAAGTCATACGATCATTCCAAGCTATAAATTCCAGAATATTAGTTCCTAATCTGATAAATCAACAGATTGATAAGAATATAGAAGAAGATCAAAGTGACACGGAACAAGAAGAAACCATGGAGCTTAGCATCAATGAATTTTTAAACATTGCAAGCAAAATCTTACCAAGTGAATTTGACGGAACCACAGGCAAACTACAATCCTTCGTGGACGCGCTCGAACTTTTACAGAAAATAGCAGTAGGACATGAGGAAACAGCGATAAGCCTCATAAAAACAAGGTTAACAAATAAAGCCAGAAACTTAATAACCACAGAAGACACTATTTTAGACATACAGGCAACACTGAAGAGAGAACTAAAAGGTGATACGCCGAAAACGGTGATAGCAAAACTAGACAAAAAGAAGCAAGGACATAAAGATGCAGCTGTGTACGCAGCCGAGGTTGAGGCATTAGCCGAACAATTACAAGTGGCATACATAACAGAGGGAATGCCAGGAGATTTAGCTAAGAAATATACAACAGAGGCTGTAGTAGCTACGATGAAACGTAACGCCAGCACAGACAAAGCCAAGCTAATATTAGAGGCAGGCAATTTCACAACCCCACAAGAGGTGATGTCAAAATTCCTATCAATAGACACAACAGAAGACAATGTACATGGAAGAGTCTTAAATTATGAAACATACTATAACAAAAGAGGGAAATTCCAGCACAAAAGAGGATATCATAATGGATATAACCAGTGGAGAAGACCAAATTTCTCGCAACAAAACAATGGAAAAATAGACCACCGTCAACATGAGCAAAAAGGGTCCAGAAAATTTGATAACCAGGCACAGAGGGGAAATTCAAGAGGATTCAACAGACATATACGATTATTAGAACTAGAAGATAGTCCGCAGGAATCAGAAAACCCACAGTTGGGGTTTTGAACAAACAACTCTCATCTGAGACGGATGAACAGATGACAGAATCAGAATATTTTATCTACAATTTCGACTTAAACCTTACAAACTTCGTAAGAATAAAAACAGGAATCTTAGGACAAGCAAATACATTTATTATAGACACAGGAGCAGATATTTCAATACTTAAATGTACACAAGACTCTATGAGAGAATATGTAAAACCGAACTCAAAAGCAAGAATAAAAGAAGTAACTCGAGGAGAACTACAAACAATGGGAGAAATCGAAACTACGCTAGACGTACGTGGCAATCTTTTTGGACATACCTTTCAATTGGTAGAAAACAACTTTCCTATACCAACAGACGGAATAATTGGAAGAGATTTTATCACAAATTTTCAATGCATATTAGATTACGCAAATTTGAAAATACATATCAAAAATGATAGAAACTATTACATCAGTACAAATATTTTGGATACTGTAGACGATAGCACAATTATAATACCACCCAGATGTGAAGTTTACAGAACAGTTCAATATTTTCAAAAGTTAAAGGCAGATAGACTAGTGGAACAACAGGAGATACTACCAGGAATATTCATAGCGAGAGCGATAATATCAAGGAATAACCCATATATCAAAATTTTAAATACGACTTACGAAACTGCTACGATAGAGACGGGTACAATCAAAACATCAGACATGAAATTGTTTAAAGTATACAGATTAATCAACGACAGCAAGGACAGGAAGAAAGAACTACGGGAAACATTAAAGCTAGATATACCGGAATACACCCGAGATAAATTAGTATCGTTATGCGAAGATTTTGCAGATATATTTGCATTAAGACATGATATGCTAACATGCAACAACTTTTATGAACAAAAATTGAGAGTAAAAGAACACACACCAGTTTACATAAAGAATTATAGGACACCACATTCGCAGACAGAAGAATTGAATAGACAAGTACAACAATTAATAGACCAAGGAATTGTCGAGCCATCGACATCAGAATACAACAGTCCAGTCGTACTAGTACCGAAAAAAGCTATAGATGGAAACAAAGCATGGAGACTATGTATAGATTTCAGACAGCTAAACAAGAAACTAGTCACAGATAAATTTCCGTTACCAAGAATAGACTCAATATTAGACCAACTAGGTAGAGCAAAATGGTTCTCAGTAATAGACTTAATGTCAGGATTTCATCAGATACCACTAGAACAGTCATCAAGGAAATACACATCTTTTAGCATGGAAAAAGGAGCATTTCAATTTACCAGATTACCTTTTGGACTAAATATAAGCCCAAATAGCTTTTCGAGAATGATGTCAATAGCATTTACAGGTTTAACACCGGAGAAATCATTTCTGTATATGGACGACATAGTAGTAATAGGAATAACAGAAAAGCATCATTTAGACAACTTAAAAAAGACATTTGAGATATGTCGGAAATTTAATTTGAAGCTAAACCCAGCAAAATGTCAATTTTTTAGAAAAGAAGTTACATATTGGGACATGATCTGTCGCAGGAAGGAGTATCGCCGGATAAAGCGAAATATTCGACAATAGAGAACTACCCGACACCGAAGAATGCGGAAGAAGCCAAAAGATTCATAGCATTTTGTAATTACTATAGACGTTTTATTCCGAATTTTGCAGAGATATGCATACCTATAAACAGATTGTCGAGAAAAGGAGTAGAATTTTTTTGGTCGCAAGATTGTGAAGGATCATTTAAGAAACTCAAATCATCTTTGATAAAACCACCTATTTTAAAATACCCAGACTTCAACAAACAATTCATACTAACAACAGACGCATCTAATGCAAGTTGCTCAGCAATTCTAAGTCAGAACTACGAGGGAACAGATTTACCAATAGCTTACGCATCGCGCAGCTTCAACAAAGGAGAGCTTAACAAACCTATAATAATTAAAGAATTACTTGCAATCCATTGGGGAATCAACCATTTCAAATGTTATTTATACGGAGCACCAACATTTTCGATAAAAACGGATCATAAACCACTAACACACCTATTTTCAATGAGAGATCCTACCTCAAAACTCACAAGAATCAGATTAGATTTAGAGGAATACGATTTCGAGATAGAATATATAACAGGGAAAAATAATTACGCAGACAGTCTGTCGAGAATATCAACAAATCAGTTGAAAGACTTCAAACATATTTTAGCTATAACCAGAGCTCAATCAAAGAAGAAAGCCGAAAGTGCGAAGCACAGGGAAATAGAAGAGGAAATTATATCACAACATAAAACCCACAAGCAAACAGTAAGAAAGGTACTAAACAACATGGAGGCGCATAGACTACCAATTTTGTCTTTTGGAGCAAACCGAGTCTCACCAAGACTGAGCATTCGGGTCAAAAACAAAATCAAATGCAGCAAGAGCATGACCACAGGATTTAATCACTTTGATTTAGGTCAATTGTTGGTACAACTTGATCAGCTAGCGGTAGAGAATGCAATAAGTAAAGTAAAAATATATTTAAATGATATTATTTTTAATTCGTGCACAATTGAAGAATTCATAAACGAAGAAAATAAGATATTGAAAAATGTAGAAATATACATATGTGAAGTACCAGAAGTCATAGAGGACGAACAGGAAAAACTAAGAATAATAGAAAAATACCATAATCACCCGATGTTTGGAGGTCATGTGGGAAATAATACACTTGTAAAGAAACTAAAAGCAAGATTTAGATGGAAGAACATGGAAAAGGACGTACGTAAATATATTAAACAGTGCCATAAATGCCAAATTAATAAACCAAAAAGATCACATGTCGAAGAATTTGTGATATCGGACACTTCGTCAAAACCATGGGACATAGTGTATATAGACACGATAGGTCCATTCCCTAAAAGTAGTGAAGGCAATCGATACTGTATCACGATGATTTGCGAACTGACGAAATACGCAGTAAGTATCCCAGTAGCTAATAAAGAAGCTGAAACGATAGCTCGTGGAATTTTTGATAATTTCATACCTACATACGGACTCATGAAACAGATTAGAACGGATCAAGGCACGGAATACAAAAATGAAGTAATGAATGAATTAACTAAAATGCTAAAGATCACACACAATTTTTCAACAGCATACCACCCTCAGTCAATAGGGAGTTGTGAGAAGCTACATAGGACACTAAATGAATACGTAAGATCATTCATAGACGACAACAAAGAAAATTGGGATATGTGTTGCAGAATGTTCACATACTGTTACAATACTACCCCTAATGCATATCACGGTAGTCCTAATGCATTTTGAATTGTTGTATGGGCGAAAGGCAAATTTACCAGAAGATCTCACACAGGAAATTCAACCATGCTATAACATAGATGCCTATTACAATGAGGTCCGATATAAACTACAAATCGCACACGACAGAGCTAAAACGTTCTTACTAAAACACAAAAAGAAAAGACAAGACGCAAGCAAGCTAACTGCAGCACCTCAACATTTTAAAATAGGAGATCTAGTCCTGCTCAAAAGAGAAGAAAATAATAAGTTTGATAGTCATTATGCAGGTCCTTTTGTCATAACAGAATTAAATAATGTTAACTGTAAAATTAGGATAGATAACGGAAAGATTAGGGAGGTGCATAAAAATAGATTATACGCTTACAATCAGTAGACACAAGTGAACGCGGAGATTTTATGAGACAATATTAATGATATCGCGGGAAAAGTGAAAGGACAAATGAATAAACTATTTTACCACATATGTTTTAGAGTTAAGATAATGTATATATGTACACAGTAGCATAGGTAAACAGTACTTACTTGAGGTTGAAAAATTTCTCTTCTTCCGAAGGGAAGGAGAGAGAGGAATAAGACAGTTGTAAAAGAGAAATTTTTTTCCCAAAAGGGGATGGTGTAATATCAACCCTTAAATATCAGAATTACAGATAAAATAATATTATAATTCATACTCGTGTAACATTTTGTTTATGTAAACATTCGGTAATTTAAATCGAGGTCATTCATATATAACATACTCTAATTAAAACAGCCAGTCAGCACTCTAGTAAAATTGCACGTCTTACTTGTGGTGTAGGTCAGGGAATACACTTGACACGAATAGTAACAAGAGCGCTGAGTCAGCAAGGCCGAGGCTATTAAAAGCAACACCAATCATTCTCGGAGAGCTGAATTATTATACCGACACTATGGCCAGCGTCAATTAAGTACTGATATATTTAAGTTTATAATAGTGAAATATTGTACAAAGCAGTGATTAATAAATGGGCAACTAGTTACAACAATATTATTTACTACCCAAGATAATATTTACCATAAAGGGCCCAACGGTATTCTGTTTTACACCGTCTTTCTAGTTGAGTAGGTCGACAAATTCTACCGATTTGACGCTATTCTTTTTAACTGATGGCATTGCACGCGTTGTTAATCTGAGCACAGTTTTAGATGACATCCAACAATGTACTGTGGTCAAAATATGCCCGCCGCTTATTTGCCAATTTATTAGTATACCAATCTTTTCATGTCTATCCTTTACGCTTATACTTTCAGTTGTTCCTAAAAGCATTCGTTTTTGGTGCGGGAGAATGTCTGGGGAAGTATTTAGTATTTATTTTTATATTTTACATTTAATATTTTATTACTGTACTATAACATGATCTTATCTAATGGTATATTTTAACTACTACTTTACTACTTTAAAAGATATTATTTTCTTCTATTTAGTAAAATCTCATTGTCAAACTGGCTAGCACATGTAGTGAGTTTTTAAGTTAAAAGAGATTGACTTGTCTTTTATCATTTAGTAATTATGTCGCAAGCACAGAAAACGCTGTAAAATATCATATTTATGTGACTATTTAGTTAGATTATCGCCATTCAAAAGGGCAATACTATAAAGTTGATTTATGGGTATGTACTTGTCCCACCAACCTACGACCACCTAAAAAGTGTCGTCAAAGGGTTTTCTGAACATCTCAAGATACTTTTTCAGTCGAGACAGCGTACAAAAGCATCTTTAGTTGATCGGTTACGTCTTTTTTTCGAGCCACGCGCCAGGCTCTATTATTTTACTGTCTGCTACGATTAATGCGCCAATATTTTAAGGGTAAGTGTTTTTTCTTTGTGCAGATAACAGCAATGAGCTAAGCCAGCTATTTTTCGTAATATTTAAATAATTGTTAATTTATTCACAATCAAAATACTGTATTTTTTATTCATTATTATTCTAATTCATTTAACCAGCGACCTCTAAGTTTTACACAAAATCCTGTTTTAATTTTTTAAATAAAATCCAAATAAAACGGTTTTTATTTTTTGTATGACATACTTAATGTTTTTCATTGGTCTTTTATGATTTTAAAAGGTTGGGGTACCTTTAGACCCCACGTCACCGTTTATGTCAAGATTATATTACGTCACCAGTTGAAGGTTAATACCATGTATTCGTTCTAAATACATATTTATATTTTAAGCCAGCATGTTGACGGAAACAATAAGCCCAGTAAAAACACAGTTCGCTGACATTATTTACAAAATATTCTCCAAATTCAGTAGTGTATTGATCGCTTTTTAAACTTTTTATTACTTCTTAGAACATTTTTGTTCAAATGCGATTTTATCTCTTTCTTCCATCAAAGTGCTAAGACAGAAACTAAGGGGTTGAGATAGGGCAAGCAAAATAATCGATACTGATGCGGACGGCACTCAGGGGTTAATTGGAGAGCTGGGTCGTGAATAAGTTGAATAACAAAGGGGTCGGATTTGGGCAACTACAAAAAAATGAAACAAAGGGGTACTTACATAAATCTCCAGGGCAATTGGCAAATAAGACAACAAAAAAGGGCTTCTAGCAATTTCAGATAAGGGCGCCGCTTCAAAGGATCCTAGTTTGTTGAAGGAAAAAAATGCTCTTCTTTCCTAAAAAAAAATAAGCAAAAAGGTTAGGAGATTTTTCTAAAAATAAACAAAATGGTTGGAGAAATAAATCAAACATTTATTACTGTCAACAAAAACAGCTACAAAATATAAAATGGTGCAATATATATATATATATATATATAATATATATATATATATTATATATATATATTATATAATATAATTAGTTACAAATACATAAAGACCATATTAATAGCCACAAACGTAGATGTAGAAATAAACAAAGAAAAACTTACATGTGTTCTATTTTTATTTACAAGTGGACATAGCTACATACCTTACAAATGTTATTGGGCTATAAATGTGGCAAATAAAAAAAATATTTAAAGTAAAGAATTTTCTTTTTAATGAAACTATTCATAAAGAAATTAACCTTCTTTAAAAAAAAAACAAAATAAAATAATGTCAAAAATAATAAGGCTAGATGCCAGCTGTCATATGCCAACACAACATTCTAAGACAGAGAACAATTATGACATTTATGACCACGCCCTAATACATATAATTTTAATTATTACAGATTCTTAAATTTTAAACGAAAACAATTATTATTATTTAAAAAAATGTCTATTTTACTTTGAAAATTATACACAAAATGTTACCTTTAATTCACATAAAATTTTGCACTGAAATTTCTGAGGATTAAACGAGAAATTACCGGAACCTCTGCTATACAGAAAGACTGCTTCAAACTGGACTGGAAAGACTACCAGAGACAAATAAAAATGAGGTTGGAGACAAACTCACCGGTACGTTGTGGGCACACCCTATACGCTGCTTTAAATATCTTCCATATTCTGGTATACTGCACAAATCCCTTAAATATTTAACAAAATATTTAGTGGTTACTCTTTCTTAATTTGTCATATTATACAATAATTTCCACAATTTGGCGGTCTTGACCACTTAAACCATTACACAAAATTGCCGGTTCTGCTGGTTAAACTGCCCACACGTCTGTTCAACTTGACTATCTTCCAAAACCTGAAGTCGACCTCGTTCGATCTCAAAACCAAACGCAAATAACTTCCCCTTATGTATCTTCCGATCATATCACGGAACCAACCTAAAAATAAACTACTTTGACCATCTCGCTAAACAACCTTGAAACATTCCTCAACTTGACTTCAGAAAGGTAAAAAAATAGAACGTAATATAACATTTTAACTGCAATTACTATGATTTAAGAATCGTGAAATTTAACCTTGGAACATTTTCAGTATAAAATCTAACACGTACCAATAAAAAATTCTTTCTTGGGGATTTTGAATGTATACACAAAGACAAGAATATTTATATAAAGCTTAGGGGCGTACTACAAAATTTTATACATGAATATTTCATTGTTAGAAACAAATTTTTTTAACACGTTACGTTAGATTATACTTCACCGCCAAGTGAATTCCTAACATTTTGAAGCATTACTTGTAACATTTCGCCACCGGTAAGATTCGAAAACATGAATGTGCATGAAAAACCGTAATTAAGGTCTCCTAATGCAAGCAAAGTAGTTAATTTGAACCCGTATGAATTTAACCCATGTACACTGTCCAACGTTTCAATATTTCACGCTGCTTGTCGTTTAAAATAATCGAAACAAAATCTTCGTCTTTTAATTCTGGCGACACGGAGCTGTAGTCGGTCTCCCCAGAGTCTAAGGTTGTGTCTTTCGGAAATTATGGGTGTAATGAATCTGCTGCGATATGGATGTCTGAAGAGAATTATTTGAGTTTTATTTGGGTTGGGTATTACTCTTCATCTCCGACACCACCTGTTGACCAGGTTAACGTGATTTTAAGCACACCCAAGTACTCAGTCTACGTCTCGTGATGTTTTTACGAGAGCTGTCTCATCTGCCTAGAGCAAAGTGGTTGTGTTTGTGAATTGAGGGTTAGGAAAGTCACTATTGTATATAATATATAATTTAGGAGCCAACACTGAACCTTGTGGTACTCCTGCTGTAAGAGTATAAGAATCGGAGAAGTGACCTCGCTCCTTTACCGTAACTAGACGATGAGAGACATATGAATGGATAAGTCTAACGAAAGACAGGGGCAGGAGGATGTTCAACAGTTTCTTGGCTAATCCAGCATGCCAGACTTGGTCAAAGGCTTTTTGAACATCGAGAAAGATGCCTAAAGATACTGCGTCGTTTAGACTTTGTGTGAGGTGTGTGACGATTTCTGTCAATGCCGTTTTGGTGGAGTACCCTTCTCTAAAGCCGAATTGGAAAGATGGGATAATGTTATGTTCGGTAGTAAAGTCAACGAGTCTCTTCTTGAGGATCCTCTCGAAGACCTTAGCTAGAACGTTTAGGAGTGATATCGGTTTGTAAGAGTTTAGATCGGTATGGGTTTTGCCCTTTTTCAAGTGCATAATTGTATTGGGTACTTTCAACGGAGATGAAAAGTATCAGTAAGAGTTTGAAAGTGGCATTGATTATATTCGTGAGGTAGAGAGTGATGCTCGGTTGCCAGTTCCTGGCAATATTGTCAAGTCCTGGTGAGTTCGATTTGCCGATTTGGCAAAAATTTTTGAGAGTTTGTTGATCTATAGGTGCCAAGATAGGATGATCATGTGGTGCCTATGGGTCGACGGGGTGACGAGCTGTCGTGTTATGTCTCTCTCGAACCTTTCACGGAAGGCGACGTTAAATCTAGGATCATTGGGAGTGACTAGGGTATTTTGTAGATGGGTTTTGAAGGCGTCGGCCTTCTGTTGATTTGAATTTATAATTTGGTTGTTCACCACAAGGTGAGAAGGCTTATTCGTATTCTGTTTCGTTATGCATTTGAGTTTGTGCTAGAACGCGCCACCGTCCCGATAATCAAGACTGGATGTAGCTGCAATCCATTGTCTGGCTTGCAGATTGTTAACCTGCAGTTTAATCACCGCAGACAGGCGATTGTATTCTGTTTTGACTAGGGGGTTGCGTGTGCGTTGAAACTGACGGAGTAGTCGTCTCTCTTGTTTAGTTTTGTGAATAATATATTGAGGTAGAGGTGGTTTACTGGGGTTGATAACCCTATTGGGGACTGATATCTCAATTGCTTGATTTATTAGTTTGGTAATAACCGTGATACCTTGGTCGATATCGTCTTGTGGACTTGTCTACGCCTTTGACGACCACCATATATGTAGGGGTGGTAGGGCGGGTTGGGTTTCTTGGTGTAGGTACATGTTTGGGTGTAATCTGGACTTTGAGATCGCCCAGTGCGTCACGAAGCTTGCGTTGGAGCTCGACGTGGTTGACGGGGTGGGTGGTTGTGAGGTGAGCTATTTACGTGGGTAGGACCGTCGAGATTTGGTTCTCTCGACGTAAAAGCTCTCGGGTATTGATGACTCTAAAGTCACGTTGAGTGGACTTCTCCAGAGGGATGTGTGTAATTCGTATAGTTAAAGGATTTGGGTTGAGAGTTGTGACTTACTGCAGGGGGTGGGTTTGTGTTTAATGTTGGTGTTGGTTGGATTTGTGTAATATGGGTAGTCGTGGTGTGTTGTAGGTTGGATGCTTGAGTGGTAGTGGGAGAGGGGGTGGGGTTAGGGATGGCAGATGACCGGGACAGCAATTGATCGATCAACGAGGTCGGTAACAAATGAATCTGTATAAGTGTTCATTACCGGGGTGGTTGTGTCTTCAGGAATGTGGAGGGTGGGTGGAGTGTCGGCTGATATGGTAGGCTATGTGAATGAGTGGTTGGGTGATAAAGGCAAGGGTAATAAATGGGTTGGTGGTGTGTTATGTGTGGGTAAGGGTGGAAATGCTATGTCATCGTGTGTATTTGTGTTAGTGTGTGCGGCGGTTTGAGGATGATCGGGTGGTTCAGTCGATTTAGGTTTATTAGACCTGTTAGAACGGGTCGAACGGGGCATCTCACAAGTTTAGTGGACGCTAGGTTGCCCTAGAAGAGGCCTGTTTTTCTACACTATGTGCTATGTGTAGAAGCCGGACTATACAAACTTTAAAACAATTTAAAATTACTAGACAGCTTCAGCTAGTCTTAGTACGTAGGTGTCCTTTCTTACTGAAACCACCTACTATGTTTACACCGTGACCGTCAGAATCTCCGAAAGAAAAAATGAAACACTATCCTGTCCAAATTCTCAAAATTATCCAAAAATTCGCTGGATTCCTTTGTTTCGCCTTGTTTTAGGCCACGTGGGCGTCCCAAGCGATCAAAACTACAAATGCTCACTGCGAACCTGACAAATAAAAAAATTTCATACAAAAAAATAATACAAATTACTGGTTTCTCTTGAGGCGGCTGTTCTTTTATACGGTCGAAGGCCTTCCATCTCCTCTAGCGCACATCGATGAACGAGGGACTTCTGGTAGGGATGCGTGAATATGAAGCGCTGACGGTATCGAGACGATGCAAATCGTTATAGTGTATAGCGTCTATCGTGGATCTTCCTCTTCTAAAACCGTACTGATAATCTCCTATGATTTGTTCTGTATATATTGTTAGTTTGTCTCTAATTATATCAGTCATTACTTTATATGTCACATTCAGTAAATTAATTACAAAGAATGTCCATTGTAGTAAGCTTTTTTACACACTTAATATCATTGACTGCTACATGTCTTTTTGAGGTAACAAACTTGTAATAACTTTTCTATGGATGTTTGGTTTTTCATACTGTTCTTTTTAGATGAACTGATGATGCTTTCTGATTAGAATGCGAAACGTCTTCAATAAATAGATGAAGTAGCCATCTTCTTTGTCTTTTTTCTCCACCTTGTGACCGAAAAACCCAGCACTCGTTGAGTGATCCTTATTATTTATATATATATATATATATATATATATATATATATATATATACGTCTTCATATCAAGGCGAGATCCGATTAAATCGAGGACAACCCGAGATCCACCAATAGAAAATTAATTAATGGAGTATATTGTTCATAACTATCTTTATAATTAACATATTAATCATGGCACACTTAGAGGGGAAAAGATTTTTGAACTTAAATTTTTTTGATAAATTTACAACAAAATGAGATCCGTAGCTGAAAAGGGAAGGGGAAGACTTATATACGAAATTTTAGATATTTACAGATCAACGCGAGATCAGACACTGTTGCCAGCTCTAAAGAGTATTAGTCGAGCGACCGGAGCTCGTGTTGGATTGCATATTTCCTACTCAAACAGTTATTTGCGGTTATGGTGTTTTGTATTTAAAAAATATTGCAAGGGCAGCGGTCAGTTGAAGTAGTGAAACAAAATTCAAAGATAACAGAAGCTAAGTAATGATTATAATTTTTATGTATATTATTAAATAATTCAACATAAACTTTATAAACCGAATTACTAAAATGCTCTGTTTTATTGAATTTGTGAAATCTATTCTCAAAGCTATTTTTGTTTATTATTTATGTACAAAATTAAAAAGGGGACATTATTTAAACTAAACAGTTTATCTGTACCTATAACAAAAGATATCATTTTAACATTCTAATCGTGTTTTAACATAAAAATATTAGTTTTGTACAATAGTAAATACAATTTCATACTGAAGAGTAAATAAGACTGGAAAAAGGCTTCTAGAATAGATATTGGTGGGCACTTTGTTGCTAAAATGCAAAACCTATTTTTATTCGTTTCTAATATCTTTCTAATGCAAAATCACTTGGTCGTCCAAAAATCGTAGCGCGAGGGGAGTGGTGGAGAGCCTTACAAAAAAAATGCTAATTTGTTTTTCGTCATTTTTCGGATCTACGATATCCGAAAATTCATTCTTCAAATTTGCATATCGATCCGGACATTAGAAATATTTTTATTTTATTTATAAAAATACGTCAAACCATTGTTGTAAACGGAGTGCCTTCATACAAAATGACTTAGAATGAGTCTGAAAACCCATATTTTTAAAATCGTTTCTCCTCGCTCTACCCCGAAAAATATTGGGTCTAGCAAAAAATGGCTTTCTATAAAAGTTATAGACCAAACATCAGAGAACATGTCGGTTTGTTTAGAATGTCAATTGGATAAATAGTTTAAAAAAAATTAAATAAATTGAACGGCATGTCACGACGCACAGTGGCACACGCAGAGATGCGAGCAAGGGCGAGATTCATAATCTGAAGTCAACCTTAAATCGACTCTAGTGATGGCGATGTTAGGGTCGATTTTACATTGAAATTCTGTTGTGTTGTATATTGGATTGCGAAAGTGCATCATTGTGCATTATTTTTTACTAATAGCACGAAATCCACTGAACTGAGATTTTTAATATTAGAAGTTTTAAATTATTTTAATGAACAGCAGCAGGTATGACAGTGAACTTGAGTCAAAAATCAGATTACGGCATGTTTCTTTCCGTAAAGTCTATTTCCATTTTAGTTTGCTGAAAGAAGCGGAAACTGGAGAATACATTTTTGTTCTAGTTTTAGAAAAATGTACCCCTATTTCTTTGCATTTGACCATGTGAACTATTCTTTTTGGGGAACATTATATTTGTTCGACATGTACAAACTTGCTGATAAGCCTCCAGAATTACATGAAGACTTTATGAGAAGAAATTTAGTTGTGAAAAGTTTGAACAGCAACTTTAACCAACTATTTGTAGATCCAGCTTGAAACATATAAATACAACTCAAAAGATGCAGGAGGAATCGTGGGATTGACTAAAACCAACACAAAACTAGACGAATGGTTGTTAAGCTACAATATGATTGGCATGATGGTAGATGAATTTCGTGCATCATGAGATTTAAGCAACCACTCAACTCAAAACGTAGAAAATAGAAAAAAAATAAACGGATAAAAATTAATGAATATTCTGTACAAAAACTACATGATCAGTTTTTTACGATTTAATGTAGTTTTCAAAAGCGTAGATCGTCTTTTCGTAATTTCAGCTTATGAGATTGTATTGCCAAATATTCAAATACCCTTACTTAAATAAACAAAAAAAAATGGAGAAGAGTCTAGCAAAATTTCTTCTTACTGTTAGAGCTCCCAATTTTTATCAGCATACAAGAAGTACTTTCAACACTTCCAACACTATAAAACTCTCTCTGAAAAGAAAAAAATTTACAGCACATCCAATGTCACTTGTACCTGTAAGAGTTTTATCGATACCATCAAATAAATCTGCCTTAGGTTCTATAATAGGACAGTTTACAGTTATGTCTAAATATCTACCATTACCATTATAAAGTAACAAAAGTGTCACATTCTTGAAGGTATGAGTTTAATCCAAGCCGTTGGCAAACCCTCCAACTCTACAACCCTAAAAGGATTGGTTTTGTATTTGACCAGTACTAACAATCTTTGTACTGGTCCATATAAACATATAAACTTTCTCCTAGTTCAGACAGTATAATATATAATATTCGTGTACATACTCATCCAAACGAAGGTATGAGTATGTAGCGTGACACCAAGATTTTGACTGCCGAATATGTTGCTGCTAACTGGCTGGAGTAAAGAAAATGTAGAGCTGGTACCAGTTTTAAGCACGGAATCCAAGTTGAAGAAACATGCATACATATACTATACTCCTAATAGGTGTAAAAGATAAGTTTATTTTTACCTTTTTGTGACGAATAATTATTATATTGGTTTTTTAAATTATCAGATTCTACGGGGGCTCAAATACTCGTGTAAACGGAAACGAGATCAAATTCATTGGTTCTTGTAAATATATTATGGCCCAAGTGAAATGTTACAAAAAAGGTGATAAACGTGAACAACTTAAACCATAGAGAGTGTTACTTCTTTTTATAGTAATGAAGAGTCTAACATAGAGTAAGATAACTAACACAAGATAATAATTAAGAAATAGGGACATAGATTTAATTGTTTTTATTACTATCCTTTGTTCTTGAACCTGAAATTTGCTGCCAGGGAAAAACCGTTGCAAATTTAGATGTTTTATATATCACAAGCTTTTGAACTTTAACGCCGTTACAACGTCCTTAATAAGCTTTATATAATACTAGATAATAATGTAAGAAAATTTTTGGGATAAACTCCGATGTACCAAGTCACCTAGGATTCGAACACAGAAAGAGTCCCACAGGTCAATCCTTTTGATAAGGTGGGTGTGTGGGATGAGTGAATTTTCCCCTACGAGGGAGTGCGAGCTGTATAGCTAAATTTGGATTTTCTTCAGTAAACGAATTTAAAGGAAATATGAAGTTAATTTGTTTATAAAGCTATAGCTCGTAAACTATTTGACGTACAGTGTCCAAGTTTAGCATACATGAACTACATATATTGAAAAATATTCCCGTGGAATCTTAACATAGTACGTGAACAGCATAGTTGGTCCCTTAATTATAAATGATATGTAAAACAGATTTGTATTTGTAACTCATTCAAATTGAACGCGGTTAGCTTTATTTTGTAGGTCTTTTCAAAGCGATTAAAATAAGTTTTTGATATTTTTTGTAAAACAAACAGTGGAGAAAATATGCGAAGAAAAATTGTAAAAAAATAATACTACAAATAAACAATGTCTCCAAAATTTTTTAGACTTCTAGTACTTACCAACGTGTTCTACATAATTTTATCTAAAAAATTACTTAAAATCATCTAACTCCTAAAAATGTCATCAAAACGACGATTTTGAAGCTCTTCCCACTGGTTAAAGAAGCTATTATAGATTCACACAAAAGTTGTGTATTTTCAACTCTAAATTTCTAATTTAATTAATTATTCTAATTTTATATCTATCTCCATAATAGTTCTAATATAATTTCAAAATGTTTATTTAAATAAAAATAAAGGGTTCCAGTTGAAAATTCGAAGTTGCTACACCCACCGCGTTCGCAGGGAGAATAAGAACCCTGGTATTGCATAAGTATATAGATTTTGAAAAACCATTAAAAAAAATCATAAGTTTCTTCGATACGACGTCTAGTTCTCGAGATATTTGACAATCGCCTTTCTGGACAGAGCTCTTTAATAATGTAAATAATATTATTCAAACCGGAAATAAGCCGAAGCGAGGGAGAGGTCTGACTGTAAAATTCATTTGCGATGTTGCCAAATTTACCGGATCTCGGGTTGTCTACAAAATGTATATTTAGCATATACACAACGGATCGCTCGCACTGCCTCTACAGCGGATTTAGTGGAACTACTGCAATATAAAATTCACCAAAAGGGGTGCAAAATGAGGTCCAGACAAAAATCGATTTCTTTGTACCCCCATCATTGTTACATCGAAATATCACTATATACACGTGAATACAAGGTGAGATCCAAAATCGGATCTCGCCTTGCAAAACGGATCTCATTTTGTATAGCTTATGATACAAACGGATCTCGCCTTGATATGGAAGACATATATATATATATATATATATATATATATATATATATATATAGACATCCTACTATCATTTTGGCATCGATACATTATGCTTTTACCATCAATTTAGCATCGTCTTGCAAAGTAGCATCTTTATATCGACGCTACTTTACAACACCTTAATCTTAAACTTTTTTCCTGTACTTGTTACAAGAATTTTAACCACCTCACTGATTAGAGATTTGATACCGTGTTGGTATTTTAAAATATCGGCTTTCGCTTTCTATCCCTTACTGAGTTATATAAGTTTATTCCAGAAAATGTTTGAGTCTAAAATGATGGTACGTTCGGGTCTATTAATCTAATCATGACGTGCAGTACCTCAAATGAAAGGTTTTAGCTAATAAAATACAATAAGGTATAAAAATTAAATAGAGTAGCATGTCAAAAGGGCCTTAGTTATGTATCTTCGGTCCTATTAGTCCAATTGTCACGTACGATACCTCAAATGATAGCACTTAACTAACAGAATACAATGACTTAGAAATCAAATACAGCAACACGTCAAAAGGGCCCTATTTACGTATCTTCGTTTGTAGTGGCACAATCGTGACGTACAGTAGCTCAAATGATAGGATTTAACCAATCAAATACTATGAGACAGAAAAATAAAATACAGCATACATCAGCCTGTCAAAATGGCCTTAGTTATGTATCCGCGGTCCTATTAGTCCAATCGTGAAAGGGCCTAGTTATGTATCTTCGATCCTATTAGTCCAATCGTGACATACAGTACCTCAAATGATATCATTTAACCAATAGAATGCTACGACGTAGATCAAATACAGCAACACGTCAAAAGGACCTTAGGTATATATATTTGCTCCTATATATGCTATGTCAAAAGAGCCTTAGTTATGTATCTCCTGTCCTATAGGTCTAATCATGACATGGAGCCTAAAATGATAGTATTTAATGGAGATAATACGATGGTGGAGACAAAGTAAACATGGCGGCATGTAATAACATGATAAACTTTCAGCAATAAAACGTAATAACCCACAGAGGTCTATGGCATATTACGTGACAGAATTTAGTGAATAGCATATGATTTGCATACGTCTACTTTTAGTCAACTACTGTACATATGATAAACGGGGAAAAGTTCCAACATTCACTGTTAGACATATGCCTCCCGTTCACTGCACACATTTACTGCTCCTTGACGCTGTGACGTAAATGGGATAGGATTTAACAAATAGAATGACATAAAATTAAATAAGACAGTGTGTCAAACGTGGAATGCATCGTAGAAGGTGAAATATATAATATACATATAAGAATATGAAATAATACACCAATTAAGAAAGATGACGTTAGTTGAGGAAGATCAGACCAGGAAAAAATGTCAACATTTTCGGAATACTTAGCTAGTATTTTTAAAAAATACCAACCAAAAAATAATAATCAAGCAATAGAACACTGAAAACTTTTGTTTTTAACTGTACGCCCATTTTTAAATACCACTTGATATTGCTTTTTTTATTGTATTTTTTCCCATTTTTCAAGATAATTCTTGTAGGGATATATTTATTAATAAAATACGGTCTTATGGTCTTACGAACAGTATTACGGCTTTAATTTGTACCACACTGCTAATTGAGAACTATGTTTGTAATGCAATAAGAGGACCTGATATACGAGACACCAGTGACTCATGCCCCACTGATACAAATGCGACAGGAATCTACATTTCTATAAAACAATAGATTATTTGTTTTGTGTATTAATTAAGTTTAGGTAAACGAACAAGACTTGCATTATAAAAGATTTTTCTAAATGTAGAATGTAAACCATATTTCGTATGTTTTGTGAAAGAGAACCAGTTTATAACATTCCGGACGACGTAAAAACACCTTTTTATTAGAATATTGGTCGATGAATTATAATCATAGTTTAAAAAACGAATTTATGTGCATATGGTCTACTACAAAAAATGTAAAACCAAAATCTTGATTAAAAAAGTGGCAACCGGTTACTTATAATGAAATTTCCCTGCATTATTGATTTCAGAAGTGAAAAAGTGGGTCAACAAAGAACCAGTTTTAATTATAACAATATTTCAACATAATAGTTTTATCTTGGTTTACTCAGGTGAAAAGAAAAATTATACACAAGTGCTAAAACCACAAGCTATTCTCGATTATAACTTGGTGAAAAAGAATGTTGATTTTAGCAATCAAATTGCTTCTTACCAGAACCCAATATCCAAAATTCTGAAGTGGTACCGGAAAGTGGCAGTGAAATTAATATTTAATACCGCAGTAGCCAATGCTTAGTTGTTAAATAATAGAAAAGGCGAAAAAGCGATAACCTATCATTGAGTTCAGGCTGGTGTTCGCGAAGACATTTGCAAATAAAGAAATGTTGGAACGCTCACGACCAGTTACACCCAAAAAATACCATCTCTGGCAAAGCGACGTAGGTAATAAAAAGAGAAGAAAGTGTACAAGATATTACAAAAGTTTAAGAAGAAACGTGACTAGTAGAAAGACCGATAGAAAAGTTAAAATAGTTAAAACATACTGTGGAGCTGTGATGGTAAAACTGCAATATGTCTAGTGTGCTTCAATAAAGCACATTAAAATAGAATTTCACTTATACAGGTGATATATATATATATATACTATTATTACTATACTTCTTCTTCTTCTTCGTCTAGCCATTCACGTCCACATCTGAACATAAGCCTCTTCAAGTCTTCCTTTCCATTGGTTTTTATTGTACGCTACTTGTAGCCAATTTTTCCCGGCAGTCCTTTTCAGATCATCTGTCCATCTCATAGGAGGTCTGCCTCTGGGTCTTTTGTGTTGGTATGGTCTCCAGGTTAAAATTGATCTGTGCCATTTGTTTAGATCGCTCCTAGCTACATGTCCAGCGTATTCCCATTTCAGCTTTAATGCTTTTTGCACCACATCGGTGACTTTGGTTTTCTGTCTTATCCATGTGTTTGTTTTCTTGTCCTTAAGTGATATACCTAGCAGTGCTCTTTCCATCGCGTGTTGAGTGACTCTAAGTATATTCATATTCTTTTTTGTGATTGTCCATGTTTGTGCCGCATAAGTTAATATCGGAATAATGCATGCATCAAAAACTTTAGATCTAAGATGTAATTGAATTTGTTGATTTCTGAGTATATAGTTCAGTTTACCGAATGCTGCCCAAGCTAACTTTCTTCTTCTTTTTATTTCTTCAGTCTGAATTTCCCTATTTAGGATTATTTTTTGTCCCAAGTATATATATTCTTCAACTTTTTCTATAACTTTATCGTTTATTATTGTCACGGTGTCTTCGGAGTGCATGACTTTTGTTTTGTTTAAATTCATTTTCAGTCCTATTTTAGAAAATTCGGTATGAAGTTCTACAAGCATGGTTTGCATTTCTTGTAGGTCAGTAGCTATCAGGATTATGTCATCTGCAAATCGTAGATTACTGAGGTAGCGGCCATTGATGTTTATTCCCTTATATTTCCAATTTAGGTTTTTAAAAACGTCCTCCAAAACTAAGGTGAACAGTTTGGGTGATAAAGTATCTCCCTGTTTGACTCCCCTGTTTAATGGTACAGGGTTCGTGTGTTCATTTTCATTTAGGTAGTATGTAGCTGTAGCTTGGTTCATAGTTTCTTTTATTAAGTTAATATATCTGCTGTCTATTCTACAATTTTGCATTGCGTTTATTACGGCCGTGTGTTCTATGGTATCGAAAGCTTTTTCGTAGTCTACAAATGCAAGGAAAACTGGAAACTTGTATTCGTTACATTTTTCTATTAATATTTTTGTGGTTAACAGGTGATCGGAAGTTGAATAGCCTTTTCTAAAACCTGCCTGTTCATATGGTTGGTATTCGTCTAATTTCCTTGTTAGTCGAGTAGTTATGACTTTGGTGAGTATTTTAAACAGGTGTGACAGTAGGCTGATGGGTCTGTAGTTTTCCAATTTTCGACTATCACCTTTCTTGTGCAATAAGATTACTTTAGAGTTGTTCCAGCTCTTAGGGACTTTGCCCTGATGTAAACAACTGTCCACAAGCTTAGTTACAATTGCAATTAGTTCCTTACCTCCTTCTAATATCATATCTGTAGTAATACTATCTTCTCCTGCAGCTTTATTTCTCTTCATGTTTTCCAATGCTGTAGTTACCTCTGAAATTGTTACTTTTGGCATTATTTCTGATCCAACATTTTTTATTAATTTCCGTGCTGGTCTCATCTCATCATCTTGTTGATGTGATCTGTAAAGTTCTGTGTAAAATTCTTCTATTCGTGTCAGTATGTTTTCTCTACTTGTGATTTCATTTTCGTCTTTTCCTATTAATGATATCATCTGACGTCGTCCTAGTGTCGGTCTGAGACATTTCATACTCTTATTTTTTTCAATAGTTGTTGTTATTAATTTTTCGTTTTCTTTTCTTTTTTGTTGTCTGATGCCTTTTCTAATCTGCCTATTAAGTTCTCTATATTCGTCGGTTCCCCTTTTGTTAGATTTATTTAAGATCTTCCTTCTTTCTATTTGTTGTAATATTTCTTTGTCTAATTCATTGCATGTTGTTTTCGGTTTTTTCAGTTGCAGAAGGCTTTTATTCACTGTTTCGGTAATAAGGTTATTCAAATCATCAATATCATTGGAGTTTATCTGCTGCATGCTAACTTGATTTAATGCATGCACTATCTTGTTTTTAAATTCACTATTTTTGATTTCTTCAGATGTCCATTTGTATCTTTTTTCATGTATTCTTTTTCTTTCTAGTTTTTTGTTAATTACTAGTTTTGTTCTTATTAGTCTATGATCGCTTCCTAGGTCAAACTGATTTAATACTGATACGTCTTCTACTAGGTTTCTATTCTTCGTTAAGATATAATCTATTTCATTATTTGTCTTTTTATCGGGACTCATCCATGTCCATTTTCTGCTTGGTTTTTTATTGAAAAAGGAGTTCTTTTCTCCTTTTTCAATTATTACTATACTATTATTACGTAAAAACGTATTGTTCCTCAAGTGCCCTTATAGTATTGAAAATCGTAAATTAATAGTTTCTATTAGTACGTTTTTATTGTTAATTACCTCTGTAAAAGTGAGTTATAAAATTATTTTTGTAAATTGTATTATATTTGTAAAAAAAAATGGATGTAAATAATATGCCTTCGACATCTAAAAAAGCTAGATGTGAACATAAACGTAGATTGACCACTGATAACTTCTATAATAGTGTTGACTTGACTAGACAATTACTCATAGTCCATATTAAGAAATAACCGAATAGACAATCTCTACTTGTCAAAGAAACTAAAAACAACGTGAAATGGTCAGTATTTACAGTCCTGAAGAAATATGTGTGACCAAATGCAGAGATAAACGAGATATATACATGATATATTCAGAATTTCGTTGTCAGAGGTTTAGAACTAGATCAAGAAGAGGATTGGTATTTAAGAAAGTTAATTGATCAATATAATAAATATAAATGTGGTATACACTTACGTGAACAAATACTGAGCTACTATTCATGTGAACATATAACATATTTCTTATATAACAGTGGATATCAAAAGAAGATTTCCCTTTGCGATTTTAAACTTTCGGTCAATGAGAGTCTTTAAGGGCCAAATTCCGAGTATCTACCTATTAAAAAACTGGTAGTCCACCATTTATATTAAAATTTTTGCAGCACAAAACTAGGTGCTGCAAATTGGTGTGTAAAGGGGCAGTGAAGCGCAATACATGATGTCGTATCCTGTTGGCATCACTTAGCCTCTCCTACTCAATTCCTATCTTCACCTCCAAGCTGGTACACACCAGTAACCTGAGCAACCCCACTGAAGACTGGGTAACCAACCCCAGTGGATGGTGGGGTCAGGGCAGACGAAGAAGGGAGCCTTGGTCCTTCGATGAAAAGGGGGTTGAGCGAAGGGTTAACAACCCTTCCTTGTAGAACTCAATTGTTGCGAATACAATGGCTAATGAAACAAACGGACGGATCTCACAACGACGAACTCAGCACAGAAAAATGGACATGATTATGGATTTAAAATTTGGAACCTGGAACGTGCGAACCTTCTTAAAGGCAGGAGCTATGATAAGTATGGCAGAAGAACTTGAAAAATACGGAGTTGAAATATTGGCACTGCAGGAAATCAGATGGAAGAGCCAGGGAGAAATTCATAAGAATAAATTCTCACTATACTACTCCGGAAATGAAATGAGACAAGGTGAAAGAGGAGTAGGGTTTATGGTAACCAAAAAACTGCGGAAAGCCATTATCGCATTTACACCAATATCAGATAGAATTTGCACCATAAGATTTAAAGGTAAATTTCATAACGTGACAATGGTTAATGTATATGCACCGACGGAAGAGGCTGATGAAGAAGACGTTGAAAGATTCTACGGAGAACTACAGGATGTATGTGATAAAATCCAAAGACACGATGCTGTTATAACGTTAGGCGATTTTAATGCTAAACTGGGGAAAGAAGAAACGTTTGCAAATATATTTGGGAAACACAGTTTGCACACTGAAACCAGTCAAAATGGACTCAGGGTGGCACAGTTCGCAGCAGCAAATAATTACGTAGTTGTCAGTACTAACTTCCAGATAAAAGATATTCATAAAGGAACATGGAAAATACCAGGAACTAACGAAGCAAATCAAATTGACCATATACTCACTTAAAAAGATGGGCAACAGACATAACTATTGTCAGAACGTATCGCGGGGCGAACTCTGGCTCAGATCACTATCTTGTAGGGGCAAAATTACAGCAGAAAATAGCGACAGTAGCAAAAGGGAAAAATATTCAAATCAAAAAATGGCATGTCGAAGGATTCAAAAGCGCAACAAAGAGACAAGATTACAGAAATGCTCTCCAAATAAAACTCAACCGAACTAGAGAGGAAGATACTGCAGAGGAGGGATGGAGACAATTAAAAATAATTATAACGGAGTCAGCAGAGGAAACTGTCGGATAAGCCAAAAGGCAAAGAAATGCGGAATGGTATGATGATGAATGCAGAACTGCATTCTAGAGGAAAAAAGGCAAGCTAGGCTTAACCAACTTCAAAGAAACACAAGAAATAGCGACTAGAATATGCAGAAGAAAGAAAAAAGAGGCTATGAAAAAACAAGTACAAGAAATCGTAAAGCATAACAACAGACGCGAAAGCAGAAAATTCTATAAATGCATAAAAGAAAGCACACAGTCATTTAGACCAAAACTAACGATATGCAAAGACAAGGACGGAGAACTACTAACAGAGAAGGAAAAAATTATGAGATGGAAACAATATTTCGAAGAAAATCTAAATGCAGACAACGAAAATGATCAGAACGAGACAATATATTATACGGCGGAGTTGCACATCGAAAATCCGAGTTATGAAGAAGTAGTTCAGATAATAAATAAACTAAAAAACAAAAAAGCACCAGGAACGGACGGAATTTCGGCAGAATTATTAAAGCATGGAGGATCCGAACTCTGGGAAAAAATCCATTACCTAATAACATTAATATGGACGAAGGAGCAAATGCCAGAGGAATGGACAGTTGGCCTCATACAGCCAATATATAAAAAAGGAGATAAGAGGGAATGCCAGAATTATAGGCCAATTACATTGCTAAATGTAATATACAAAATTCTTTCTGGTATAATCTACTATAGATTATTAGAATACTCCGAAAATATAATTGGTGATTATCAAAATGGATTCAGACCAAATAGAGCCACTACCGATAACATATTCATACTAAGAACGATACAAGAAAAAGCTTATGAATACGACATAGACCTATATAATATGTATATAGACTTTAAACAAGCTTTTGATAGTGTGAAAAGAGACAGAATGCTGGAAGACCTTTGTAATCTAGGTATACCTAAAAAATACATCAGCCTCATAAAAATGACGTTGCAGGGTTCAAAAGCTGCAGTCAGAGTAGATGAAGAACTGACTCCCCTGTTTAACATCAACATGGGAGTATGACAGGGAGATGCCCTATCAACCATGCTATTCAACCTAGTTCTTGAGGCAGTCATCAGAAAAACCAATATAACCGGCCATATAAACACCAAATCAGTACAAATTACTGCATATGCATAGCCATCATTAGTAGGAATAAGCCACGACTAATGGAAGTGTTCAAACAAATTGATCCTGACGCAAGAAAAAGACGTCTCAAAATAAACGAAGCAAAAACGAAGTATATGACAGTCAAAAGAATAACTGACAATGAAAATAATATCACAATAAACAACTATACTATCGAACGAGTGGATGCCTTTACCTATCTCGGCACAGAAATCAATCAGAAGAACTCCGTAAGTAGCGAAATTAATGCACGTATTTCCAGCGGGAATCGTACATACTATGCTAATAAAAGATTGATGACATCGA